>JAAGVU020000040.1:28630489-28646901 GCA_011763525.2 Mormyrus iriodes
CGGCCCTTTATTTTATATGCACACATTATCATATGTATAGTATACTGTGTAATAAAATCAAATCATCTTTAAGTCATGTTGTTTGGTGTTTTTAACCTTTTCATCGCCATTTTCTTAGTTCATTATTGTTATAACCTTTTTATCACTATTTAAGCTGCTAAGACACACACGGATACGGATGTATACTGTACTGTGAGCTGCGAACAGCAGCCTGAGCACAAGATGAATGAATGAGCGTCTCATGGGGACGCTCGCGCTGTTGGGGCGAAAACTGTCATGCACTCACAGACGTGCGCAGTCGCGGCCGCATATTCACGGTCTCGGATCTGTCATAAAGTCGTAAGTCGCACAGGTCATAAGTGAAGGACGACCTGTAATTTTTTTAATGATGTAGCGTTTTACCACACTACATTGCTGTTCTTAAAAAAATAGTTACTGGAAAAGGTATAGCGTAACTGCGCTACTGATAAACTACTGAAAAATGTAGTTAAGCTAGTAACATTGCTAATTTTAGTTAGCTACTCCCCAACACTGCCTGTATCTATACCCCTATGTTCCAATATGTGACCATGCAGAGACCTTCCTTAATTTGATCTCAAATATAATATACAGTAAATTGGTATAAGAATTCAGTCTGAGGTTAATTGATTTTTGAGGCATTCATATCAAGAATGTCCAAGTAAAGCAAAGACAATTACATGATGTATAAGAAAACCACATCAAACAATTAACAAAGGATAACAATGTGCGGATGATGTTCGTGACAGAAGCAGACAGTACTTGGGAGATATGATGCACACCGAGTTTCGTCATAACATGGAGAGGATGCGTGACCTTCACAACCTTTGTGTTATCAGTAGTTCTCAGATGGCCGAGATTATCGTGCCATGTTCACAAGCTACCCAACACTACTGGCAGGGCAGGAAACTCAACAGTAAAATGTGAAGGCAAAACAGACTATTGAAAGTACAGTACATGTTAATGTACATTATATAACTGTCCAGTATATATCTCTGAAATAGGGAAGCTGAAACAATACAAAGCAAAGAAAAAGCTACACAAGTAATGTATGATAAGAAAACAAGAAAATAGATGTTCTTGAGTGGGCCACTCAATCAAATCCTGACTTGAATCCCATGCAATGTCCATGGAAAGATTTCAAACTGGTGTCTAAGTGATCCCTGAGCAGCTCGAGAGCTCTTAAGGAAGCCTGCCAATGGGAATATGCAGAAATGAGACTAAGACTATTGAATCAATTGCTGGATCTCCTACTGAATTTTCAGTGTGAATGTAGGCTGGTTTGCTCAACACTCAGCATATTATGAGTAAGGAGTACATGAACTGACTCTGATTTAGAATGCTTGAATATATTGAAGAGTGTAGGCCTCCAAACATCATGTCATTCCAATCAGTTATTTGAAGAAATGATAAAGGACAGGACCAATGGATTTATGAGCTAAAGTGTAGTTAGGCATGGAAACCACTTAAATAATAGTAGTGATTCTATATTTAACATAGAGGACAGAGCTTGCTTACAGAAGGGGTGTAGCGAGATGGAGGCACAACTGTTTGTTTTTCCACCATGAGATGTTGTCACAAGAACCATGCCCCCTTGATACGGGTTCATCACCAGAAACAGTGGAACCGGAGTCTTTTCGGCAATGAGCGCTACACTGATACATACAAAGTCCCGAAGACTCTGTCCCTCCACCCATTTTCCTGTAGCGTACACAAAGACTACGTTTTATTTTCCTGTTTAGTCAGTTGGAACCCAGTGTCCTGTCCGTTTTTGGGTCTCATGCCGCTGCGGATCTTTTTGTTATGAGAAATGTCTGTCCTTCCATGCTGGCATTTGTTTAGACTACTTATCTTAATCTTTGGCCAACAAAAAGCATGCAAAAAAGTTTAAATAATCACAAAAATAAGCATGTAATTCAGCAATGTTTAATGATCTCAATATTGTTCTTAAATATTATGTGTTTGTGTGCATTATATGTATACTTTGCGTCATGGGGACAAAATGTCCCTACAATATGATAAAAACCTATTATTTTGACGTTGTGGGGACCATTTTTAAGTCCCCACAAGGGAAAATTCAATTTTATAAAAATCTGTGACTGCAGTCAAAAAACTAAAAATGCGAGAAGTCGTGTGTTTTGTTTGGTTACTTATGGGTAAGGTTAGGGCAGGGCGGGGGGTTAAGGTTGTTATAGTTGGGATTAGGGTTATGCCCATTGAAATGAATGGAGAGTCTCTATAAAAATATGAGTAGAGGTCGGTGTGTGTGTGTGTGTGTGTGTGTGTGTGTGTGTGTGTGTGTGTGTGTGTGTGTGTTTTAATTTCAAATTAGGAATATTAGTAATATATTGTTTGAGAATATACAATTATTATTGATTTTGATTTCTGTTCTTTTTTTTAAGCAACATGGTAAAAGTCTAACATTCCTTCAGCAATCGTGGCACCATGTTCATACGATTTTTTTTTTGTTTAGTTTCTCTTGTCAGCAACCACACAGACACACAGTGTCCTTATTTAGCTCAGTAATTCCTTTCCAGGACCTCTTAGACTGTTTATAGTTTAACACCTCATATATCTTCTACCCCACGCAAACACTGGTCCTGAAGGAACTTAGGTTAAGTACCTTTTCACAGTGCAACTACATGGAGAATGTCTTTCCTGTGAGAACGACAAAGTGACTCAAGACTCCTCAATGCTTGTTTCTGGCATGAAATACGAAAAAACAAGGAGATTCCACCTTTTTTTCCTGAAGCTTATTGTCAAACAGTTATCTTAGATACAGGGATGTGTTAACCATCTGCTTATCTAATGAGGATCTTGAAAAGGACCTTCTTGCGAAATGAAACAGGCAGTGCTTTGGGAGATAGGGTGGGGCCCCTCAAGATAGGAAAAGTCTAGCGTGTTCATTTTTGGGACTATAACTAAAACAACATAATTAAGTACTTTGCCAGAAACTGCAGAGGGGTGGAGAAGTTGCAGTGGGAGGAGGCAAGTAAGGCAGTGACTGGAAAAAAAGATGGCAGTGTCACTGTTTAACTTGTGTTCAGAGTTCACTGATTGTACGGCACTTGGTTAAAGAACCCAGAACTCATGGGGTTGTGACATGGTCTATGAGAAAGTAAACCATATATTTTAATGTGATGAGGATGTCTTATCATCTCATCTACACATCATATAGCCTTTTGCTATACTATCACTTATAGCCTTTTGCTATACTGGCTTATTTTAGTTCTCCTATACTCCTGTGTTCACAGAGGGACTGGCGATACCAGGGTGTCTGGTCCGAAGCACTTGAAATGCTTCTGTTTCAGTAGAGCAGAAGGGTCATCCTGGGATGAAGCCCGGATGAAGACAGCACCTCCGCCACACAGCAGGGGGGTGCGTCTGGGCTGCTTACAGAAGGGGGCGTGACCCCGCCTGAGCGCTAATTAATTCTCCCAAGATTTCTCTTGTTAGCACTGGCATCCTGCCTGGCTGGCGTGCCAGACAGAGTTGCGGCTGCCAGTCGGCACCAGGCTCCCAGGGCTGGCTGACGTCATGAGGGCCAGCACATGAGGTCTCTGTCATCAATCTGCCGCCTTGCTGATTTAACACGCGGCCTGCCTATAAAAAGGTGACCATTCTCACGTGGAATAGCGGGCCGTCGGTGTGAAGCCCGTTGGAGATGATGCAGTGGCTTTTTTTGGGGCGTCTGATCCGGCAGAGACATCGTGGTCGCCTTTTTGGCATCTCTGGGATTCGTCTGCCTCACAGTCACAAAGTTCTAGTCTGCGATGGCGGTAATTTATAGCCACACAAATTGCCCTTAACGCTGCAGTGTTGAGGTTAAAAACACAGGGCATTCTGGTCATGATAAATATAAATGACGGATGGTGGCTAATTGCAAATACACTTTTCAGGGCTTTAGCCTGCTGTTCGACAAAATGCATAGAAATGTCCCATTGACTAATGGTCTTGGTCATGTCATTGGGAAACATGACGTCTTTTTGTTGTGTGTATGTTTGTTTTCAGACTGCTGTGTGTGTTCATGATTATCTCCATCTATGGGTGACTCAGGTGGGCCTCAACTTGAACTTTCTGTGGTTGAAAGAAGGCAGATTTAGACTTTTGCCTTATTAGGGAATTCGGTTCTTTAAGGATATCAGCAAATGGACTTGGGGTATGGGTGTTCATGGTGTATATTATATATTTTTGTTGCAAGGGATGGTAATTTAGTTGTCACTGTTTATCTTTTTTGGGGCCTAATAATCATACATATGGTTAAATAACATGTTCTCGTTACCTGAAAGTTATTGGTTTACATCTGGAGGGTGAGGGCCTTGAGCACAATACAGAATTGCTATTGTAAAGTATTCAGCTGTATTTTTAGGTTATATGTCAGACTTCTTGGATAAATATGTAAGTGAGGATATTAAATATAATTGTACTCTAGATACCAAGCTTCACTCAGGCACGTTAATTTACTTGTGTTAGAGAAGAAATGTAAATAATCCTGACTGCGTAATAGAGGTCTTCCATCTAGACCCGTTCTCTGCAGATGTATATTTGCGTTCACATGCTTTAGCCAGGACTTATTTACTTTTGAATACCAGTGGTCTGGGTACAGTCCAACAGTCAGGTTCTGTGGGTCATAGTTTTACGAGGATTCCTGCCCCAATGCCAGTTTCCTGTTAGCTTCCGTGTACAGCGATTGGTTTAGAAACTGCAAAACCAGCAGTGGTTTATAAATATATCTGGTTGTCTATGATTTAGTGTTGGCGTGATCTTAAAATAAATGTGGGTGGATGAATGATCCTGTCCTTGCTCTTCCGACGTTGGTGCCTTCACTTGACGAGACGCTGCTGGCCAGTTTCCAGGACTCCCTAAAATTGCTACAAAAAGGAACCCTTTTGACACCTAGACATTTTCTGTCAACAGCTATATCAGCAGCTGTGAAAACTGGTCCAAGGTCTGGACATAACACTGACCAGTGTGACCGATGGAATGCAGTCACCACAGCAACAAGACAAAACTGTCAAGATAGGGTCGTGTTGGGCTTTTGGGCAAGGAAGCCCAAGGAAAATTCAGGAAAGAAGGCAGGCTCTGAGATGTGAATTCCAGAAACACAGTAATTTATGACACCCAGATAATGTCTACAATTTCCTCTTTTGTTGGGGACAGTCAGCATTTCTTACTCTCGACTCTCGACCACACCCTCCATTTTCCATTGGTTCTCTCAGAATTCTAATTTCTGTTTGCCTCTCTGAGCCACTCTGCATGTTACAGGATTTGTCATCTATGTTTCCTTGTTCAGTGAGCTACAGTTAAAAGAGTACTTCCATATAAAAATGCAAACTGGCACGTTACATGTGTATTGACTTCCCTCTGGTGGACATCCGTGAAATTACAACATGTACCATACTCCCATCCAACCTTATATCCATCAATCTCCATAAAGCTCATCTGGTTCAGGGGCGCAGTGAGCCTGGAGCCCATCCAAGGAATCATAGGGACATCCTGGATAAGATTCCATAAAACTACTCTGTCCATGTTACACACTCGAGTCACCTATGCTTTCCTCCCATATATGCAGGAATTTATATTCCATTTATGTGTAACACAGTGAAAATAACAGTAGCAGCTCAGCATAGCCATGGCAGATTGGGCTTCCTCACATCACATGTGGTCCCCAGTGCTTCCCCACTGTTGTTCAGCAGCACAGCAGGCGGTTCAGACTTCAGTTCGTCAGACATATGTGCATCTCAGTGTTTCCCGAGATGTCTGGCCCAGTCGGTCTGCTGCTCTGGTAGGTGCTGGCAGTGATATGAGAAATTAAGCCTGGAAATTGAAAGTGATGGGAATGCTATGTGCCATTATACAGCCTGAATCAACCCAACGGGAACTGAAATAGTGTCGTTGTAATTTTCTTTTTTAACAGTTTGCTACTGCTCTGTTACTATTAGGGTTGGCCTGTCATATAGGCGACATAGGCAATCGCCTAGGGTGCCATATGATTAGGAGGCACAGAAGTGCAAAAATATTGGATCAAATATCTCTTGTTGTATTCTGTGATAGCTAGTTAGCAGCCAGATATCCTGTACTCCTGAAATAGTTTTAATATAATGAATTGACTAAATTTGTTTTCCACTGCTCTGGGGGGTGAAGGGTGCAGGATTTGGGGGGGGGGCACTTACCAAATCTAGCTTAGGGCGTCAGAACACCCAAGGTTACTATATTGCTGGTTGCTTGCTGGGTCCAAGCAACTAGAGAGTCCAAGACCAAGACATCTGATTGGTTTGTCCCACCTCCCCTAGTTGCTTGGGCCCACCTCCTGTATAATCTGATTGGTTATCTCTGAAACAATCATTTTGCCTTCTGCCCTCAGAACATTTTTGAGTAAGCAAAACTCCAATGAGCCTAAAAGGTCAGCAATCCCCATTATTAACATGGGTGGTTCTGTTTCTATTTCTTTTTTTTTTAGTATTATCTATGGCTGTTTTGAGGCTGTTTGCTGAAGCTATGAAGTCAGACATCACCTGTGAATTTAGGCTGATGATGGTCCTGAAAGATGGTGTCCTTGAATTTCTATAAGTCACTGTTATTAGACACTAGCAGTGTCTGGAGTTCAGAACAACATAGTTTACTCAGCTATCAGTGTAGCAGAGCTGATTTACTACCTGCTCATGCTTTGCATCTTAGAGGGGATGATACAGGGTTTGTATGTCATGTTGCCTACAGTAAAACCTGTGGACATGTTGTGAAAATCCTTTAAATGTGCCAGGGGTTTTCATAAAACCATACCTGAAACCCCACAATTTTTAAATAAAAATGCAGGTAAATAAATATAGGTCTGGTCAATATTGTACCTGATTGTCTGAAAAACAAACTTTGTAGGTCGTGAGGAATTTGGGAAAAAAGCCACAATATGTGTGCAGCCAAACAAGGTGGAAAAGGCATGAATATGTATTTCTTTTATGCTGGAAGTCAGTGCTGTGCTGGTCTTTTTCGCTTGGCAACAAAAGAGAGGCTTTTCTGATTGGCTGAAGAGATTTTATTGCGCTCATGCACCTGGCAACCAATCAGCTTGTAAATTTTGCTGTCAATAGAGCCTTTCTGCAGACAAGCTGGAGTTTCTTTTCATAGTAAAAATGACAAAAATTAAAATGGTTAATTGGAATGGTAATTAAATGCTGCTAGAGTTCTTTTATACTCTTCTCTTTGATTCAATATTCCTACTTGTCCAAAATGGTCTGGGTGAGACCAAAGATCTTTGTCTTAGGTATTCAGAATAACCCAATTTAATGCAAATGATAGATGCGATATGGAAATTTTGTCTGTTCGAAATACCCTACAGCTCTCATTGAGAAAAGGAATTGCCAGTGCGGGCAGTGGAAACAACATGTGCCCTTCTCTGCTGCCCTCTAGTGGAATTAAAAGATCAAATACTAGAAATATATTTGTATCTGCCAAAAACAACAAAGGGTGTTTTAGACTTACAAAAAAAAAACACACAGAAGGTATTCATTCTTCCCTTCACATACAGCAAGAGGAACTGGCATGCGCTTACCTCAGTAACAATACAAAGCATTTCCATGGTTGCTTTATAGTTTTGTTTTTGTTATTTATATCACGGTGTTTCCAAAATGCTTCGTACATACCCGTCTTCTGACTGCCTGGTCAGGGTCATGGGGGTTTAGGGGGTGGGGGAAGCCTATCCCAGGCAGCATGGGGCACAAGGCTGCGGTACACCCTGGATGGAAACCAGTCTGTCACATGGACAGAACATGCATACTTTTGCTGCGTTCCATTTACCTCAGAGGTTGGAAGTCTGATGTGAGAACAACATCACTCCCGACTTAACTGCGTTCCAGTACAACTAGTCGGAAAGCCATTTAGCAATACCAGTTCTAGCCCAGTTTATTGTTAGCAATACTAGTTAATAACAACACATTATATGGTATTTTGCATATAAAAACACCATAACAACATGTCCACAGATAGAGGTTGGATGAAACTTTGTGTATGACAATTTAATGAGACACAAATAAGACATAAATGCTAGTAAACAGGATACAACTACAGCCTCACTTCTGTTAATAACAGGCGCAGCCATCTTGAATTCTGAGGTCGAGGTTGTAGAGGTTCCTCCGACTTTCCAAGTCGGAATTCCGACATCAGGGGTCATTCTAGTTGAAATTTCTGGCTAGGAGCTCAGAAATTCCGACTTCCAAGGTCAAATGGAATGCAGCATCAGTAACACAAAAAGTGGATGTGAAACTCATACCGCCAACGCCGAAAGTGTGAAGCATCAGTTCTAGCCAACCCTAACCAGGATTAACTGCTAGGAGACGGATGGGTGGAACTAATTACTACAGTACTTTGCACAAGTAATCAAAAGCATATCATGTGAAAACTACAGAATGTAATGAAAACGATACAGTGTGAAATGAAAATTAGCAATTAGGCTCTTGCCATCCACATTATTAACCATCTGGTACCTCAAATATTCTCAAATTCTTTTCACGCATATTTTTCTCAGCACTTTAGAAGGTGTAAGAAAAATTTAAGTCAAAATTCATATCAGCTTAATGAAAAATGTCATTTAACAGTCTGTGCTCAACCACTACACAGCTGCATAACAAAAAAACATACAATAAAAACACTGAAAGGTAGAAAGCCTCTCTCCATTAACACTCATTTCTATATTACATGTTAAACCTGCATTAATGAACGTGCAGTTCCCCCAAACAGGCAGCAGAGAAGCATTGAGATCTGAACTGCCAGGGCAATAAAGCTCTTTGAAATGAGTGCAAACATTGAGATAAGAGCCTGCTTTCTCACAGCACGGCCATGTCCGCTGGAGATTTCAGTTATCTCAAACGACTGTGGATATATGGTTATTTAGATTATAGGAGACAACTGGTGATGGGTGATGGTAAAGTTAGGGAAGGCTGTTGTCATAAGCAAAAAGATGGAGAAAAGGTCTCACAATACATAGTAGCAAATTTTGATGAATTGTACTGTGAAACAGAAATCTGTCTCTGCTCCTGTACTCTGTATTTCATCTATCCACCTCCCTCCATCTCTCTTGGTGTCTTCCAACTTTTTCCTCCTTCTCTCTCTCTCACATACACACACTCCCTCTCTCACCCTCTCTCTCACAACACCCCTCCCTCTAACTGTCAGCCTCTTGCCTCAGACTTCATTTCCTGTGTTGGTGCGGCTCAAAATAGCACAAATGAGCTGCAGACGGACACGGAGCCCTGCCATAAGTGTGCGTGCACGCCTGCCTCCACTGCGCGGACAGACCATGAGCCTGCCGGTCAATTCGGAGTTCCTCTCTCTGGAGAGGATGGCCCGGTACCGCCATGCCTATAACAGTGGCTCACCCTATGCCACCCACAAACCCATCGATATTAAACCCAGGCGAAAATGGTAATGGTTTCTAACTGGAAATTCATTCTTCTTTTGAAGTGCATATGTTGCGTAACTGGAGTAGGAGGTCAGTTTGGTAACCTTGACATTTTTTTTCCTGTTGTATTCTTGAATGACCTATAAAAAAATGAAACTGTATGCAATCATGCAGAGGCATGAACTGTAGCATGCATGGAAATGTATGTGTCTGGGTCAACACATGAGGATAAATTAAAGTCTGATTTTACCAATGTAAACATACCTTTATCTACAGGTAGAATGTAAAACTTAAGGATGTTGTGATCAAACAGCTAGAACTTTACTCTACAGGGGAACCTCCCTTCACTGACATAAGTTTGATCCATATTGTATACTGTGCACTGGCACAAGAGTGATCCATATTATATATTGTGCAGCCATAGAGTTGTGAGCAATGGAAGCTTTCCAAAACAATTTTCTGGATATGCAAATTAGATTTACATAATAAAAGGGTGAGTAATGTATTCTTCATAGTACCCCGTGCCCAGCTTCTCGTAAAATGACCAGGGGATGATGAGTAGGATTTAATGCAAACAGGAGTGAAGCAGTGCGATGCAAAAAGGGATAGACTAGGATGTTCAGGTGTTATTCTTATTTATTTAGTGGTGAAGGTCTGCAGTTTGCTGTCCATTAACATGTACTGCAGCACTTACTGTCCACCCACCTTGATCTTCATGCTAGCAGGTGTCGATGGGTGAATTTTGTATTCACTTACATGTTTACGATAAACTTAACTTTGTGAAATATGTGTATACCAGCTTTTTTCAATCTAAAGGACATAACACTTCAGTGTACACTTATTTTTCCATAGGTTTCAGGTTCCATGGTTACTTGATTTCTCGTGCACCCACATGGGTGCTGGTTTTACCTGATGATGCTCCAGTTTTTATCCTATTAGGGTTCACATTTACATAAAGGATATTCAACCGGCAAGTAAATTTGGCTGACAGTTAACAAACATATGGTAAGTTAAGTTTTCTTCTTAATGCTCTAGTGTATCTCTGATAATGGGCCATTGTCAGAAAACAGTTGTAAGTTTTTATAATGAAAACCTCAGCATTTTACTCCTTTACGTCAGTAACTTACATGGTTTGTTGGTCACGGTCACAGCTGACTTTGTCGTTGACATTGAATAAGTGACAAGCGTTTAACATTAACTCGATTTTATTAAGGAAACGGTGAGCAGCTTAAATTATCTCTGACTTGAAAGACAGCCCCCAGCTGTATGACTGCATGGATTTTAGTAGAGCCACTTTGAACAAATCATTGCGTTCATGCGACAGACTCCCAGAGACCACTGATCGGTTCACATGAGTAGTTATCAGGTATAGATTTCAAATCCGTTTTCAGGTCTAACTATTGAAACCCACCTACAGCATCATCAGTAGGGCTTCTGTCGGCATATGTTTACTCAAGCTCTTGTCCTTGTTCTTGTCTCCTCGTTTAAGCGTACTGAGCTCATTAAACAAGTGTGCTTTTTTGGCATGGAAAGGATTGGGATGCGAACAGGGGATAGAGATTGGCAGAAGCTATCCAGACTGCACTGTTGACAATATTGATCTTGGTTTGCCTTGACTGGGCATTACGATTACGCATACCTACCGTTATGTAACCAGCTCCTGTTCCACTTCCTTTTTTTGTGCCCATGCCTGAGTGCTTATCATTGTTGCCTTACCAAACATTCCAAAGCCCCCTCTGCATCATCGTTAGCGCCCATTTCGGTTTCCAGTCACCCTCCTTGGTTCGGATCAAGGAGTTCCAATCACAGCAGAGTTTGTTTTTGCAGCTGGGCCTTGCTGTTTGCGGACCATTAAGTGACCAGCCTGGGTGTGGGGGCATGGGATGCTGTGCTAGGCAACATGGCAGCATGGCAGAAAAAGGACGACAGGGATTAGGCCTGTATGAGGATCACGAGGTTCCTGTGCTTATTTGGGGCAGTATGTGGGGCTTGCCTTCAGTGATGTTCTAAAGGCCTGTCTGCATCTTGCTGTATCCTTTGGGTGCTCTTCAATTACACCAGGTACCATACTTTTGATACAGTACTTTCGGTACTTTCCCTATTCCATTGACCTCCGGTCGAGTACGGCACCAAAAGTTCCAGTACCTCATGTAACAGACCAGCAGGGGTACTTTTTTGTTATTTTGGAGTGGGACTTGAATCGCTTTCCTTGTCAATTGGTTATGCAAATAGCCTGCCTCTGAAACACAAAACAAACGCTGTCTTGAAAACAGTTGCGAACTCAGAAAACAATAATAAACAAAGTTATTGATATGACAAGAAATAAAGTATTTTGTATAATATACTAGGACAGCACGGTATTATTTTGTTGTAATAAATATTGGGGTATTTATAAAGCAAAAATGGAGTTCAACATAAATTTCTCACAGATCGTCTATGTGTGATTTAAACAGCAAGGATGAAAATGATTATTACTGTCTTGGAGAATGCATGCAGGGCTCATGCAAAAGCAGCAGAGTTTAAACTTTAAATTTTTAGATTTTTAAACATATATAATAATCTTGAAAAGGAATAATCATTAAAATTGCAAAACTTGCTATGTTTTTTCTTCCTATGACATGTTTTAGCCATACTTAAACTCCCTGTGCTATAATGTCCGTAAAGAATTGAAGGTAAGAAAAAGACCTTAATACAGCTGACTAGGAGTGTAAGAATTGCATGTGCATAACATGCGATGCTGGTATTAATATTGCGCCATCGTCCAGCCCTATAATATACTACAGCCATTTTTTAAATTCAGTACAAAATACCCGCTTCGCGTTGTGATGTAATTCAGCACCAGTACCAGTTTTTATGCCAGTGGAAAGCCAACACCTTGAAGTGCCACACTTTTGAACATGTGGTACCTAATGCAGTGGAAAAGCACCCTCTGGCTTGTTTCACAGCTGTCTACTCAAGAGGTCAAGTCGACCTCAAGAAGCAATGGCATATAGGTCAGGAGTGCATGCGCAGTTGTGAGACAGGGTCCAGCAAACTCAGATTGCTGCTGAGAACAGGAATGTAATCAAAATAAAAATGAATAGCATATGTGCATTTACACCATATACAGACTGAATTTACCAGATATGGCACATTTTAGATAGATTGCAAGTCTAGGTATATTTCAGAAAATATTTGAAGGGAACCACAGATGAGCCTCAGAACATTCTCTTTACCTTTCCCTTCAGGTAAGTACTCAGTGAGGTTTGGGAAGACTCTGTGATCCACAAATGCTTGTCTCAGAGATGCAGAGAGATGAAAATATCTCAGATCCAGATAGGCCTGTCACTGAAATGACCAAAGTCTGTACTGTACGTTATTATCTTTAACTTCTGACAGGTAATGGGAGGCTAGGCGCTGCTTAAACGTGTTCATCAAAGGTAGAGAAAGATTACATTGTGGATAGCCTTAGTCCACCCTTCTGGTCACCGGGCATGTTTACCTCTAGAGGGCAGTGAAGAATAACCATTGAGGTTTTTGCTTGCTTGACGTGTGAGAGTTTTAGTGACACAAGGTGAAATCGTCAAGGGGTCTCAGTGTCTGGAGTATTTTGCGTTGTGTCAGAGAAGCATGATAGCAAGAAACCGTATAACATGGGATTTGGTACCACTGACCCCATATTTATTGATGTAGCATTAAAAGTAATAATTTTGCTTTTTTAATGTCTTGTTTTTTGTTAGTCATATAAATAGTTCGTATTTGTATTCCTCTTAATAGCTATTTCAGTATTTCATGTATTATACTATCCATTTATTATGTTCATGAGCTCTGAAAAAGGCTTTAAAAGTAAATTATTATCAGATGCTTTGAATGTACTTAACATTTCCCTCAGTATAATTTCTAAATAAAAAAACATATTTAGAGATCAATAAATACTAGCAATATCCTGGGTTAAGAAAGGATGCCTATTATGAAGTCCCATTGTTAATGTATCTACCAGTGTAGCATAGATCTCCCAGCTGAGAAGGATATAGATTTTGTCCAGAATGCAGGGATAAGAGTCGATTGAAAGAGCAACCCATCTGTTGAGATCTATACAGTTTACTGGTAAGGAAGGTCAATTGCTCCCCTCATAACCAAAGGATCCAAAGTCGAGTATCTTTAAAACCTACTTATGCTTAAGTTTAGTGCTCTCAAATGCTGAACAAAATTTGTACAGATAATAATAGAATGTTATCATTAACCAGTTAATTGTTAGCAGGATTT
This sequence comes from Mormyrus iriodes, assembly GCA_011763525.2. Classification (NCBI taxonomy): domain Eukaryota; kingdom Metazoa; phylum Chordata; class Actinopteri; order Osteoglossiformes; family Mormyridae; genus Mormyrus; species Mormyrus iriodes. The sequence goes on from JAAGVU020000040.1 coordinate 28,644,144, forward strand.
CTTTACAAAGAAGACCCATGTGTGCCTTGTATGTGAAAGGTTTGGGATTCCAATAAAACCTTAAAATGTTTGCTGTAACATTTATTAGTTTAGTTTCTGTGGGGGCCAGGGTTTGAGTCTCTGTCCTGGTTCTATGTGTGTGGAATTTGAATGTTCTCCCCCCGTCATCATGGGAGTTGCTGAATTGTCTATAGGTGAGAATAGTCTGTGCGCATGTGCCCTGTAATGTGCTGGTGCCCCATCCAGGGTTATTCCCTGACTTGTGTCCATAGGTTCTGGACCCTGCATAGGACAATTTTATTTGTCACATTATGCTAGTACTCTGTACAGTTCAAGTCTGCCACTTCCAGTCAGAAATGAGCAGAACTAGTCAACTCGGTTTGGTTAATTTGCTGTAGAACCCCTCAACCTCTGCCATGCTGATCAGTTAAGAGCTCACTGACGTTATTTTAGCTATTTTTAAACATGCTAGTAACTTACCCTGTCTAGGCTGGACACTCCGTCTGAGGTCACACCTGAGTAGCTTGCCAGCAAGCTCCCTGTCTAATCCTGCCTAGGGTTTGTCCTAAATGTGAGGTTTTCTCTGTCCTCCTACGCACCTGTGCTAAACCTTCAAGGAATGGAAGGCGGTGTTGGATTAAAGCCCTTCTCCTGGTGGGGTGAACCAAGGGACATGTGTCCAGTATTTGGACAGGTGCATTCTCAAGGCAGATTAAGCTAATTGTCTGACCCTAACTGTCACTCACAGAACCCCTAATGTGCTTAACGCAACCAGCTGAATGGCCTGAAATGAGAGATCTTCTGGGCCCGGGTCCAGGGACACTGTGTCAGTCCGCTGCACTCCCCTGCTGCTCGCTACTGGGCAGAAGCAGTACCGAAGCTGTGCTCTTCACACCATGTCTTATTTGACATTTGTGTGCTTGTAAAAACATACTATTCACTTCTAAATCAATTTGCAGAAAGAAAGAAAGAAAAGCTTTGCACTTAGCAGCTGAGCTGAAAGAATCGTGCACGCAGAATCGAGTCTTTGGGAGGAAAGCATCAGCCTCTGGGAATAAAGGCGTTTGCACGGACTGTGACTCGCACGAGTGAAAAACAGGAAGCTGTGAGGCTGGGGCAGCACGGCGTGCTGCACGGTGGCAGAACGGGCTTCCCGCTTCGCCTCCTCTGTTTGTTGTGTCACCGATGGACGAGGTAGAGCAACAGCAGCAGCACCTGGCTGCCTCTGCCAGGGGCAAGAAGAGGAAGCTTCTCATGAGGTGGTACAGGTACGCGGCCGGAGGAAATACTGTCCGGTATGTCGCGGACGAGTTCTTTAGCTGTTTAGCCATCTGACCCAGTCTTTATGCTTTAAGTACTGCCTGTTCCTGGTCACCCTAAAGATTATTGCAAGCTCTATGAAGGTGTTGTGTGCTGTCAGACAGCTCGAATAAGGAAACTCAAGAGTGACTGCAGAGCCGTGCAGCATTACACTGCCTGGAAGACGCATAGGGCTTTTTATATGTCTTCTGCTAGATTAATATAAAAGTCTAATTATTTACATCTTTGTAAACATGTAGGTATAATAAAACCCTTAAATAAATAATATTATATGTCTTGTTTTTGAAACAGCAGTAGGCCTGTGGGACAACCACTATCTTTTAGAAACTGTCTCAGTGTTTCGATTTATTTATTTCTTGAAGGTTAAAAAAAAAAAATCGTAAAAATTAGACCTGCAGGTATGTACAAGGATAACCGACACCACAGAGGTATATATAGTCTAATACGTGGAAGGATGTCCGTGCTGCTCCTCAGCAATTTTGTTGTCAGAAAAATGAATTGTTATACCTGTTAATGTTCTTCCTGGAATTAACAATATATATGGTTTGGTTTGTTAGACAATTTGTTTGGAGCTAAACACATGCAAAGCCAAAGGGGCCTGGGTTATCTCAATCCCCACCCACCATCTACTTCATGGTGAAAACCTTAGGTTTGGAGACGGTTTAGCACTTTGGATGCTAATAACTGCTAATCATTCAAACAGCCAGGGGCTGGTTGTTCGAGCAGCAAAGGCGATGTGTGATATTTCGCGATGTGTAGCAGCAGCTTCTAGAAGCTAAGGGGCTTACACGTCTAAGCTGCTATTTCTAGTGTCAACAGATCAGATGAGATGTTCCGTTTCAGCGTTACTGGGTGGTTGTGGGATAGTGTGACTGAAAAAGCATTTGCTGGTCATAGGAAATTGCACTTCAGACCCGAGTGCTGCAAGGAAATCTCAAAATTAACAGTTGTAAACTTAGAGCCTTTAGAGGGGTGTGTACTCTGAAGGTCTGGCTTTTGGCATAAATTAAATAAGACATATGAAAATTGCCAAAGCCGGTTAAAATATGTCAAAACAGATCCATGGATTCAAGTGTCTGTGAAGAATATAAAGATTGTGAATGTAGATTGAACAGAATCTAAAGAATCCACCAGAAATTCTACCCAAGAAATAAGGAAGGAAATGACTGAGCAAGATGGGGCATGGCTGTGTGCTGGTAAATGGTTTTGTTGAAGTGTCAAAACCATTACTGCAAAGTACCATGTGACTATTCTCCGGTTCGCTTGGCAACTGTGCTGTCAATTAATACCAATACATGCTCCCTAAAATTGCACTGTATGAGCATTTGGGTATTTCCAAAGGAGATATTCCTTAAATAGGTGGTGGCACGGTGGTGCAGTGGTTAGCACTGTTGCCTCACACCTCTGGGATCAGGGTTCACGTCTGTGCCCGGGTTCC
>JAAGVU020000040.1:28647001-28684494 GCA_011763525.2 Mormyrus iriodes
GGGTTTCCTCCGGGTACTCTGGTTTCCCCCCACAGTCCAAAAACATGCTGAGGTTAATTGGAGTTACCAAATTGCCCCTAGGTGTGACTGTGTGTGTGAATGGTGTGTGAGTATGCCTGGCGATGGGTTGGCGCCCCATCCTGGGTTGTTCCCTGCCTTGTGCCTGCAGCCTCCGGGATAGGCTCCGGACCCCCCGCGGCCCAAAATGGAATAAGCGGTTCTGGAAAATGGATGGCTGGATGGATATTCCTTAAATATTTTTATATATAGTTTTCATGGGAAGCATCTCAGCTAAAGGGATGGATTTCCAGGCACTACTGTAACATTAGCTGGTGGATTTTTATTTGCTGTGTAACTGAATTCTCCAAAAGGTAGATGTTAAAAGTCAATGTAAATCCTGGTTAAGTGTGTGTAGCTGATTTGCCCTTGTTAGTGTGGGGTTCCCAAGAACGTGTTGATGCATCGATGTTCCTAAGTTGCACATAAGGCGTGATTCTGTGTGAAAGTGTGTGCCCTGTGATGGACTGGCATCCCATCCAGGGTGTCAGCCTTCCTTGTGGCCATAGGACCCAGGTTCATAGTAACCCTGTACTGGATTATGGAAAATGGATGAATTTTGGTTTGTTTGCGGTATCTGATTAAATGCCTTCCAGTGATGATTTATTTTTTCTTAATTTTTATTCTTTGCAATTCCTTATATGCTACTTGGAGCATAAAACCATATATAAAGCTAAAGACAGATTTCAAAATACGTTTATATTTTTTTAATGGATCAATTGTCCAAAGGATGAGCTTATATTGGAACTCTAAATGGTTTACATGTAAATCCAACGCACTTGGAGGTTCACAACAAATGATACAAGTGATCTTGTGTTCAACACCAGAACTTGTGCCAAAACATGGGTGATATTAAGTAACGTATTGTGGCTCCATGTTTCGTCGTGAATTTCAGTAAACATGGAAACGTGAATGATTAAGTGTCATACAAGTTGTAAATACTTAAACTGTAGAAACTGTTTGAACGCAAGGTGGCGATAATGTTAAATACAATAAAGCTGTTCTTTCAGCTAGGAGCAGGGACTGAATTTGATTTTGTTTTATGTGCAGATCTTATTCTTTTATACAAAAATACACAAAATGCTGTCCTATATGTGTATATCCTGTTTTTTTATATAAATAACTAAGTGTATATTCAACATGACAGATGAAAATTAAAATAAAGCAGAAAATACCTGCTGCTCGTTCGTCAACCTTATCAAAATATCACATACAACTGACCCTGAAGATCTGTGCCGTTCACCGCACTGTCGGTATTTGAGACGGGACAGAGTAACATATATCACTACATTATCCTTAGCCGTCCACCAGTAAATAATGATAGACGAAACGTTTTTCTGGGTTCAACTCAACCCACAGGGCCAATGGGTCAAGCCATTGTAATATTCCTTAGAGAAATCATAGTGGTTGCTCTAACCCTAAGGAAAGAATATTTAAACGTTTTGGTAGACACGCACCATCAGACTAATTACAGTGCGTCGAGATAAAAAGAAAAAATCCTGAAAGTATGAAACTATATTGTAATTATATTTGTGCTCTTCAACGATTAAAATATTTTCTATTTTTTCCCAGAGACCAACAGTTCTAAACATTAATCGATTACTTCTTTTTATTTTCAGGATATTTCCCACCGATATTTATTGTATTTGAATCCATCCATCAATCTTCTAACTGCTGAGGCGGGTGGCCTTGAGCAGATCCTAGGCAGCGTGGGGCGCAAAGCTGGAGTTACACCATGGGTGAGGGGCCAGACCACACCGTATGGGCACACTAACGGGCAAAATAGTGGAAAAACCTAGCATTTTTGGCATTAAAAATTACTACACGAATATTGGCGGTAATCAAAGAATGTTTACAAACATCATACACTGGACGTTTAAATAAGTAAATGGAGTAATTAGAACAAAGCTCTGCAGACTTTAAAAATAGTAAATGTTTCGACATTTTAGGCCACTAGTGTACAATTTAGAGACCCCTAACTGGATGTCTTCGTGCTGTGGGAGGAAGAGACATGGAGAATAGCATGCAAACCCCTTAAACGCAGAGTAGAGGTGGGATTTAAAACCCCCAAATCCCGGAGACATGAGGCAATTCACGTGGAAGTTTATACCAATGTTTAAGTGTCGGCGCAACCCCGTACTTGCCGATTTCACGCTTGTGTTCTTTGCCTGCCTAATCCGCATATTGTACGCACTGATCCGTAAGTTGCTTTGAAAGACAGTGCTTCGCCAATAAACAAACGAAAGCGTAAACGGCGGCTTTCGTCAGCGCCGGGCGTGTTTGCCGGACTCCCGGACAGACGGCAGGGGGGTTACCGTGTTGGTCTTAATCACATTGACGTCGGCGAGAGCCTGGCGCCGCCTTTCAGGGCTGCGCTCCGCGTCATCTGGGAGCCCGGCGGCCGGGCGGCTCCGAGCGGCGCCCTCACATCTGCCGCTCATCCGCCAAGCCGCTACACTCTTCATTTCTCGATCAGTCGCAGAAGGTGTAGTTAATAGTAATTGTAATACATGGTGACCGGTCGCTCGATTGCAGTCGGTAAAACAGTAAAAAATACCATACTGCTAAGAGAAATTCCAGTAATTTGTATTCATGATGTAAATCGATTTTTTCGTTTGTTGGTTTATGTGAGAGACATCAGAAGATGTGCTGGAAGACTATGCAGACTATGCAATTGTTTCACATCAGTTATAAAAAAAAAACAGTGTGGATAAGTCATATTAACGGGCAAACGAAGTTTCTCTAACAAGCGTTCACTTTATCTTGTTAGTTACGTTTAAACCGAAATGCATGTCACTCAGAGGTACTACTTAGCAAATTCCTGAAACTGCATTAGTCAGTGGCATTACACGTAGAATTAAAGATAAACACATATGTTTCCGTTTTGTCTTTCTTATTCAGGAAAACATTTGTCAAGAAGGATTTGGGAACCGTGATGTTTTTTTTTCCTATTTTGTAATTTGGCAGTCGATTCGGTAATCCTTCTGTCAGAAATGCGGTTTCATTTTCTTGCCTGCTGAGAGTTGCTAGTGTTGGGCTAGAGACGCCTTTTCTGGCGGCTAAGAGCGGCAGCTACACTCTCACCTGGATTCCCAGGAAATGTGCTCAGGGCCCGCACAGACGCACAGAGATACTGTAACCTTGTGGGACATACAGAAGGAACAGCTGTTTGTTGATAAACCATTGACCTGCCCTTTCTGCAATCCTGATATTATATTTACACAGTTCTGCTATGTACAATAAATCTAAGCAAGACTGATTCACATGTTCATACTTTGAGGCCAAAGTATTAAATAGTTGTGAGTGATTTTTTTTGTTTATTTATTTGTTTGTTTGTTTGTTTATTGATTAATTGATTTTTTAAATTTATTTTGACACTACTTATTGGCCTGAAGGCCCAACATTTGGGGGGAAAAAGTTAAATCGCTGTGGTTTATAAGTACTTTGTAAATCAAATGGACTAAACACAGGATATAAACATGATAGAGACCTGGTTTCTATTTGAAATGTGTCCTCAGCTGACCTGATATCGTTGGTGTAAATTGTCTTAGCAAGAGCTCAATTGTGTACTTAAAAAATTCCAAGTGCCTTTTTTATCAGCATGTGTGTGGTGCTTGTCCTTGTGTTGTAGATGGTACACCATGCTGTCGCTCAGATCTTGAGGCCTTTTGCTGCATGTAGAGGGAGTAACCTTGTGCACAAATCATTCGGGACATGCCCAACTGCTTTGTTCACTCAGCACCAGAATTAGCTGCTAAATAAGCCACTACGGAACAATAGAGGACCCTGAAGGTAAAATGACACTTCTTGCAGCTGTTGTGTGTCACAGTAATTGTTGAAAAAACAATTGTTGACTTTGAAAGAGCGGGAAGGTTTGTCGTAATTGTATTATCTGAATTTACCAACTGTGTAGGGAAGCATGAATTGTGATTGATTAATTGATTAATTTATGTTCTAGGCTAGTATCTCAGAATGAAAGCAGAGCATTGCTGTGTTGTTTTCTGCACTAATAGGTTTGGTATGTTTTCACCTCACCAGAAACTCTGGGATTCCAAAAACAGGGGCTGTTTGTCTCAGGCCAGGACTGCTGCATGTCCCGTAAAGAAAATACACAGATCACAGGAGAGGAAAGGCTGCGGTGAAGCGCATTCTGGCGTAATGTGAGCTCACTTTGTAGTCAGCTGCATAGAAGTGTGTGCCCCTCCTGTGCTGCCCTCTGCCTTTGTTTTGTCCTAAAAAGCCGCAGCCGTGCAATCATTGTCTTTAGTCTTTGGGTAGGATGCAACGACCTGTCTCTGAAACGTTTCAGTAGTGGACTAGTTTGATAATTCCTGGAGACTTTTCTATAATGGCCACGCAGACTCAGCACAATACAGTTTCTGTTGTATAAGCACCATTTCTGTAAAGAGTTGTGACATTCTGAACAAAACATTAAATTTACTTTACTTCTAGGTTTATATCATAATATTTCAATGGACCATACAATAGGATAGAAGTGCTCATATTAATCGTGAAAATGTAGGTGTTTGGCTGAAAACACCATAAGAATGCATTGACCCTTTCAGTCCATTTGTATCACATAAACAGTAGTGAGTTCTCCTGTAATTATCTCTAAAGCATTCCAGATGTTCACATGGAGATCTTGTCACGTATTTGTCCTCCTGAAATTCCACTGAAGCGCATTCTTGGAAGTTTTGCTTTAGCATCCCTAAGTTCTTCGCCCCCCAGCACCAAGATGAAACCTGTATTCACATACGCTTTGTGTGCTATGGGTTTCTCAGGGGACTATGCATAGCCAGCCTGCAAACTCTTTTTATCCCTAAGCGTCCTTGACTCACTGGTGTGGCAGTCTCTCTTCCTCTCTCTATCAGTCTGTCTCTTTTTCCTCTCTCTCTCTCTCTTCTCCCCCCTCTCTGTCAGTCTGTTATATGATTCTCTCCCTCTCCTTGTCACTCCCACCCCCACCTCCCCTGCTGCTTGTAGATCCTGCCCAGTCAGGAACTCCTGGCTGGTTGCGTAGCAGTGAGATCCCTAGACCCGTTCAATCACAGACATACGTACAGAAACGCGCTTAAACACACCTGCTCACAGACACATGGCTGCCCCTACTTCCTAGACTGCTAGTGGTGTTGGACGCAGAGCCGCCTGGCTGGTGAAAACCTTTTTCACTCGACTCACGTGGTCCCAACCTGCCTTTCTGGAACCCTGCGGGCACATTCCTGAGTTAAAACTGCTGGAAAGGAGAACCGAGAGGCAGCGACAGATCACGGAATACGGCTCTGTGTGCCGGGGTCTCATCGTGGGACGTACGAGAGTCTTTCCCCGGCGACCAGTGGCATGTGGATCGAGGCTATAGCCCAGGAGGATTAAAACTGCGAGGACATCAGCAGACCAGGGAGAGGTGTGAGAACGCAGTGTCCAGAATGAGTATCGTAATGAAGCCACGATCCCGCTCCACCAGCTCCCTGAGGAATATGGAAGGGATATGGTAAATAAGCCTCTCCTCAGGTCCTTACCCTTCCTCAGCCTTCTGACGCTCATGCTATTCTTTATGGCTTCCGATGTCATTTAAAGTTTAAGTTGTTTAACATGAATGTCAAAAAAATTGTAGCTAGTCTGATAAAAATGTGGTCTTTTGAAAGAGTAATATAGTTACTGATAACAATACAGTAAGCAGTAATAATCAGTTCTCTCCTTTTCCCTCTTTCTTTTTTACCCTGCTGTCTTTTGCTCTTTCTCCTTCTCTCTGTCACCCTTGTCTGCTATCTCTCCCCTGCCTTTTTCTCCTCATCCCCACCCTCGCTCATTCTCCGGCTCTGCCCCGCGTTTGTGCGCTGGCTCAGCACGGTCTTGGTGGGGATCCAGTGAGCTGTCAGTGCAGCTCCTTAGAACATGCTTAGTCCATGATGGTGCTGTGTGTACATTGTGACAATAGCAAGCACAGCCGGTACGGGTCGAGTTCATTGGTGCTTCTTGTGTCACATAAATGACTGTGTTACTGGTACACCTTCCTTACGATGGGAAAACAGCTGCAATTTTACAACTGTATGCAAATGATTATTTAAGGGCAGCAATGCAGTCTTACTTTTATTTAAATTGTTCAGTAAACTACTTTATTATCAGTTTGTTATGTGTCCTATCAGCCTGGTAACATGAAACAACAACTGCTGACGGCTTCATCTTGTTTTCTATCATGAGGAACATCACTTTCTGGGTTTAACCTTTGCTCATGCCCATTGCTGAGAGCGAAATCGCCCATCCCCGGGGAGAGTTTTATTTGGTGACTTTGAGGAGGCCAAATCATTTCCAGACTTCTAGTGTAGTGCTCTTGGTTGCACACTATTATGCCAGTGTTGGTTTTCTGTCCCTGAGGGAGAAAAATGACAAAAATGTTTCTCAACGATTTCAACTAAACACAATGTTGATGAGAAAGAGATGTTTATTGACCCATATGTGGTGGAAAAAAAAGCTATTTATCAAAATGAATAATTTATTCAACTGCTTTTTTCTTTTCTTTCCTGTTTTATTTTTAAGTTTTGTTATGTCTTTGGTACTTTACTTCTGTTTATTGTCATGGTTCCTGTACACTGTTTTCAGGAAGTGTACGTTTTTGATTTATGTATGATTTGATTTCTGGACACTTTCTCGACTGGAAGGTGGGCTGCACCGAACTAAATGAGGTCGATTTTGCAACAAATGGGAGCAGAGAGCCAGCCGGGGAATCGTCCTTGGCTTAGCTCGGGGATAGCTGTGTGTGAGAAGTGTAGGAAAGCTGTCACCATTGTATCAACACACTGATGTTCTTCATAAATACGGCAGCAACCTTGGAGGTAGACCGAGCACAAGGTTCTCCGTTGTGTCTGCATATTTTTAGTCTACAGGGCAGAGACTTCTGAGATCGGAAAAGCAACGTTCTTGCTGGGACTGGCAACACTTGTTTTTGTTAATACCTAAAAGAAGCATTCCTTTATAAATAGAGAGGTTTTTTCTGAATAAATATATACACACACAGTTAGTGACCACCTGCCTCATATGACTGGGTAGGATAATCTTTGCCTGCAGCTTGTATTCTTAAAGACATGGATTCAACGCTGTGCTGGAATCATACTTTATGGAGTTTCATCCATGTCATTTTTGCACTTGTCTGATTCCTGTTGACCCTTAACATAGTGGTTTTCCCTTAGACCTGCTGCTGACTGGGTGTTTCTTGCTCATCATATCATTTTCTGTAAACTGTAGGACACTGTAGTGTGTGAAAATCCCCTGATGGAGGCTGTTACTCAGATGCTGGAACCACCACGTCTGGCACCGATAATCGTAACTCGTTCAGAATCGCTTACATCCTGCCTCTTGCCCATTCTCAAGCTTTATTGAACTGTAACCGAACCTCTTGACCCTGTCTGTATGCTGTCGGTATTCAGTTGCAGCCACATGATTCTCTGGAGGAGCAGCCTGTTGGTGTTAACAAGCAGGTGTACCTAATAAAGTGGCCCCTGAGTGTATGTGTGTGTATGTGTATATATCCGTGTACATATATACATATAGGGAAAACCTTCTCTCACTCACTATTCTCTAAACTGTTGTGTGTGTGTGTGTGTGTGTGTGTATGATAATACATGAATTTAATCAAGTAACAAGCAATAGAAGGTTGAACAAGAGAATTACAATACATTGTAATTTGTCCCATCTAATTTTTTAAGAACCTTCCACCTTTAATTTTCATTATTATGCATCCAAAAAGAGAAAATCTTTTGAATTTGGGCAAAACACCATATCATCATTGTAACTTTAGCAGTGTTTCTAAATCCCCTAGGGAAGGGTTGGCCTCCGGGATGCAATGGTCTCCTCAAATTCTCCGCAGCGCAGAACCTGCCAAAACAAACACAGCTTGTGAGACAACGAGGGGGTCACTGTCACCTAAGATACGGTGCATCAGCTACCCACAGCAGGCACAGGCCAGGATGTCACTGGGACACATTCTGGGCCTCATGTGATCGGCAGTTAAGGCTGAACTGGATGTACTGTGTTCTCATCAGCCATTATGTCTTTAGTACATCGGTGGACTGTTTTTCTAAAGTCATTATAAAGCTGCTTAGATAATCTGCAGTCTCACTTTATACCGTTACTCTGAATCTGCATCACATGCCTCCATGAGATGTACAGCAGTGTGCGCGTGGTTCATTTCAGAGATACTGCAAGTCTCATACATCTGGCCTAATTTCTTAAGTGTGTTAGCCCACCTATTATGGTTTTCAGGTATGTTCTGTCTTTGGCCATAGGACGTTTGGATGTAATAAGCTGATACTCTGACTATTTTAGTGTTGCACCGTTTGGAAGGGGTCGGTGTTAGATGGTCTGATGCTAACAGCCTCATCTTCAGTGGCAAAGCAGTCCCCTGGGCCGTCAGGCAGGGGAGCAGCCCTTGTGTTCTGCCCCCCGATGTCACATCTAATAATCCACTCAGCCGTCAGAACCCGTTTATGCCTTTAAATCAATAAAAAAACAATTTTTGGAAATGTGACAACTTGAAGTCCTCGAGATGGGTGTGAATATGCTCACTGAATATGATATTTTTTTCAGCATTTTCCAAGAAATCAAGGCGCTGATCGAGGGCTTGATACTGGCTTTAGTTTTTACATTAGTTTTTTTGTGCACAAAGTGTATGCTGGTTGAGGACCTGGACTTGGGTTTGTGTATTTAAGCCCTTCTGCCTGTGCTTTGTGCCTGGTGATGACCTCCGGAGAGCTGGGCCAAGGGCAGTACTCGGAGCAGCACATGGCCCTGCTCCTCCTACTCACTCACATGTATCTGTACCGGGTTTCAAAAATAACCCCCCCCCCTTTCGTGTGAATCATGCCAGCCAATATGGCGGTTAAGGCCCACTTTCAATTATCCGGCTGCTGCCTGAGATTCCAGCGCCATGATGTTTTCCATATTGTTGTAGCAACGGTACAATATTACCCAAATGTTGGTGGGATAGACTGAGTATCCCTTTGTAAGCGCCAGTTATTTAGGAAGGTTAACCATGATGAGGCCCACTGGTTAGCCTGTTTTGGCATTAGCATGTAATGCAGCTCTTTGGGTGTTGAACTGAACTTCGATCACATTTTGGCATTTGGAGTAATGTGCCCCCGCCAGGACTGGAGGCTGACCTTCTCAGCTATGCAGTGCATGCATGGTAATATCGAAGGTTGCAATCTTTTACAGTCTCCTTCCAGGGAAAGGCCACGCCAGTGTGTTGCTGACAGACACCAAACATGCCTAGGAGAGCTTTACAGCAGTAGTCCCTTCTTTCAGTTTTGGCATTTTATTGTGAGCGGGCTGTACTTCTGAGCCACAGGCAGGAGAACAGTGGGGCAACTGGTAAGGGGGGGGGGGGGTCTCAGCGTGACTGGGATTCCGCCAGCGTTGTGACTCACTGCTAGGAGCAATCCCTGCATCTTGCGCTCACCCCTCACTGGCTGCCTTCAAGGGTATAGAAATGAGTAGGCATGGCTGGGTGTCTGTATATATTCACTTAATATTCAGATATGGAATATGCACCATGGCAACCAAAAGCTTAGTATGTCTGTGTACAATGTTTTCTGGTCATTTATTACAGGTAAATGATGTATGTACAGAAATATTTTGGACTATTAAACAGATACTTTGGGTACTTTAATGCCCAGTTTTGAGATGGTTTCAGATATAAGGCAAAGATGTGCTTCTGTATTGCAACGTCTTACTTTGGATGGGTGCTGAACATGTCATTGCTGATGAAGTGAGGGAGCAAACCAGGTGGACAGGGCCGCTGTGATTAACTTTCTCTTTGCCTTCTCCCTCTGAAAATGTCCAGCTAGCTCATCTGGTTACTCCAGCCAATCACTCAGAACGATTAATGCGGGAGAGGGGAGATTCCTGCCCGATAACCTAGTGTCCGTAGCCTTAATTGCTTTGAAAGTATGTGTGGTATTTCCTGAGAACATAACATGAAGGAAAGTATGAATTAATTTAGAAAAAAACTATTTAAAATAACGATTTCCACTGTAAGATGCTCCAAAATCCCAGGCCCAGGACTGTATGCTGTATTTCACCTGATTCCGTGTCAAAATTTGTGTGTGCAGTGTTGCTGATTATGAAATGATACTGTTACAATGCATTATATAATAATGCTACATTATGTAATAACTTGACAAAATGTAACACAATTTAACACACACAATCGTAACAGACAATTGATCACATAACGGTGTTATTACATTATTGTTATTAATGTGTTGTCACACACCGTGTAATGTGTTGTGTAATAACACTGCAGTATGTAATAACTCAAGAAAATGTTACAAATTTATAAACTACATTATAATTTTATATTGCAACATTACCCTATTACTGTTATCATTATTTCATCATCATCATTGTTATTATTATCATCATTCAAATTGTTACATTCTGTCGAGTTATTACATAATGTGGCATTATTACATAATGCGTGGTTACAGATACATTGGTACAGTCTTATACACTCCTTACCATGAGATCAATTAACATTTAATTTAATCAGCTTACTGGGAGCCCTGGGTTACTGTAATGGTGCGAACTGTTCGGGAACAGATGCAAATGGATTATTAGGTGAGACCTCTGACTGGGGGCTGCCCTTTCCAGAGCCGTTGTTTTTCCTGGTACGGACAGAGAATGTATGAGCTGTGCCACTACACAGTGATAGTTTGTCTAATGGAATTCACAGACTGCTCTTCTCCTGTGCCACTGTAGCCAGTGTTCTTCCTTAAAGTCTTTGAGTTAAAGATGTCTTTCAGTCCATTGCCCAGAGCAACTGCATAGTTCTGCGTTTCATGCCCTCCCTGCTTTCTTGACTGATTTATTTCTGGCTAAAGTAGTAGTTTCAATTGACCTTTCAGCTGTGATCCCTGCTTCCTGACAACCTCATTACTGGTACCATTATAAGTCCCCCATTGGCCACACCCCCCCCCCCCCACCCTCAAACCAGCAGCATGGGACAGCTGAAACGGGCTGTGAGGATGGGTTTCACTCAACGAAAAGGCACAGGCAGGAGGGATATCATCTATAATGCATGGGGCATAGTCTGAGTCAGGGGGATGTAATGCTGATCGCTAGGGTCACACAATATGGCCTCTGGGAGACAATCGGCATAGCTAGGTCCGGATGGCTCCCCTACCCCCCCTTGCTCCAGCTTCAACTCCATTTTGGCACAATGGATTTTATGGCCCCTTATACAGGGCCAGACACTGAAGTCAGAATTTGTTCAGCTGACTATTCTAAAGTTCCTTAGGATGGTCAGGTCTCGTGTTGTCAGAATATACTGGAATTTTGTGAGTGATGGTCCTCTTCACATCCTTGAGCCTTTCCAGTTTCAGAACCTTCTGGGTGTGAAACATTTCAAACGGAAAAAGGTCTGGCTTTCCCTTCTCACTCTTTATATACTGTAAATATATCTGGGTTGATGACATTCTTTTAAGATGGTTTATTCGGTTTGTTATTGTGCTAAATTTCAGTTTTGCTTTGGCTTGGAATACAAACCCCCCTACAGTGCAGAAGAACAAGATGGGCAGTTTTTTCACATAAATACAAACATTTTTCGAACAATGCTGCAAGCAGATTGAAATCAATTTAGTTCTGACGCAGAAAGGTGCTTAAGCAGGTTTGGGGGAGGCTGCAGGCTGGATGGAGGGTCCAGCTACCCATTTTCCCTTGATTTTTTTTTTAATCCTACAGTAGTTTGTTGAAGTTACAAAATAGTCTCTGACTAGCAGACGGATGTTGGGAGAAGGAGAAGAACTTTTTAGGCAAGACTGTGTTTCTTCAGACTGAGGATATCTGACAAACCGAAGTTTTCAGACAGGTCATTAATCCTTATCGCTCACCAGAAATCACCATGGAACTGTTCAGAATTTCCTGTCATCCAAACATTCTCTAATGTGCCTCCGCCTTGACTTTTTACAGTAATTTTAAGATATGGCTGTCAGTGGTCTGTAAGAGCTCCCCCCCTCCAGCTAATGGGGTTTATACATCTTACTTCCTCTGCCTGTGCCAGACCGTTACGCAGGCGCCCATGTGACACTGCATTGCCCTCATGTTTGGCGCCACGTGAAAACCTCCACTGGTGAACCCACAAGAGCACTGGCATGGGCCCCGCGGCATGATCCAATAGTGTAAGGATAATGATTTTTTACGGGATGAGCGGAGCAAAGCCGATGAGGTGACGGTAATGGGGATGATGACGAGGGGTCTGACGTCACAGTCTGAGGAGTCCCCCCGGGCTGTGACGGGCCACCCCGGGCAATCCCGTCAGGAAAACGCAGAGGAAGGATGAATGCAGCAGGTGTGATCCTTTAAGCCTGTGTAAGCTGGCCGTCACTGCTGGCTAGTCCGTCACTAGGGTGTTACTCAACAATGCGCTCAGGATTGGGTCTTACACGATGGGGGGGTGGAAGTAGCCAGTCCTTTCATGCCGTGTCTCCAGCCAGACACTGTCTGGATTTCCACTTTTGATCATGTTTAACTAGCATGGGCGTGTATAACTAGTGCGATTGGTGACATTTTGTAAGATAAAGAACTTTTTACTGTGGTATTTTGGTTACCTGTTCCTGTGCCACCCTTGGGCAGCTTAAATATGGAGGTTTGCGCATGTACTTCCCACACAAAGGGGTAATTAGACAACTTTGTAATTAAAACATCATCAATAACACTATAACCGGACCTCGTAATGGTAGCTATACCCATTGTTGTGACGCTGAAAATTAAAGTTTTTTTTTTTTTATTGTGATGTTTATTTTTAGATAACTGTAACATTAAACTAATGGTAGCTCAGCAAATGGTCAGATGTGGGGAGGAGGAGGTGGGTCTACCTGTGCCATCAAGCACCGGCTGAGAGCTTGTAAGTGATGCCCTCCGGGGCCTGCTAACCGCACACATCCTGCTCTCTCCTCCCAGCTTCGACGTGGACAATGGCACGTCGTCGGGCCGCAGCCCCCTGGATCCCATGGCCAGTCCCGGCTCAGGGCTCATCCTCCAGGCCAACTTCGTGCACAGCCAGCGACGGGAGTCTTTTTTATACCGCTCTGACAGCGACTATGAGTTGTCCCCCAAGTCCATGTCCAGGAACTCCTCCATTGCCAGCGACATGTAAGTACGACGGGCTCTTCTCTTCCTCACACGTTTATAGCTACATTAATGCAGTGTTTGTCTTAGTTATCGCAGCGTGCATTTCCCCAGCAGACCCTGTTATCCTAGCTGAGTCGTAGCAGAGTCGGTTGTTGCTCTTAGTAGTTCAGCTGCTTTCAGAGTATGGTTCCACACGATAGCTCTATACCCGTGACACCCTGGCCTGCTGCAGGCGCTCCTGGACCATCGCTCTCCCCTGTGATTTATGCCTGATTACCCTCCCTCAGGAAGTCAGGTTGAGGCTTATCAATTTCAAGTGTCAGCTGCCAGTTTCATCACTGTCATTTCAGGCTCCCGCCCAGAGAGTAGTTGCCGTGGTGATTGGTTAGTGACAGAGCTCCATTTCAGACTTGGGTTCTTCTTATTGAACTGTCAGGAAAAGCTCATGTCAGCATGTCTAAGCAGTTGCAGAACCATGTTACCCTTCAGCATGATGCTTATGGATTGTACGGATCGTTTGGGTTACCCGTTTTAAACATATTAATTCTGCACGGCTAATTAATAATGTGCTTAAATGTGATTTACATCTGACTCTTTCAGAATAACCCTATCATATTGTTGGACTAATTGGATTTTTCTGTTAATCTGTTGTGTATTTTCCTAAACTGTCAATAATGTCCTTCTCTCTATGGCCTGATCTATTTTCTGGCTTGCTTTGAATCACTTCTGACTGAAAATAGCAAAAGCATCACTTCTGAGCAGAATCTTGCAACGTCAGCGACCATATTTACAGTAGTTGAAACATGAAGTGCAGTCATTAGCGAAACAAATGTGTTCAATGGAGAAGTGTGTATGGAGCTGGAAAAACTGGTTGCCTTCCATTCGCTGAGGGTATCATCTTCATTCCAGATATTTAGAACATCTAATTTTCTTTCTGATCCCATGATGGATTTGCATCTTGTTAACGTTATTCTGAGGTGTCACATACACTTTTCTGTGAGGGTAAATTCCATGTTCTGAACAGGCCATGGATAGCATGCATCTCGTACACTTGCTTATGACACTTTACATACAACTGGAGGGTCGACACATTGTAAAAGGGTTAAGAAAAAGAATTTGTTTGTTTGATAAATCCCTGCATAATCTATTCTACCTTTAGTTAGTCCTGAAGTGAGGCAGCGTGTGGCTCTGCAGTTTCGAGCTCAGTGCCTGTCGTCAAAAGGTTGCCGGTTCAAATCTCAAGGTCGGTAGCGTGGTTTCATCTTTGGGCCCTTGAGCAAGGCCCCTAACCCCATTCTCTCAAAGGGCTGCCTCACCCCACTTTCTCAATTGCACTTTGCTTTGGATATAATGTAGGATGATTCAATCACACTCTCTGTTTTTGTAGCCTTCATTTAAAATAATCACTGATATGGTGTGGACGGTCCCACAGGTGATCTCCTCCCGGATATTTTAATCTGAAACTGGACCTTGTTCTGTCACAGAACATGCACTGTGTGAATATCACATGTTTCTCACACGTGGAGATTTCCCAATTTGTTTCTCTGTTTTTTATCAACCCCCACAATTATACGTTGTGTGGTTTTCATTTTCTGTTTACTGCCCATTGTCACAGTGCCTCTGTGCCCCGCCCAGCCAGAGGCGTGGGCCTTTCTCCTCGCCCATGTGCCCTCTTTCATATCAACAATAACGTGTCATCTGTGGCAGATGTTTTTTCCCCAGCCTTTACATTATGAAGCTCTCTTTGTTGTCCCCTGAGCAACAGAGAGGGAAAAAAGTTTTTTTTGTCATAATACATGTATTTTGACACAATAAAAACAGGTGCATTTATGCTCTGTAATTGTTTCAAGGTGTTTTTTCTTCAGTCTTTAAATTACTTTCATTTTCGTTTCTTTTTCTTTCCTTATGGAGGCCAGTCCTATGAAATAACTAACATTCATCCGTATTGAATACTATTGATGCAAACCCATGGCGACTTTATTAGGACTTGTTTCATAAATAAGATGACTAAAATTAAACTACAGAATTTCTTTTTAAGTAAACTTTAGCATGTGCTAAACATTCCTGAAATGTGAAATCCCTCGTGAAAGGTCCTGTGGGTTTTCAGTTTGGTAATGGAAAATAATCTTTGTCGCATGAATGAGTCAGTAAAATAAGTTGTTTTTATAATCACAGGTAGTCATACTCTAAGACCAGAGGAACCGTATTAAAGATTTATTACCCATACATTGTAAACAAAGTATTCACCCCTATACCCATTACAAAAAGATTTGCCCTCTCAGTTTGAGCAGGAAGTGGTTTGTAAATTAAACCATTCCTCTATCCTGTTACTTACCAGAGTGCCATTAGCCCTTGGCCATAACATCCTTTCTTCCTGCAGATTATTGAGATTATTCGTACTGTATTACTCACTACACCGACTACTGCAAAAGTTCCAGATCGATTTCAGCAGCAGCTGAATGAAGCAGCTTTTGTGTCCCCATGGGAAATGTCAGTTTCAAAGCATTCCTATTGGCTGCACTTCGGCTGCGAGTAATTAATATGGTATTTAATTGGTGGAACGCGTACAATGGCTCTAATGGCCGGAGACATAAAATGTGGGCATCTATATGCCTATATGCCAAGTAAAAACACGTGGACATCACATTTTTGATAGAGAGCTTTCATCAGGGAAGTAGATCAGTATTTGTTTTCCACAGAAACCTGTCCTGTATGGGTACTGGATGGATGTTTTTCCATGAGAGCAGTTTGTTACAGAGCCTAATGTGATTAAAATATATTTTAAAAATGCATAAAATAAAAAAATTAAATGAATCTCCAAGCAGCAATTGATGTCTTAGCAAAGCACAAGTAGAACATGCAAAACTCCATACACATACCGAGAGCAGGAATAAGGACTTCAGCCCTCATCCTAGTAGGCATGAGGCAACAGTGCTTCCCAATGAGCCACTATGCTGCTCTGTTTTTACCTCCAGCATACATACATACATACAGTCAATGCAAAATATACTGAGGCCCCTGCAAGATTGCATGCATTACATGATTTAAACACTAGAGGGTGCATTTTCCTCTAAATGCCTAACCACTCATTGAAATTTGATAGGTCCTCTGACATAACTGTTAAAAAACATATTAAAAGTATGCAAATAACGTTTGATAGTAATTCAGTTTTGTATTATAATTAGGTTTTTATCTTTCTTCCATCAACTTTTTGACATTTCCATATACCTAGTATCCATATTCTTTATGTTTGCTTCCCAAACAGCATTCATAATGTTCATGACAGTCCCCGTTTTCAAGATACAACACAGACAACCATTTGTTTTGCGTAGATCACATCATGTGACCACATCATGTGACCACATCATGTGGACAATAACGGTAACCATGGTTATAAAAGGCGATACCTCGTGTTGGACCTTCTTACAGAAGTCAGCCATGTGACAAGAATGACACCAGTGCCAGGCCCCACCCACCCCCCGCCACCGCCAAGTTTAGAGTGCTTTATTTGTGGCACATTCCTACCTCGCCTTTCACCATGGGGTCTGTGTGACGCTCACCCGTCCCCGCCAGTATCAGATACCATTCCACACTGCTGCACCGTCGGCTAAGAGGGCCGGTTGCCCGGCGAGGAGGACACATGCGACACGGTGCATGTTCGCCGTCCCCTAGCGCCCGCGCAAGGAGGGGACTTCCGCAAGGACCTCCGCCCGGCTCGGCCATGCGCCCCCCCCGACCCCCGCGAGCGCCGGTCATGCGGGCTATAGGCCGCTTCTTCAGTGAGCCCAGTGACAGACATAGGCGGTATGTGAGCTCGGGGCTCCTGCGCGGTTGTGTGCGGCATGTCGCTTTTTCACGTCTGTTGGCGTCTCCCCCAGGCTTTTACCTCCCTTCCCGCTCAGCTGCTCCCTTTCCCCTGGGCCTCCTGCCTGCTGCCCTGGGCCACTTTCACTGCCCCACCCCTGCCCTACTAACCAACTCAACTGGACTCTCTCTGCCTTCACTCTTCTCAGTGCGTTGGATGAAAGCCCCTTCTGTTGCCCCTCTGCTGATAGGCATGAGAATGACTATGTTTGAACTAATATGGAGTTGCAAAATTGACTTAAAAGCCCAAGTTGCTTAAAGAGGTCTGAGCTGAAAGTGTCCTTAAAAAAGCACTAGCAGTATGTGGTGATACATTGACTGTACCCCTTGTGTGACTCGTGTTGCTATGACAGCACAAAACGTTCCTGCCAGCTTACCTGTGAAAGCTTGAACTCAAAGTCTTTATGACCATAAACATTATGCAAACATCACACATAGTTTCCAGAGATTAAAGCTGAGTGTGATGAACTGAACCACTGGTGTAAAAGATTGCCCAAAGTACCCAACTAAAAAAATGAATAATAGAGTTTCCAATCTTCTATTAAAAAGAAACTCTGATAAAGGGCATTTCCGCTTTATCTGGACTTTTGTTTCATGTATCTAATCCATCAAAAGATCCAACATTCATACAAGAAGGCCTTAAAGAGAATGAACCTATGACCTGCTAATTAAAAGATGCCTTGCAAGATCCGATAATTGGTATTTTTTCTTGGAGATATGTTATTTAGCTGAAATTATGAAATCTGCTTCTGTTATAAAAGAAAATGCAACAATTTTGAAATCCTTTGTCCAAAGGAGGCTCTCATCATGGAGATGCAGCTTTGCTCACGGGGCACTGCGGAAAGGTGCTGTTTACTAAGGGCTGACATTCTTATGAAATGCTACTGAGGTCAAAGGCCACTTCCCACCAGTACATTTGTCAATGAATTGAATCTACACGTTGTTTGTGTTCTCGATAAAAATATAAGCATCCTTGCTTTCCGGAATAGGTAATGAGGCATGTACAGCCATGGAGTAAGACGACAGATTTTTGGCTTGTCTGGCAAGGTTTCTGCTGGTGTCTTGTTTGTTAGGGGATTGATTTAGATGACCTTTATGGGGGACACGCTCTACAGGCATAAGAGAGTGGCTGGTGAGAGATTGCAGGCTGTCTGGGCCCTATTTGAGGCAGGGTGTTGACTTACTGCTGACGTGCCAAGCTTCTCTGCGGGCCCTTCTCATCAGGAGGGGAACATTCCAGAAGGGTAGAGCTATCGGTGGGACCCCAAGAACTGATTGAAGAGGACTGCCAGTACTTTAGTGAGGGCCCCATAATCTGACATGGGACGTGGCAGGAAGGTTCCGTTCGTTTTTGTAGTGCATGAATCTCATTGCTATTGAGGAACCAGCCATGGTGACTCCATGAGATGTGTTTTCGCTGGCAGGCATAATTTGCGTCAGTGCAAGCAAGGGTTCGACAGGGACATCTCCTTAATGTCCACTGAGAATTCCTCAAGGATCGGGAGACTCTTATGGGTGTCTTTCCAGCCATAATGGTTTCTGCAGAGTTCAAGTTTACACACTCATGAATTTATCCAGTTTTCTGTGTGGTTGTAATGGTTTAAAGGCACTTTTAGGAACACCATATTAGACCCCACTGGTAGTTTGCCTCTGGAAAAAAATCATTCGTAAATGTATTCGTAAGTGGTTTCATTTAATGTTTTATTCTCTTAAATATTTAATTGGGGTATTTCCCAAAATAATGAGACTGTTTTGTCTTAGAAGAGTGGAGGCAAACTGGGCGGCACCATCCCGGATCAGCACCACCTGCAACCAGACATAAAGCTCTAATTTTAATTAAAATATATATTTATATATAAGCTTCTTCTACGCAAATGAATAATTTAAATTCCTCTGGAAAATAGTGTTAAACAAATTAGTTAAATTTTAACGGATCTGAGTGTCGCTTCCTAAGAAAATTTAATTCTGTCAGTATACCTGAAACTAATAACAAGTCTAGGAGTTAACTAATAACATGTTTACGAAATTTTGCAGAATCTGCTTCCTTTCGAACAGGTAGAATGAGCAGGTTTTGGAGCGATGCTGGGGTGTCAGTCTGGGTACAAATGCAAGGGTTGGCCAGTAGGTGGTGCTGCCTTATAAGCTGTCTTTTGAGTGACCATTTCCACTCATTTTCCTAGAGCCTATTATTCAGTGCAGAATTGCTGCAAGCCTGAAGCCTATTCTAGAACGCAGAGGGCAGGAGACACCCTGGAAGGGATTCCAGTACAGCACAGTGCAGATACATTAAGGGCAATTTAAAGGGCAATCTACCTTAACCACATGACTTTCAACTGGATACCAGAGTACTCAGGAGAGATCCACACAGATACAGGTGTACCAAGCAAACTCCAAATGTACAAAGCTGGGATGGCATCAAACCCACAGTCCTGGAGGTTTTATTCGTGCCCAGTGAGTCACCACTCCACAGCCCCGATGAGATAATTTGGTATTAAAATATGCTTAGACATATAACACTTTTCTTTGTTCTTACAGACATGGAGACGACATGATTGTAACGCCGTTCGCACAGGTGAGTTTGTGTACATGTTAATATGAAATACTAAGGTAGCCTATCAACTTGAGATTCAGTACTGTCCTGCACATGGGTTTGGTGTCAGTGGGTCTTTACTGCATGTTTGTCTTGTGCAGATGCCAACACTGGGATGTGTGTTACATGTCTGCTTACAGATCCTGGCTGACATATTGGCCCTGGACATGAATTAGAAGTTTAACTCTCATCAAGCGCATTAAACTCATAAGGTGTTTGACTGTAACACATACAGTATTATCTTAATTAACACTGAGTATTTGATTTTTCCTCTATGTTTTATATATGCGTTGTGTCTCATATGTTTAAGATTTGGTTGTTGCTTATGTTTTTCTCTCTTTTTTAAGGTGCTGGCTAGTCTGAGAACCGTGAGGAATAACTTTGCTGCATTAACCAATTTACAACAAGACAGAGCCTCCAGCAAGTGAGTTTGACACCAGTACAGTTTCTTTCCATGTGCTTTTCGATTGCATTGGGTATATTCCTGTCTAGCTGCTGGAATGTCTCATTAAACCTATCCAGTGTTGAGTATTTTATTCTGCAGGATTGTACAAATACTCCTGTTTATGGTGATTTTTATGGTTTCAGGTTTATTGATTTACTGTTTACAAGCATAGTTCTGAAGGAATGGGATTCCTACTTTTGCTTTGGTTAATTTCCACCCAGGGACCTTTAATACTCTTTTACAGTGCAGGGATAAGTGTTTACCTGTTTTGGTGTGCCACCTACTGGTCACTCTCAGAAGAACAATAACATTGGGTGACTGGTTAAAATTGGGTTTCAAATTTGTATTTCCTATGCAATCAAAACCTACACATTAACTGTAATTTTGTTCTACACTAGCAGTGTGGCTGCATTTTGGGATTTTTCTGTTTTTCTTTTCCTGAAGACTTATCTGTTTAGCAGTTTTCACTGTGAAAATTATGTCAGCGTCTCTAATTTGATCTCCTTTTCAGGCGATCGCCCATGTGTAACCAACCACCAATCACCAAGCCATCCTTCACAGGTATAGTGATTTTTTCACTCATGCTGGAGGCTTTGAACTTTCTGTTTGTGTGTTTGAACAAAATTTGAAATGCTTGGGTAGAATGGCATGTTTATGGATAGTGATCCAGGTCTGAGTCTGCTTAACACTTGTGTATTTCTTGTGTGACTATTCCCAGGAACTGTTTCAGTTTGGTTTTAAATGGTTTCAGTGTAAAGCTCTTACGTGCCACAGTTATGATTGGGAAGAGGACACCTTTTGGACTCTTGCATCTCATTAAGAAGGGCACTCTCCTGTAGCCATTACTGGAATAAGTGATGTTAACTCACTTTTATGTGTATGTGTGTGTGAGTGTGTGTGTGTGTGTGTCTTTGGTTTGGAGATTTGAATGTTTGTGTGAGAGTCACATGATGTCAAGCTGGAGGTCTTCAAAATAAGGGTTCTCAGTGTGCTTTGTGGTGGTGGAATGTACCTACGCCTTTGAAATGTGTGTATGTACATACTGGTGTGCTGCTAGAAAGGAAGAAGAATGTAATGGCCCTGACGTTTGTTGTTTAGGTAGTTAAGTAGTTGTCATGCTGGAAATCAGAAACCCCATGGAGTGATGGAATACTGACTTCTTGCAGATTATCAACATTACGAGCAGTAAAAAAAAAATTATATATATATATATATATATATATATATATATAAAACCGGTTTGTCTTGGGATGTACCTGCCATGGCAACAACAACTTCCTGTGATCCAGGACCTAGATGCCCTTGAGTCTAATGCCAGGTGGCTTTCTAACATTAGGCTATGAGAAGACACCAGAAGCACATGTTAGCAGCAATTGATGCCACATAGATGCTCCATCCATTAAGTTGTTCGCAAAACCTTATTAGTAACTGTATGTTTCAGTATTGTAACTGGGTCTGTTACGTCACCATCCCCTGATCCCTCTCCCATAACTGCTGCTCCAGTGTAGCGTCATGGTTGGCCGTAGGACCTTAATTTAAATTTCTTATGGCCATATTTAGAAGCTGCCACGTGGCATTGGGGTGGCAGGTCGCATCCAGGCAGACGCAAGGCTTGAAATAGCCTCAACCTTGAGCGGTCGTCCTCGAGTCGGTGGGACTCTGCTCTTCTCCCCACATCACACCACACCGCCACACGTAATGCCAGCCTTCTCATTCATATGCCAAGCCACCTGGCTCCTCTGCGTTTGCATCATTACATGTCTCCGTCACGCGCCGCCCTTCTCCAGTTACACACGTCCTCCGTCACGCGCCACCCTTCTCCTGTTGCACACGTGCTCCGTCACGCACCGCCCTTCTCCTGTTGCACACGTGCTCTGTCACGCACCGCCCTTGTCCTGTTAAACACGCCCTCCGTCACGTACCACCCCTCTCCTGTTACACACATGATCCGTCACACGTCATCCTACTCCAGTTACGCACGTGCCCCGTCACGTACTGCCCTGCCCTTCTGCTGTTACACACGTCCTCCGTCACGCACCACCCTTCTCCTGTTACACACATGCTCCGTCATACGTCATCCTTCTCCAGTTACACACGTGTTCTGTCACACATCGCCCTTCTCCAGTTACACACGTGTTCCGTCACACACCACCCTTCTTCTGTTACACACGTGCTGCGTCACGCCACGCCCTTCTTCAGTTACACACGTGTTCCGTCACGTGCCGCCCTTCTCCTGTTACACACGTGTTCCGTCACGCGCCATCCTTGTCTTGTTACACACGTCCTGCGTCACGCCACGCCCTTCTCCAGTTACACACGTGTTCCGTCACGCGCCGCCCTTCTCCTGTTACACACGTGCTCCATAACAGGTCGTCCTTCTCCAGTTACACACGTGTTCTGTCACGCACCGCCCTTCTCCTGTTACACACGTGCTCCATCACGCGCCATTCTTGTCTTGTTACACACGTGCTCTGTCACATGTCGCCCTTCTCCAGTTACACATACGTTCCATCACACGCCACCCTTCTCCTGTTGCACACGTGCTCCGTCACGCACCGCCCTTCTCCTGTTGCACACGTGCTCTGTCACGCACCGCCCTTGTCCTGTTAAACACGCCCTCCGTCACGTACCACCCCTCTCCTGTTACACACATGATCCGTCACACGTCATCCTACTCCAGTTACGCACGTGCCCCGTCACGTACTGCCCTGCCCTTCTGCTGTTACACACGTCCTCCGTCACGCACCACCCTTCTCCTGTTACACACATGCTCCGTCATACGTCATCCTTCTCCAGTTACACACGTGTTCTGTCACACATCGCCCTTCTCCAGTTACACACGTGTTCCGTCACACACCACCCTTCTTCTGTTACACACGTGCTGCGTCACGCCACGCCCTTCTTCAGTTACACACGTGTTCCGTCACGTGCCGCCCTTCTCCTGTTACACACGTGTTCCGTCACGCGCCATCCTTGTCTTGTTACACACGTCCTGCGTCACGCCACGCCCTTCTCCAGTTACACACGTGTTCCGTCACGCGCCGCCCTTCTCCTGTTACACACGTGCTCCGTAACAGGTCGTCCTTCTCCAGTTACACACGTGTTCTGTCACGCACCGCCCTTCTCCTATTACACACGTGCTCCATCACGCGCCATTCTTGTCTTGTTACACACGTGCTGTGTCACACGTCACCCTTCTCCTGTTACACACGTGTTCCGTCACACGCCACCCTTCTTTTGTTACACACGTGCTGCGTCACACGCCACCCTTCTCCTGTTACACACGTGTTCATCACACGCCACCCTTCTTCTGTTACACACGTGCTGCGTCACACGCCACCCTTCTCCTGTTACACACGTGTTCCGTCACACGCTGCCCTTCTTCTGTTACACACGTGCTCCGTCACAGGCCGTCCTTTTCCTGATACACACGTGCTCCATCATGCATCGCCCTTCTCCTGTTACACACGTGCTCTTTCACACACCACCCTTCTCCAGTTATACACATGTTCTGTTATATGCCACCCTTCTCCAGTTACACACGCGCTCCGTCACACGCCACCCTTCTCCTGTTACAAAAACCAGCCCCCCACCCACCCCGGCTCCCACACGTAGACGCATATGAATGCTTGTGGTTCCCCTCTGTTGATGTTTAAATACTCACACACTCTGCATTCTTAGTCACACACGCACATGCATACACACACACACACTGACCTTCTCCTGCCTCCCTGAGCCACATGCTGCCCTGTGTATGGATGCCTTCCATTCCATAGTGAGCCGTTCTCCAAATTCTTATGGGAGCCGTTTACGCTGATGGTCGCCATGACATCCCAGGAGTGAGACTGGAAGGGCAAGCCCAGCAGCATGTCAGTCCCGTGGAAGGCCAAGCACTCAAGCTCAATGTGTAAATCGCTTCGCTTCCACTTTCCAAGGGGTCCATCCCTGTGTCCTGGAGGTCATGGGTTTGAATCCTGTGGCTAGCAGAAGAATCATATCACCACTGGGCCCTTGAGCAAGGCCCTGCTGCAGGGTGTTTCCATGCTGGTTTACCCTGTACTCTTATGCCAAAAAACTTTCACGTTTCACCTATTCGTACATGTGCATCGGTGTCTCTTACAGAGAGCAAGGTGCAAGAGAACTAAACTCCTCTGTATCGGTACACATAATTCTTCAGAGGGCGTATAAAGTCTCGTTCTTATTTGCTTTTTATCTGCAGACCACGAGCATATGCACACATACACACATGCACACGCACACATACACACACAGCCTGCTTAACATCACAGTTGGCTTGGCTCCAGGTTTAAGCTCTGACATAAAACAGACATCTCATGACATTTAGCTAATGTGTAAGTAAATATTATCATGTCACCTGACTACATGTATTGGTGGTTAATGTATATGTGATAATGGCCAACATACAGCAGCTTTCAAAAGCATATCCCCCATGGCAAGTATAGAAACAGTCATTACAGTGTCTGCTGTCTTTCCGCTGGAATTTTCCTGAGCTCGGCTTTAACTCTGTGTTTCTCCGCTGCTGATGGCCATCCTATAAACTTGCACGTAGCTCAGATTTTTGCCTGCAGTATGGATCAAATGAGAAGGATATTGTAGATTGGAATAAATAGTGGCTTCCGAGATGGAGGTGTGTGCGTTCACACTTATGTATGCACACATATATATGTGTGTGTCTGTGTGTGTGTAAATTATATATACACTTACACACTTCTTACGAACTGTAACATCGTGGGTGCAACCTCCAGTCTGCCACCCTACACAGGCCAGCGTGGAGAACAAACTCATTGTTGGACTTTGGCATGACCATAATCACAGCTCGCACCTTGCTTTTAGCAAGCAAGCCCGCTCTATTCTGTGTAATAATGTTAGCATGCCCAGGGGGGTTGGGCAGCCAGTTGACCTTGGACCCCCAGAGGTTTTCTTTCTCCTTACTTAGGAGTTTTCGATTCCTCTCCTCCGTTGTCATCTGGCCTTCCTTCTTTCTTTAGTTAAATTCTTTGTTTTAGTATTCTCTCAAGGTCATGTAAAGCGCTTTGGGGCGACTCTGTTGTGAAAGGCGTTATATAAAAATATATTAAATTGAAAAACGTACATGTATATCCATATAATATACACAGTAAATGTGTAATATATAATAAACAGTATTATACTATTTACCTCAAATAGCAAGAAAGAAAAAAAAAAGATCTTGGTTGCAGGCCTGCACGTGTGATACGTGGTCGGTTTAGTGGTTAGTAATACTTCATAACTGCCTGCAATGTTGCATGAGTGGGCTCTTTGTGAGAGGACACATTCTATACACCACGACTCTTTGGTGCTGCTATGGGTAGTGCGTAGCTTTTAATGTGGACACACAATCTGCCATGCAACAGCGATCCCTCATAGCAAGTGGTGTTTTGTTCCATGTTGTTAAACTTTATTTCACTTAGGAGCTGGGAAGCAAGGAGTGTGCATTTTTCTGTATGCGGTTGAGGTCTCTGGGCGTGGCCTTTGATACTGACATCCTCAATTTCCCAGGGAAATTCAAGGCTCCAAAAAACAAAGTCAGGGGTCTGTTTGGTTTATCCATAAACTAATTACATGTAAAGCGCAAAAGCTTTATGTAAAATAATGTCCTGGTGAGTAATTGGGAAGCGACCCATAACCGCATGGTTTTCCCCTCCCTGGCCTTTGTGGAAAGGGAGGCACAGTGCCTACATCGCCAGGAATCCATTATGACGCAAAAACATTTAGTTTAGTTATACTAGGTCAGATAATGACTGCTTCAGTGGGAAGAATTGGTAATTACAGGCTGAAAGCTCACTGTCATGGTTCAGCGGCCGACACTGAGAGCTGACATACTTTCAGATGGCATTAAGTGTACACTGCTGTTTACTGTACTCAGCTTTTCATGGCTCTTACTGACATCCTTTCATGGAACGATTCCATGTTTCACTTCCCAAGTGCTGAAGGAAGATCAGAATTGCTTAGATTTTATTCTAATTGTGTTCTTAAATGAAATTTTAACTATAAGAAACCAGAAATATGGAATAACCAAATATAAGTAATGTATCAAGAGTATCAAGGATCCAGCTTATCTAGATCAGTTGTGCTGCAGTTTTGTTTGTGTATTTTCTTGCTGCTGGCATTCAGCTGTCAGCATTTAGCCTTGAATGCCTAGCATTTGGCTACATTTGCAGTACAAAAAGACGGTACCTGATATGTAGTTTGTACTGTTTTGCTACAGGTCAAATACAGTTGCTGGTTTGGTGTCTATCAAGTGGAACATATAACTACACGTTTTGTGTGCACGCTTGCTTCTGTAGCCTGTGTCGATGCTGTAAAACTCAAATGTCTCATGGTGCCTTTCTAATGAACTGAAAGGACAGCGAAACAGTCGGCTTGTCATCTGTAATGATACCGTAATGCGCAGTCTGTCATTTATAATGAGCCTTAGCGAGTCGTAAACATCTGCTTGTTTCCGCACATTATTTAAATCTGTTCAGAGCAAAGATGCCGGTAATGGTAAATTCCTGGAGGATCCTTACAAAAATAATGCGACAAAAAATGTGTCATGTAGATGCTTTTCAGGCAGGACTTAAACGGACTGGTTTTGTTTTTTGAAGGGAATGAAGCTTAAACTCTGAGGAAGTTTCTTGAGGAATATTGTGATGATGAGGGTGAGGATGATTAGCATTGAGCGTACAGTAGCAGTGGTGGAGAAACTGATCCTGGTAAGGAAGATGATAATCTGAAGCCGGAGAAGAAACGGGTGCTGGCAGGGCAGATGGTAAATGAGCAGAGTCCAGTCCCGCTCTCTGTAGACTCCAGTCCACAGTTTGGCCACAGCCCGCCGCGGCTGAGCGGAGTGGCCTCTGAGGGCTGGCGTCTGATGTCGCGCTGAGCATGGGAAAAATGCCACTGACGTCAGCGCTCGCTCTGCCTGGGAGAGTGGCACCCCTGCTCGGGGGAGTGCACCATTACTGGGAGAGAGGGAAGGGGGAGAAACAGGCAGAAAGAAGGAGGAGGATAAAGAGGGGTGATGTGGAGAGGAGGCACAAAAGGAGGATGGGGATATTGAATACGAAGGGGGGAGAGTCACAGATGTAACAGTGAATAGTGTGTGCAGAGCTTTATTTCACTGGCGCATGCTCGCACACGCGGTAACACAGGGGCACGTAATGATGGTCTCGGTCATGAGGGGCAGTGTAGTGCAGCTTGGATGGGAGCCTCCCATTGACTGGACACGTCTGCCTTCCCCCTCTACCAGCTTGTCTCAATGACCTTCAGTATGCAAGCCGGAGGGACGGTCCCCCGTCATGCTAGAGTCGGCTGCTCCCGGTCCTCCACAGATCCCCAGCCCCAGTGTGAGGGCAGTAGCTCCCCAGTTTGCCCAAAGCCCTCAAACAGCGTATCTGCACCAGCTTTTAGCTGCTGTTCATCAGGCTGCATTCATATTTAACTTCATGTTTTGTCACATGTTGAGTAATTCCCCTAGTATTAAAAACACCCTTGTCCAAAAACCATCCCAGTGGGTCTGGAGATCCTGTCAGCCAAGCGTCTTCCTCAAAAACCCCCGCACTCCACCAG
Source organism: Mormyrus iriodes (assembly GCA_011763525.2). Taxonomy (NCBI): domain Eukaryota; kingdom Metazoa; phylum Chordata; class Actinopteri; order Osteoglossiformes; family Mormyridae; genus Mormyrus; species Mormyrus iriodes. The sequence goes on from JAAGVU020000040.1 coordinate 28,674,670, forward strand.
GCACGGTAGCTGGGATTTATAGGAGTCCAGAAACATTCTCCTTGCTTTTATGCAGGAAATCACGCAGCCTTATTTTGCATATTTGCTGTCCTATTTCACGGTCTAAAATTAATCATCCATTTAAATGTTTTACAAGCCAGTTTTTCCCCCTTAATGTGCTACGTCAGCCATGTGTTTCACATCTGTCTTTTATGCAGCTTGTTTCCTCACAAACTACAATTGCGACTTTCCCACTACAAAGGATCTCGTGTACAACGCTGTACTCTTAATCATTACTAAGTTACCCTGCAGACAGCTCTGCGCTGTTATACACATTTTTACAGCAGATGCTTTTCTGAAGTCCTGATATTGTCTGTGTCTGGATCATCACACACTTCTGAGTGAGATGTACGGAGATGTTTCACCTTAAACTGCTCTCTCTCATGCACAGCAGTGTCACCTGCTTCATATTATGGACAACTGCTACCAAAGCTAAGCTCCTTCTGCCTTGCCTTATAGATTCCAAGCAGTATCATTTCAAACCAGCAAGGAATTTTGCTGAGACCACGTGCCATTAACATGCGTTTTCCCTCAGTATATTTACTCTGCTCAATTAACTAATACTTCTTACCACTAGCTAGCTGACTTGCGTTGCATATTACAACTTCAGCTACTTTAGGCTTTTCTCATCTTTATTCACTCTGCTTTTAAGCTTATAATTATTCTACCTTTGACTAAAATTTTATGTGCCTTTTACATGCATGTTTCTTTCCTGTTCTGCTCAGAACTGCGTCTTCTGCGGACAACTAGTTACGTCACACACTTCTGAGGGATCTGCGTTTTACGCATCTTAGTGTAAACTAAGTAGGCCCTAGACTGTCGCAGATTGCTAACTGCTGCTAATTAAACTGCCCACGCTAGAGTGTGGTTTTCCAAGCGGTGTTCCCGCCCCCAGCAGCCAGCACGGTTCAAACCCCAGCGGCGTGTTGTACAGGCCCAGCATCAACCAAAAGTGTCATGGTAACACTCTTATGTGTGATAATGAAAAATGCACCAAAAGTGCATCAAAAGTATGTCTGGAGCTCCAGATCTGTTGTAATGGTGGCATCTGGCAGCATAACAGGTAAATTCCACTAGTGAAGGTGATGAAATGTTGAACTAGTGTTGATTTCCCACAAGAATAATAACAAAAATCAGTACTGCACTGTGCATTAAAATTTCCACAGTTATGTGCCTACGGAAGTTTGTGACTTTCTGCCCCTGTGAGCAGAGCATAGCGGCCCGGTCGTTGCGTAAACATGCTGAGTGAATGACTTTGCCTGATGACACAGGTGACAGAGAGAGAACAGAAATACTTTGGGTTGTTTTTACGTAACCTGTCTTGCTCTTCATGAGACTCAGACATAATCAGGTGAGAGGAAAGCTTGGGGTCAGAGCACTGGCTTAACCTTTCAATACCCTGGGGGTCCAATTTGACATTTTCTTAGGGGGCCCAGAACTTCCACCTATGCCTCTGACTGCATATACCATAGGATTTGAACAGACAACCTTCCGATCACAGATATAGATCAATAAACCGCTGAACCACAGACCTCCCCAGTGGGCCTTCTCGAGCTTTCCAACAATTCAAAAATATATTTAAAGTGCCTCAAAATCAGTTAAATATAATTTAAAATAAGTATTTTAAAATGCATTTAAACTTGACTTCTTTACAGGTTGTATAATTAGTAGTTTCTGACTCATATCCAAAGTATCAGTATGATTTTAGTTCACTTATTATTAGATACATTATTTTTGAGTGCAGGCTGAAAATGGGGAAGTTATTGTAACTTCTTAATATTTTGTGTGTTTCTGGGTTAATTTTGTCTTTGCCATTTAATCTCCTACACTAACTGCACAGTTGAAGTTTAAATACTCCTCCTGCCTGCATCAGTCAACCTGCTAGAAGATGCTTCAGAGAAGTTTTGAGCAGGATGCTGTCACAGGACAAACAGCATCTGGGTGAATAATAAGATTGAAAACAAGGGACATGCTGTGGTTTCAGCCCTGTATATAGGGTAGGGTTAGGGTATAGGACTGTCTATATCAAAAGGAAAAGAGCATTACTTGGACCTCAGATCAGAGGGAAATATACTTTCCAAAAAAGTTGGGATGCTGTGTAAATGTAATGTAAATAAAAACAGAAAGCAATGATTTACAAATCATATAAACCCATATTTAACTGGAAATAGAACAAAGACAATATGTCAAATGTTGAAACTGAGAAACTTTATTGTTTTATGACAAATATATGCTCAATTTGAATTTGATGCCAGTAGCACGTTTCAAAAAAGTTGGGACGGGGCAACAAAAGATTAGAAAAGTTGTGTGACGCTAAAACAAAACACCTGGTTGAATATCTCACAACTAATTAGGTTAATTGGCAACAGGTCAGTAAGATGATTGGGTATAAAAACAGCCTCCCAGAGAGGCAGAGTCTCTGTACAGGGAAGATGGGGAGAGGGTCACCGCTCTGTGAAAGATGGCGTGGCAAATAGTGCAACAGTTTAAGAATAATGTTCCTCAATGTAATATTGCAAAGAATTTGGAAATTTCAAAATCTATGGTACATAATATCATTAAAAGATTCAAAGAATCTGGAAAAATCTCTGTACGCAAGGAACAAGGTCAAAAACCAATATTGGATAGCTGTGATTTTTGGGTCCTCAGGCAGCACTGCATTAAAACGCACATGATTCTATAGTGGAAATCACTCCATGGGCTCAGGAACACTTCTGAAAACCACCGTCTGTGAACACAGTTCGTCGCTGCATCCGGAAATGCAGGATGAAACTCTGCCATGAAAAGAAGAATCCATATCTAATCATGATTCAGAAATGCTGCTAACTTCTCTGGGCCCAAGCTAATTGAAGATAGACTGAGGCAAAATGGGAAAACTGTCCTGTGGTCCGACGAATCAAAATTTCTAATTCTTTTTGTAAATCATGGACACTGCATCTTCCGGGCTAAAGAGGAGAGGGACCATCCAGCTTGTTATCAGCGGACAGTTCAAAAGCCAGCATCCGTGATGCTATGGGGGCGCATTAGTGCCCATGGCTTGGGTAGCTTTCACATCTGGGAAGGCACCATTAATGCTGAATGATATATACTGGTTTTAGAACAACATATGCTGCTATCCAGACAATGACTTTTTCAGAGAAGGCCTTGTATATTTCAGCAAGGCAATGCCAAACCATATTCTGCACGTATTGCAACAGCATGTCTCCGTAGTAGAAGAGCTCATGGGAGTTTTACTTGCACAAACATGTTCTGAAGGCAGAAGAAACAATAATTGGTTCAGAGCGATAACCAATGAAGTTGTAGAGGAGGAGAGTGCAAGCAACTAGAGAAGGTGGAACCAACCAATCAGATGTCTTGGTCCCGCCTCCTATGGTTACTTTAACCCACCTCCTCTACAATTTCATTGGTTATCACTCTGAACCAATCATTGTTCCTTCTGCCCTCAGAACATATTTATATAAGTAGAACTCCCACGAGCAGTAGTAGAGTCCAGGTGCTGGGCTCCGCCTGCCTGCAGTCCAGACCTGTCACCCATTGAAAACATTTGGCACATAATGAAACAAAATATATGTCAAAGGAGACCCTGAATTGTTGAGCAGTTGAAATCCTACATCAGGCAAGAATGGGACATTTCACTTTCAAAACTCCAGAAACTGGTCTCCTCAGTTCCCAAACGTTTACAGAGTGATGTTAACAGAAGAAATGATGCAACACAGTGGTAAACATGCCCCAACTTTTTTTAAACATGCTGCTGGTATCAAATTCAAATTGAGCAAATTTGTCATAAAACAATACAATTTCTCAATGTCAACATTTAATATGTTGTCTTTGTTCTATTTTCAATTAGATATGGGTTTATATGGCTTGCATTCTGTTTTTATCTACATTTTACACTGTGCCGCGACTGTTTTGGAAACGGGGTTGTAATTCTGACAGTTGTTGGTGTAACTCCTGGATGATATTTGAATGAGCTCGAACTCATTTATTCTTTACACAGCTTGAGACTTTATATAAAAACTTTTCACTACTAGCAATTTTCTGTAATGTATATTTTAGATTAATTACAAATTGTTTGGTTATGGCCATTCACTAACAATTTTGGCGCAAAAACAAACTGTCCTTTGAAATTGACTGTAAGACTTTATCTTAATGAATAAAACCTGCCTGGTGGCTGTAAGACTTTCCAAGATGTCATTGGTCTTAGTGTCTTTAGTTCAGTGACACACATGGGAAGGGTGTTGTGCGGATCTCTGAGAGCCTGTCTGCCTTTCCTGTAGCCTTTGTGATGTATTAGTGCTTTTTAGACGTCAGGGACAGGGAGAGTCACTTGTCCACACTTAGCCTCATTGAGCCATACACTCCTTCCATTGTCATTTTAAAATGTTCCAGCACCACACTGCTAAACATCAGTGTCATGGCTGTCCTTGCGTTCGGGGGGAGTAGTCAGTGAGTCACAGAACAAGTGTGCGGACATTATTTTATCAATGGAAAAATCTGCTTTAGATCCTGATTGTGTATCACTCACTAGGTTCTACTGACAAAGGTCATACTACATGCCGGAGTTCTGGAATGGCATGGCGATGTGCTCAGGACCTAGTCCTGAAGCCCGCCTCTCTCCAAGAGTACGGGGAGAGGCTCTGTGCAGCACAGATGAGGCTTTGGCTCCACACTCCTTCTTCCAGGCCAGGATTTGGCTGCAGCCCGTCCCCTCTCCGTGCAGCAATCTCAGCCTTCAGGATCTGGTTCAAAAGAAGCAGCACTCATGGTTGGCTGCAGGATGCCTCCTCAGCCCCGAAACCACAGTGGAGAGGAGAATCCAATCACTTTGTTTTTGTTTTAAATTCAGTTTGGAAGTGAGCAAATAGGGGCCGGCGTGTGTGCAGGAAGGCTGGAGAAACAGGAAACTGTGTCTGCTTCGCTCTGGACGTGACTCCGTCTGTTTGACTGGGCGTGTGTGCATGTGAATGTGTGTTATGTGTGTGTGTGTGTGTATGTGTGTGTGTGTGTGTCTGCTCGCTGCCCCCCACCCCCCGCCCCCAGAAGCTGCCATGCTTCGCCATGCCTCCTTTGTTATGGGCCGTGTGAAGCCAGACTGATTCCGAGGAGCTCCGGGCTTGGAGAGAAATCCCACGGCAAACATGGATGTGTTCATGAGACTGATTTTTATCCTGCTACAGGACTGGAATTATACTGATCGGAATAAGGCGCATCACAGTCCGGATTATTGAGACCAGTCTGTGTCTGTGTGTGTGTGTATGTGTGTGTGTTTGCATAAGCGTGCCTGTGTGTATCTGTCTGTGTATTTTGCTTTTATCTCTTCCAAGACGAGAGAGATAGCCCCCGCTACACTCTCCCTGTAGCTGTGTTTTTTTTTTTTTGGGGAGGGAGTGACTGGGACTGCTCGTGGCTAAGGGACTGTGGAGCGTGACTCCTCACTTGGACTGCTGCTCTGTGGAGGGGACGGGGAGGGGGCACGGAGCGGATTCCCCTGCCGGTCTCCGCGGAGGGCCGTTGGTGGCGTTATGAAGAGTCACCCATGCGTCCACACCGGGCGACATGACATGGCCGTCGAAGGAGCGGTGGACCCGCCGCTGGGTGCCACCGCCAGCCCCATCAAGAGGCTGAAAACTGACTCGCCGCTCTGCCGCTCTCTCCCCCCAGAGGAGGCCTACCAGAAGCTGGCCACCGAGACCCTGGAGGAGCTGGACTGGTGTCTGGACCAGCTGGAGACGCTGCAGACCAGGCACTCTGTCAGTGAGATGGCCTCCAACAAGGTGAGCGTCCGGCACCTGTGCACCACCTCTCGGGTGCGTAGACACTGGGTCGCATGTGTGCGGCGCACGTACTGGCAGTTCAGTAAATGGCACAGGTGCTGCCTTGCCAAGCCTGTAAGAGGCGCTCCGCGTAGCGGCGGGAGCAGCGGTGGTCTCGGGCAAAGCCAAGATGGCCTCCCGGGGAGGCAGAGTGACAGGCGGACGCCGTGTCACGCACACACGGAGAGCAGCTTACTGCCGGAGCCCCATCATTCAGAAAAGCCAGCTGTGTGGCCAGTCGCTCGTGGCTGATTCCTAGCAATGAATGACTTCCCCCGCTGGGAGATGTATAACTATGGCAGGGGACAGAAGCCTGTAGCTCTCTGCACGCATGCAATGTGTAAAGTCTGAGGGACTCCTTGCACAACGCTGTTGTGTTGTTGTTGTTGTTGTTATGTTTATAGTCATCTATCTGACTGGCACAGCATTGGCAGGTCGCGTGTTTGTCAGACCAATTGACGTCACCATTCGTGTCTCTCATTCGCAGCAAAAATTTTGACAAAAAACGACCAGATAAAGGAACGCAGTGAAGCTGGTGCTTGTGTCACCTGGATATGTCCTATCTGAATCTTGATTTCCTTGTTGGGAGAGATATAAGAGTGAATGTCTTCAGGCTTTTGTTGCCTTATGCATCAGCGGTGAATAACGACAGGGGTATGGCGCCTGGCAGGGCCGGGGAAGGGATGTGAACTGTAGCAATGAAGGTCATTGGTTCGAAGAACCAGCGGGTGTTGTGGGGGTTGGGGGTCCCAGTCATGTGTGGCTTAAATTGCAGCTGGAGATAATGGCGCCATGTGCCGCCTTTTGTGCCCTGTCTGTCAGCGTGGCATCACACCTCATTCCCTCGATGCTCTTAAGTGCCTTGTTTTATTTAGCTCATACAGATACTGGAGCATTTGTCCATGTGACAGTGTTTAAAAGGCTGAACGGTTTCCAAGTTTATAACATGTGTCACGTACACTGCGGCCATCACATGGCACTGCCCTGGGCCTTGAACCGACGCACGATCATCTAGCAAATACTAACCCACCTCGGAATAGGAGAGTTTATTGGTTAATTATCCAGGATGTGAGATGTACAAGAACTGAGGATTGGGATATTGAGAATTCTGGTAGGTAGGAGGATCACTTAAAGTTGCTTTGGAGGTCATTTAGATTTGCGTCCCTAATATTTGAATACATGCTGTTGCCTGCTGCTAAAACCAAGAGTCAACACAGAGTCCATGAAAGACGCCTTGGGTTCCCCCAGGGGAATCCTGCTAGTGTTTTAAACAGGATGTATCACGCATATGTAATCAGTCTTGCGAAGGTCACCTACTGGGTGTACTCTTGCTGTGGCCAACTAAACACATTCCCTAGGTTTTAGTTTGTTGGATAGATAAATTACATTTCAAATATAGTTACACATAAAGTATAAATGTAAAGTTAACCTAAATTTTAAGTGCATTACAGTCCGTCACTTTTTTTCATTTCATATGTGTTTGATTAAATCTACTGTAGATGTTACTCGTGTGTTGGTGAGTTGAATATTAGGATTTGACATTAATTTGCTGTTTCTACTGGAATTTCTCTGACTGGCTGCTTGGAGCGGTGGTGAGACTAATTGTTGATTTGTAATTATATGCGTATATGTATTTATAAGTGTACCACCATTTTTGCTCATCCATGCCATAAGGATTTTCAGATTCTGATTAATCCCAAATCTTTCAAATAAATGTTATTCTCTAAGAAATATGTGTACTTTGCTTGTTGCAAAATGTTGTTAAATGGCGTTTTCCTAATCTTGTAGATGCTTGTTACTTTGTCCGGAAAAAGAAGAGAGAGACTTCTTTTTAATGGGAATGGGATTTTTTTTTAGTGAATGGGATTTTTGCAAGATTCATTTTAAAGTATGTGATGACTGAATGAGGAGAGAGAATCACTGGGATCTTTAAATGTTTAGCCTGTAAAGACGCCCAGGTCCGGCTGTGGCCTGAAGCAGAGAGGCCCGACTCCAGCGTGAGATGTGTCATCCCCCAGCTGATCTCTCAGCAGTGTTCAGGCAATCGGCATGTATTGGTTGGCTGTGGCACAGGCGCCTCCAACAAGCCTAGCAGGTGGAATGGTTGCAAGCAAGGGGCCAGGCAGGAATCCGGCATCGCTCAGCCTCAGTGATGCAATTTGTATCCACTGTCTACATGGTAACATGTAGCTGGTCCTCGGGACCTCTCCATCCGACGAGTTTCATTCTGAGGTTCAAAATTTGGGATGGTTTGTTGGTGATGTGCAACAGGTGTTTTGGAATGTTGACTTGTCCAGCCACACGCAGTACAGGAAACAACTAACCATATATTAACCAGATACTTCTGACAGCTGACTTCAGTCTAGTGAAAAGTGCACCACTTTTAAATACACTGCAATTTCAGCCAAACTTCAGGATTTGTCTGCGTCTTTGGACACCTCACCTCATTGTGACACGGTGTACAGTATACATTAATGTACTACAAGTTATAGAAGGTTACCTATATAGGAGCAGCTTAGAGCAGAACAAAGAAATCGTTTACAAAATCTTTTCACAGTTGATAATAGTTGCTCCATCTGGAACATGGCATTGGAGCACCGACTGGCTACTTTCAAAAGATAGCTGTTCTGGTGAATCCCCCGAATTTCTTACAAAGGAGCACTATTCTTAGAGAGCTTAACATGTGCAAAGCCTAATGACCCAGAGATTTTGACACCCTTTTTAAGCAGCTGTAGAGGTCAGCTGGACATAGCACCCGGGTCCCCTCATCTACGACATTGACTTGGCTCTACACACTCTCTGGCATGCAGAACCAAGGCTGATTTTCTGTGATGTCACTGGATGCCAGGCAATACTCGCTGTGTGTTTGTGTGTGTGTTAATCGGGGGCAATGCAGCTGGTGAAAGACACCCATACCCACAAACCCACCTCCCTGTCGACAGATGGAGTCAGAGAATGCAGTACGCATAGACAGACGGACAGTGTGTTTATCTAGCAGGGGACCCGGTGTGAATGCCTCACAGGTGTGAGGGATGGCAGACTGATGGCCAGGGAGTCAGCCACACACACACACAGAGGGAGACGCACCGGTAAAGCACACAGGCAAACAGAGACATGTCCCGGTCTCCATGGCAACGCACACAAAGTGCCTGTGGCTCGGTGGTGACGGTGGTGGAGTGCAGGCAGGAATTTGTATACGACGGAGACGCGCATCTTTTGAGAGCTGAACTGGAGGAGCGGTGGACGAGACCATTTGCCATGGAAAGGGTGGGAAAGGAGATGCATCACCATGTGTGCTTGGTATTCACCGTAAAATCCCGGATATCTTAAACGTGCTTTCGATGCTCAGTATTTTGCTTCACGCTTCATGCAGGCCATTAATTGGGCATTCTTTTTTCAAATGAACAATGAATGAGAAATCCTGCCCATTAATATTCATATAAGCTATAATACATACAGTGTGGAGTAATTTCTCAACGTTTGTTAGATAACAAAAAAATAAAAAAATACAGATCTTTGGCGTACTGCAGCAGACTGAAAAAGCACCATTCTCATAACACTAGGGCATAGTTTTGGTTCTGCAGTCTGAGAGTGTAGTTCTGGAAGCAAAACAAAGGCATGACCCACCTCTCCATTTCTCTCTGCCCTCTCTCTTTCTCTCCCTTGTTCTCCTACTCTTTGAATTTTAGTTTCTTTGGATAGCGTGGTACTGCGTTGCCCAAAAATATTTCAGAAACATTTTACAAATTGCAACAAAACAAGCTTCAGAAATCAGAAAGATATAGATGAAGATAATCAGTACACTCATCTTATGAACAAAGAATCACATTATTTTCAACTGTTCTCATGTAGGTTTACATATACAAAATACTACACACACACGCATATATATATATATATATATATATATATATATATATATATATATATATAAAAATGCTTATTATTGTAAATAAAATAAAATGAAATGTTT
>JAAGVU020000040.1:28695292-28705931 GCA_011763525.2 Mormyrus iriodes
TTATTATTATTATTATTATTATTATTATTATTATTAGTGTTAATAGTAGTATTAATAGTAGTAGTCAGTACCTCTGAATCACAATCAGATTATATTGATTTTCATTCTGCTTAGTCTTTTTCTGCATTTAAAATAGGGTCGTACACAAGACAATCAGCTTCATAGTGTAGTCTCAGGGCAAGCAGCGTTAGATTAATCAGTGCGCTGGCTCTATTCATTTCATGCTTATTATTATTATTATTATTATTTATAACACATTTGCCAAAACTGCACTGCACAAGGCTTAACACGGCCTGGCAACACCGTGTCTTTCGTCCTTCCTGTTCCCGCGGCCATGATTTCTATCACTGTCATGAAACATCCTCTGTTTTGTTGCGTCACCGTTTCCCCGCAGTCAGTGTAGCGGTACCAGAAGATTTACATTGTAGCATGACAGCAGTGTGCGAGACGCTCACTGGCTACCCCAAAACGCCCCTCATCTGGTGAGAGGATGTACATAGACAAAGAAGCATCGCTTTCTATTTCTGATAGGAGAAACTTGAAAGAGTGAAGCTGGCCTTGATGGTACATACATTGACAAAATGTTATTTTAAAATTTTTATTATTATTATTATTATTATTATTATTATTATTATTATTTTAGCATTCAATTTTTATCTTTTTTTTGTGCCAAGCCTTTACCCCCCTCACCAGATGACCTTATCTGTAGAGTTTTTCTTTTGTCTGTTTACAACCATGTATTTATTGTGCTGTACAGATGATTATAATGTTTATTGTAAATGACTGATTCTTACTCTATCATCCCTAATGGCGATGGTGTTGCTGTATTATGTAACTCTTGTTGAGAGAATGTTTATTATATGTATTCAGTGTAAATTTGATCTTCTGTAATATTTCCCCTGAGCATTGGCGTAGATACCATTGAGAAGAACATGAATCACAGTCGACTGGAAAAAAAAAAACAGTTGCTGGGAATTAGCTGCCTTCGTTGTTTTTTTGTTTTTTTTTTTAATAGCAGTGTAATGTGGTTCTTTCCTGTTCCTGCTGGATACAGACAAACCCTATGATGTGGGTTTTGGAGTTATAAACTTTTAATTTAAGAAGAAGAATTAAAAGAAGAGAGAAGGGGGTTACTAACGACATGCCCCTAAACGCCCCCCCCACCACCACCCCTGTTTCTCCACCTGAGAGTTTGTGTGTGATGGAGCAGTGGGCAGGCCAAACAAGACAACAGCTGCAGTTCCTCGGCCCCAGGGCTGTGCCTTAACTTTAAATTCTCCTTTCCTTCACAATTTTTGTTACAGTCCTCTTTCTCCTCTCCCTCCTTTTTTTCACCGCATCCTTGACTGTGTCAGCTTGACCTCCAAGCCCCCGCGTCATCCGAAAGCAGCGCATCGGACACAGTCATGTTCAAATGTGATTCTGGTTGCCGCCATATTGCTCAGGCTGAACTATGTGGCGGGAGATGAAAACAGCCAATGATTCTTATTCTTTTGTTTTTCACCCACACCTGATTGCCACCAGATGTAGTATGCAACACGGCGTATGCAATAAGAAAGCCCCTCTGTTTGGGTTGCGACTGGAGTGGGGGAGGAGGGGTTGGAAATGACGGGGTTTGGGCAGGCCAGTAGCTGGGGACTCGCCTGAGCAACCCAGAGGTCTCCAGAAACCACCCTGCATTTTCACGTGGTTTGGAGTGTGGTTATGATGGCAGTTGAGGGATCCTCCTTTGATCAGCCCTGTAGATATTTGCACATACCAAGACGGGGGTGTCTTTTAAAACTCAACAAAGGCTCTTTTTGACACGCATACTGTAGATTTTAGCAGCCCTGGATCATCGGAATTGGTGACTTTTTATTCTTAATTTTTTTGTTTGGTTTTTATTTTTTTATGGTATAAAAGGTTACATGAAATGTAATTGAAAAAGACTTCAGAACAACAGTTATTTTTTCTATGGGTTATGTCTTTAGAATGCCAACTTGTCTGGAAGTTTCACAAGACAATTCCACAATTATTTTAAAGGATTCCTTGTCTCTTACAGTCTATTGGATAGTACTGTAGATTACGAACCTTCAGTAAAAAATAATAATAAATGAAAAGTGAAAAAAAACATTTTTACATACAACAGAAATAAAAGCATGGGTTGATTCTGCCTAATTTGTTGGTATGTCTGCTGTTTTTGATGGAAAAAAAAAAGAAAAACTGAAGGCATTGCAAAAAAAAGAAAAACTGAAGGCATTGCAAAAAAAAGATCCTTTTCATGAGGCATCCATACTAAAGATTGCTAGTCAAAATTTCTAAAAATATTTGCAATCACTAGGTAACTACCTGTGTTGTATTTCTTTTTACCCTGTGCCTATTTGCTTCGTTGTCACTGAAACGTAATAGAGTAAGTTCTAGTGCCACCTTGTGGCCACGTAGAGAAAAGACATTTGTCAATCTTATAAGTCCTATATTTTTATTATTGTGGTGTATTTTCTAAAGGATGAAAAACAACACACAAACAACGAGCGCCGTATTTTACATATATACATAATACTGAATAAAAACCACTTAAGTGAGCAGTTAAATTTTTCAGGATACATTTGCACATGGAATCAAATATTCATGAACTCAAGACGCTTGAAAATAAAACTAGAGATTTGCATGAATTAAAGAATTGGATCAGATATACAGCAAATCATTTACCATATGAGAGCACTGCATCATAGAAATAGAGTTGAATCAGATGTTAATGGGATATTTGTTCTTCAAGTAACTGGAATCCCATCCAGGGTGTGTTCCAGCTGAATGCCCTCTTCTGCCTGTGACGGGCTCCAGGTCTGCCAGTGACCAGAAAAAGATAACCGGTTAGAAGATGGACAGGTATTCTGGAAGTCTGTGGAGTGGCAGGAAAATGCAGAATGTGCATAAGTCTTAGACATCAGAAGGAAGTGATCTGTTAACAAAATGTGTGTTTGCTCAGAAAACACATGAATTAACCTCATGAGGAATTGATTACCTAACAAGATGTACAAGGAGTTCACATACATGGGTATGCTGGATAGTAACTGCACATACTGGGGTAACGATGAAATTTGTTTTCTGCCATGCCTAAGCTGACACACTCTGGCACATATCATACTTTTACACCAACATAAAAATAATTTAAGCAATTTCCTCTGGCCTTCCTAAGACTTTGGCACAGAATTGTACATAGAGTCTTACTATCAGCTTTAAGGTATGGCCTGTCGTTCATGAATGATTCATTCTTCAAATCTCTCAAGTGAAAGAAATTATCTCAGTCACTGCACGGATTCATTCAGTCTGTTCATTTTCTTCAGCTGGTTCACGAGTGAACTAGACAATGCAGCTCACGACCAATATACCCTTGCTTCCACCATCCACTGGCATAATGATATGTCAAAGAGTTAGTATATAATGTAATATAATTAACACTAAATATAAAAATATTTCTATAAAAAATAAAATTTAAAATGTATAATAAGCTGGGGTGTATAGTGAGACCGACAGTGCTGTGAAGAAGAAACCACTTATTATTTCATTCACTCTCGTAGCACATAGGTCACCTAGAACGCCATCTTTTCAGTGGGTGCCAACTTCGCAATCTCCCCCCAAGTCATGCATTTCACATGCTACGCCAAACTGAGCTACACATAAAAATAGTAAAAACATTTACAATAAATAGATTGATATCACTATGATGTCATATTTTCAAATACAACTTAATATAATTAATGTTTTTTTTAATGTATTTTATATATACAATATATTTTATAGTTATTAGTAACATGGATGATGGATTGATGGGTGTTCAAATAGCATTTTCATCTGACAAGTAGGGGGTGCACATGCACCCCCAGCAAAATCGCCTAAGTACTGCTGTTGTGGTTGATGCAGGTGGCGTGTCCGTTGTTGAACGTGTTCTTGGTTGTGTTGTGCCTTAACCTTTTTTGCCTCTTTCTCGCATTTCTCTCATTTGTCACTAGAGGTTAAGCATTCTTTTTCATTCTCTTTGGTCGACATAAAGATGACACAAAAACATCAACATCAAGGTATAATGATTTGGAAACGTTTGCATTATCTGTTGCATTTTTCATTCTGGATACATGAAATACATTTACATCAGGATTAAAATAGTACTGAAGCAATATCATTACATGATCATTTTATTCTTTTGTTTTGTTCTCTTTTATGCATACGGAGTCCTAAGCGTGGCGAGGCTTGAGAATGGTGAATTGTTCTGTGCATTCGCGAACTTGAAGGAGCCTGAAAGTGGCGGGGCCTGAGAGGGCCGGAGCCTGAGAGTGGCGGGGCCTGAGAGGGCCGGAGCCTGAGAGTGGCGGGGCCTGAGAAGGGTAGCTGCAGCCGTATACTCCTCAACATGAGAGCTTTGGTTGTGACGTTGCACAGAATCTCAGAATTCACAGGTAAAATCAAAACATTCCTTTAGCTGCCTCTCATGGAGAAAGCTGATATACGCATTTTATCTTTGAGACTTGTGTTTGGAATAATGAGGATGGATTGGAAAACCTTCTGGGACATTCCTTACATTACGCCCATTGCGTCCCAGATAGGATCCAGATCTCTGCAACCTTACACTGAATATACAGACTAGAATCAGATTTATTATTATATATATATTATATATATATTATTGTATGGAGTACAGTGAAATTAAAAGCTTCGCCTTTCAGTACAAGACCACATACAACATGACATACAACACATACATTTTAAAAGGTACATTAAAGTGCATATTGCTTTTATATGAAATAAAAAATTGCATGTTAGTTGCAGTGAAAATTGCACATTAGAAATATAGCACAAGTAAGTAACTATTGTTCATTCATAGCATATTTGCATTCAACGATTTTATGGCTCTAGGAATAAAACTGATCTTGAGTCTGTTGGTTCTGGACTTGATGCACCTGTAGCACCTGCCAGAGGGCAGCATGTCAAATAGATAGTGGCACAGGTGTGAACTGTCCTTGACAATGTTCCTCGCTCAGGTGAGGCAGCGAAAGTTGTAAATGTTGTCCAAAGTGGGTAGAGGACGGCTGGCGATTTTCTGCCTTCACCACGTCCTTCAGCCTCTGCCTGTCTGCTTCAGTGCTGCTGGTGTACCACACAGAGATGCAATATGTCAGCAGGCTCTCAATGCACGATCTGTAGAAGGTCTCCAGCAGTTTACTGTCCAAGTTGTTCTTCCTGAGCACCCTCAGAAAATGTAGTTCCGGCTGGGCCTTCTTGATGACTGTTGTGGTGTTTGCAGAATAGGAGGTCCACAGAGATAAGGGTCCCAAGATACCTGAAGGTGTGAACCCTCTCAATGGAGGTGCCATTGATATAG
This sequence comes from Mormyrus iriodes, assembly GCA_011763525.2. NCBI lineage: Eukaryota > Metazoa > Chordata > Actinopteri > Osteoglossiformes > Mormyridae > Mormyrus > Mormyrus iriodes. Next base: position 28,700,646 of record JAAGVU020000040.1, read on the forward strand.
AGGGCGGTGAGGTCATATATCTTTTTTGGATGGTATTGTATGATTCTAGGCTGTATGTGATTAATTATGCAATTAATCTCCAAAGTGTGTGATTAATTGCTTTTAAGTAAGGGTTAATACACAATAAGCGTACCACAATTACCACATATTTGGCTGACATGCTTCTACTTGAAGACATTATTTTTACATTTACGAACCAACAACACATTTATTAGTACAACTAATTTTTAGGCTTGAGCAGTATTTGCTTTCGGTGAAACTGTATCTTGGGGACATCCATTAATTAACACCCTTCAGATTTGAGAATTCCACAGGCTGCGGTATAAAGAAAAAACAATCACTTCATAGCCCTAATTCTCCATTTTCCAGAGCAAAGAATTAATAGAGACATTGGCAAGTTACACCAAAAAGAAACTGAAAAACCTAACTAGACTTAATACATCGTGGAAGCGTCCTAATGTAGACTTAAAAAAACACAAGGATGCAAGAATCAGAAAATGTTTGGATAGGTGACTGATAGAGATATACCAACCGTGTTACCCTGTGATGTTTTGAATGAGTAAATTGTTTACTGAAGGTGATAAATGGTATATGGAAAAATAACTTTTTTATATGGTAAGATGTTATGGATTTGGGTTGCTTTTCATTCTTGAGAATTACAATATACATTTTGGGCTAGTGAAAATTTATTTGGTAATATATCTGGTACATTTTTTACTGAACTAACCCAGTTGGTTCCATCGCTGTCTACAATATAAATGACACTTGACTGCTGTTTAAAAAAAATACTCATTTACACCATATGCTTATTAATTGCTCATTTAATTTTTAGAAAGCTACTATAGGCCCTTTCCCACCACAGGAACTTCTCTCAGGAACCACATTCCCACTGCAGGAACTCTACCTGATTTTAGTTCCTGGTCCTTTTTTTTAGGCCCTTCCCCAGGGTAGGTACGTCTCTTTTGACCCTGAACTACTGGTGAAGGGCTTACGGTGATAAACTTGCTGATTAGATGACCACAAGCACTGGAGCCAGGTTTAAGTTATGTAGAAGTGTGGGGACTCATTTGATTTTAATTCAGTTTTTGTTTTTTATAGAAATAATGAAGCCAAAACAGCAGAAGGAAAAGTGCGCAATGGACAGATGCACTGTCAGAAAAAAAGTACAGATTTGTACCTGGATCTGTACCCTCAAAGGTCTGCCAATTGGACCCTGGGTGTAGCTTAATGTACCTTTTAGTCTAATTAATGAACTCTGAGGAACATCCCCAAGGTACAAACAACATTAATGTACCCCCAATGGTACAAAAATGTTCCTGAGTCCATTTCTGTTTCTTAAAAGGTACATTTACATACAGCTATAGGGTACAATTGGCAGACCCTTGAGGGTACAGCTCCAGTGACAAGCAGAGGTACAAATTGGTACTCTTTTTTCTGACAGTGTGATGTCAGGGACGAATTAAGTACTCTGGGGGCATTAGGCTGACATCGGTAGGATGCCCCCTAATGGGCCATTTGAGCTATTTTTTTTTTGGAGTCGAAAGAGAAACAAGAGAAGATTAAAAACAATGAAACATCAATAGTATGCTAATCAATGCACAGGGTGCTTGCGGCAAAACCTACCAATCAGGGTGAAGACAGGAGTGCTGTCAGTAAAATTCGCTGCTTGAGGAAAGGTAGGTATCACACCAGTGGATTGATTGGCCAAATTTGAGAACTGGTCCCTTTATTGCCATGGCCCTAGGCTGTAGCCTAAGATAGCCTATGCCTTACACCGCCCCAGAGGCTAGGGTTAGTGTTGAATTTTTGCTTACGTTCATTAAATTGTGTGAAAGATATGCAAGATGTAATGCTAATCATGTATCTTTGTGCCATTTTCCTCTTCTCTTAGGCTAAATTGTGCTGGTTCAATTGGCAGTGAAACAACCGGTAGCCTACCACAAGACTCTAGTGTGAAAAGAAAGCTGGGTAGTGTGAAGTCTCAAAGTGGGAATAGTCGTTTACGGAGGGGATGGGGGCAACTTTGTCTATACTGAAAATCGTTGCTAAAAATGCAAATAACATATGTTGCTATAATTTAAATAATCATATTATTGTATATCCATAAACGTAACTTCTGAAAATTCTGTCTTCAAGCGGCTAACTACACCTACCTGAAGCCCACCCCTGGATGATGTTCAAGTGTTGTTGAGCATTTTCTTTCGGGGCATGAAGGGGGGTAAAGAACTGTCTCTGGTTTGTATTTGAGTTGCCTTTCAATACCCAGCATGTCTACACTGTATTATACTGTATTATTTAGCTGTTACAAGATAGAACAGGTTAGAAATTTCCCACAAGAAACCACTTCCTTCCTTAGCACCCTATAGTGGTGCCAAATGGAACCCCTATTCAGTTCCTGACTTTCCTAAGATCTGAATTTTCTGTCTGTATTTAAATGACCTTACTTAGCACTTCCTTAATTCCTTAGAACTTACAGGGGTAATATTTTTCATATTCCTTTACCGGCTTATTACGCATACACATTATATGCATATAACATGCTGCATTTGACAGGAACGAGGAAGAGAGATTCTGATTTTCTAGAGGCCATACAGGAGACGGAGAAACAAAGCATAGATGTCCAGCTGCTGCTTCCTCCTTTATGAGAGGACACTGCAGTCGAGGCATCAGCAAAATGCTTTTCAGCAAGGCTTTCTTGCCTTCTTTGACTGGTTTGTCTAGGTCCTTGATAAAAGAAAAGGACATACCATACCACCCTTATACCATTCTTTGTATATATATTTTATTTTGCATTTCTATATTATAGTATTAATGTTTTATATGTTGTGTATGTTGCATTTATATAAAAATTGCTCAGAGAATTACAAATTTTGTAATTTGCAATTTAGGTTCTACGCTACTTACATCTTTTGTTGGCTTAATAAAAGCATTTTTTATGAAGGACTGGTGTTAATATAGTGTGGGATATCACTGGCACAAAAAAAATTTAAGCAAAGTTTCAACTTCAGTTGAATATACTTTAATGCATAGGCAAAGGTGAAACTTTACCATTTTCTATTAAAAACACTCATGCACATAGTACAGGATAAAAAAAACACATGACCCTTAAATACTGCATGGGTCCCGGACCTGTATCAATTCTTAGTGTTTCTCCAATATGTGCAATTTCCCCATTAGGGTGGTTTAAGGGTTACAACACTCCCCATTCCTCTCTATACTCCTCAACATACAGTTCACAATAATTATTAACAACACAAGTCAACATCGTGGCTCTGACAGAGTTTACATTGCAGTCATTATGTTTTAAAGGACATTGCCACCTACACTTTAGTCTACCAAATGCCTCTTCTACAGCAACCCTCACCTTGCTGGTTTTGTAATTGTACAGCTGCTGTTGTGTTCCAAGTATACTATTATCAGAGAAAGGTCTTCATAAGCCAGCTCTGTAAATATATGATGCATCACCAAGGATGCAGTACCCTACATCATGCCCACCATTTTCCTGATCTGGTTTGGGAACAATATCTGTCTGCTAATTCCCACAATGTTAATAATCGTAATCCTCTAGCATAAGATGAATAGGATGTACTTTATTAATTCCGCAAAGGGAATTTTCAGCGTTACAGCAACAGTTATAAACAAGATCAGACAATACACGCATACGAGCACAGAATGAAGTGACATGCACGCGTGCGCACACACATACATACAGTACACAACCAAATAGCAGCAAAAGTCTAAGACCTGGGATTGTACTATACAAAGTGAGAAAGTAGCATCATGAAGACTTCCAGGAACAGCATCGACACCATCCATTACCATTAAAACATTCAATGTGGTACTCCTCTGGTCCCAGAATGGGGATGTGTGCTCCATTTATGGCCCCTACACACTGTGGCAACCCACATTTCTGATAAGTAATGCTACAAGCACATAGCAATTTCTTCAAATTTAGCATGTTTACACATTTAATTACCTCTGATATTAATGTTTTGTCAATAGCAACGCAGAATTCCTTAATACTGCCAATTTTAACAACACCAAGAGGCGTAACACTTCAGAGTCGTTTGGGAGTTTCCACGCTGTAAGGGTAATCCTGTTTTTGAATGGGCACACACAAACGATAGTTGGTGTCCATTTTTCCATTCCGAAGTGCAAACGGCGACAGACGTACATCAGTTTATCGTGTAACATTGTTTATCTACTGGTCAAACGCGAAGCTTGGAGCTACTGTCTCCCACCAGTCAGCGGTCCTGTTGTACATCCAAACAGGCGATGAACCGCGGCATGCGTAGAGTTGTCGGTGTAACTAAAAAAAATAAAGAAGAATAAGCAGATGAACACGTTAACACTATAACAAAATATGTTATTAATATGAATGTATTTCCACCAAGTACATTAAACGTATTAATGAGTACCTTTTTTTGCTTGTGTTTCCATATTTCTGCCTCGGAAAATTCGATCTCCGCAATTCGACGTAAAAGTCTTCTCCTCTTTCGTGCTCTAGCTTTCCTGTCGTTTTTTATCTTTCCGTACACGTCTTGAAGTCGTCTGTCTATAATAGACGTACATACGTTGGCGAAAAAATACAAAAGAATAACTAATACAACAACTTCTTCGTCCTCCATTGTTTTGGGGCCTGCCGTACAGTTTCGTCGCATACGAAATTACGTGTGAAGTTTTACATACAGACGCGTCATTTTTTCCCCCAAACCAGTCCATCGCAAACCACGCTCCGTAGCTGACTTAGGCACAAACCACGCCCGGCAACGTTAACAAACCACGCCCCCTCAGGTCTCACAAACCAAGCCCTGCGGCCGACTTAAACTCAAACCACGCCCCGCAGCTCCGACGAATCCTCAAGATCAATTTCATTGGCTAACAGTATGAAATCGCTGATTGGCCACACATCCCGTGCTGATGTGAACTGTATTTGTGGGAATGTGGAAGACGGTATTAGTAGGGCTTAGGGTAGATGTGATTCTTTGCAGCGTGAAGAATAATTAACGGTCAAGGTAGACTTTCGTTAGCCTTCAATAACATTACAATTCTTAGAATAAATAAATGTGGGTTTCATCAAGGTTGCCAACTCTATTGCATTAAAAACCTAAACTTAGCTACGTCAAAAACGGTAGTTGGCAAACCCTACAGACTATTTACAAGGTAATTAAATTGTTTACATAAATGTAAAGGCGTGTGTATGTCAGGGTTTCCAACTTTGGTCAGTTGGCTGGAGTGAGATTTTTGATTCGAGACAAGTCTGCACACACACACACACACACACAC
>JAAGVU020000040.1:28706031-28722384 GCA_011763525.2 Mormyrus iriodes
TTTCCAACTTTGGTCAGTTGGCTGGAGTGAGATTTTTGATTCGAGACAAGTCTGCACACACACACACACACACACACGTATAACCGAACCATCCGCGTACACCATATATGACGTGATTTTCACGTACAGTACATATATATGGTCAAGTTTAACCCTCATCCTACGGACATATTTTTATGTGATAAAGTACACCAAGATACCAAGATCCAAAAGGACATGTACTGGGCGCGTCTGAGCTGGCGGATTTCATCATGTTACACCCTGCACTCCATTGGTGCACGGATTTAGTATATGGGAACCTTTTATTTCTGGAATTTTCCTTTATTTCTGATAACTGAAACCGCGGGTCCCATTGCGTACTGCAAGGAAGTTAACTTGCTTCTATCTATCTATCTATCATTATCTATCTATCTATCTCTGCCTGCCTGTGACTGTTGTCGTGGCATTTATTTTAATGATAGACAGTACAGTTGTATCAGTGATGTCATGTCTTATCGTTTTTTTTACTAAGAACACCACGTTGGAATAGCTTGTCTGTCACCCATAAAGAACATTGCCCTTTTGTATGTATCATGTTATTTCCTGACAGGGTCTGTACCGTCCAACCCTGCCTGTTGTGTCCCCTCCCCATTTGGACAGCAGGTGTCCACCCTGTCTCTTGTCCTTCAAATCCCTCGTGTGTCTCTCTTGTTCCCTGGACTGCTGCATAGCTCAGTGGGTTGAATGTGCGCCACCAAGGCTGTAACCCTGCAGTCATGGGCTGCAGGCCAGTCTCACTTGTTGTGTTTATTAGGTTTTTTTTGTCTCCTAGTGTTTATTTCTTGTATTTGTATTTTCTGTAATTTGCTGTATTTTCCTATTTTTAGGTTTTCCCTGCTTCTGCTATGTTTTACTATTTCTCCGTATTCTAGTGGTACTAGTCTCTGTTACCCTAGTGTCTGCTATGTATTCTTAATCTTTAGTTTGCTGTGTCCCTTTGTTCTGTGTTCATTTAGTGTTACTGCTTCCACCTGTTTCTCGTTGTTCCTGTACCTCCCTTGATTGGTTAATTGATTATGAGTTACACCTGTCCCTTGTTTTCCCTGGTTTTCTGTGTGCATTTCAGTTCTTGTCTTAGTTTGTTTTCCCTTTGCCTCATTGTGTTAGAATATGTGTTGTTATGCTGTTCTCCTGCCCACTTATGGGCCCTTTGTAGCTTTTCCCTGGTTGGTTCCTTTTGATATTTTTTGGGTAGTTATTTTTTCTTTCCCCCATTTGCTTTTGACCCCTTGTGGACCCTTTAATTTCTGCTTTTTCAGTGTGTTCCATTTAATTTGATAGACCCTCGTTTTGCCTCAGTACCACAAGTGGCTCTTCACCTCCTTTCTGCCTGCACCATGCTTCACTGTAACAATTTTCAGCATGTTTCCAGAGATTCTTCAAGGGCTGAGTGAAAGATTTCAGACTTTCCATATGCTATTTGATGTAGTGTGAAATAGGGCCTCTAAAATCAGCGGTGTTAGCCGACCTTGTACCCAATCTCATTTACTTACTCCTACTTATACAAGTACGCCTGGGTATACGCTCTTTTCGCTCCTATAAAAAGAGAGAAAAAACGACCATGGCCAAGCGGACCAGTCACAGTCCTGCGGTCTGCGTCACCGCGACGTGCAGTTACATTTCTAGGGAGGTGCGTGTCAGGCTACAGCGGCGGGTGTGTGGCTACGCCCTACTTATGATGGAGATTCAACGCAGAAGTGTAAATCAACATTTACAGTCAAGGTTTTCTTCCTCTCTAAAGGCCATTCAAGCTGAGAATTGAGAACCCTGATATAAATGATTGAGTTGAAAACTCAGCTTTCAACTGAGGTAAATTGCTTAGTGATCAACCGCTTACATGTATGAAAATGTATGAACTTTAGTGCAAATTCTGAAAAGTGAGAGAAAATAACACTGAAGCATTATTTGTATCTAATATTAAACTGAATAGTTAATGTTAGATATAAATAATTCCGTTTCAATAATGAATATAAGTACACCAGTATGTACGCTTTGTTCACTAATATAGAAAACCAAGCTCTGCTTATTAAACGCTGGTATCAGAACGGTACTCTGTATCGGGACACAAAGTGGGATCGGCGTATCCTTACCTATAACCCTCTGACTCGTAATCTAGGTATCAAGCTCCAAGGTGTTAAATGAATGAACAATTTTCAAAGTTACTAGTATATTTCCTAAAAAGACTGCAAATATACTGAAATGCATAAACTGCCAAAAGGAGCAGCAGGCTCTGCTGAAAACCTTGTACCTTTACGCCTCTAGGGCTGGGGTTTTGCATCTCACCTCCGGTGTGTTTGTCCTGTCAATGTCATACAGGTTTCCTCCTACAGTCTGATATTATGCAATTTGACTATTTGTTCATAGTTCAGGGGTCTCCAACTCTGGCCCTGGAGAGCTACTGTCCAGTAGGTTTTCTATCTTACCTGGATTCTGATGAGCCATACCTGTTCTCAGGTAAATACCAGAAACAGGTGTAGTTCATCAGAAGCCAGGTAGGATAGAAAACCCCAGGTTAGTAGCTGTCCAGGGCCAGAGTTGGAGACCCTGTCATAGTGTGTCTGTGTAAATTCCATACAATGGACTGGTGGCAAAAATCCCATCTTGAGCATATTGATTTCTGGAAGGTGGAAATGAAAACTTGCTGACTGAGGAGGTGCTGGTGGTTAAAGTTGCCGATGGCGAGTGGGAGGTACTGGCTGTGAAATTTTTTGACCGCTTGGGGGGTTGGGTTGCGGTGGTAAATGTTGATGAGATCGCACATCATTCGTGTGTGTCTGGCAGCTGCTGTCAGTTTAACGGAGAGTCCCACAACTTCTGGAAGAGGTGGGGTGAATGTGGTGTGTACCCTTCCCTAGTGTACCTGTTCTGTCCTGCCTCCAGTCCCCACCGTGACCCTGATTAGAAGATGGATAAAATGTCAAATTGTAACCCTCTCCTGAGTAAGAGGTTTTAAGATCAATTGATGTATTTTTTCCAACTCAAACATACCTGTAAGTCGTTACATTTTAGCTAATATACAGGCCATTCAATCCCAACCACGCATTTCTCGTGACTGAAACTATGTCATATTGTGACCACCAGGGGGCATGTGGCCCCTAAAGGAAATTTAACAGGTTTTAAAATTACTGAAACAAAAATGTCAGTATGTTTCTCATGTATAATTCTCCTTTTGTCCCATAAATCCAAAGACAAAGCTGCTGCCATTGATTTAGTATTATTATGACCAAACTGAACCTGTTTATCAAGCTACACTGCTGCTTTGCAACAGAGAGACAGGAAGACAGACACTGTGAATGATACTGAGGGAAAAACAGTACAATAGTATAACTGCTTTATTTACTGTGATCTCAAAAACACCTGTGTAACACAGAATAATTCACATACAGGTACAGGTAAAATATCCAATTCAACAGTACGCATTACTAAGAAAATAGAATGAAGCAATCAAGAGCCATTTTAATGCCAATCCAGTATCTTACGGTAACTGTTACAGACCAAGCTTGTCAAGCCTACGAGTCAGTACTGTTTAGTGATGAGTTCTTTTTTGTCTAATTGTAAAATCCATGAAAAGGAAACTGCAGAAGAGTTTATCAAGACCTAGCTGGCCTATGCACAAATAACCTATGCACATTTATTTAAGTATCTATCTATGCATTTATTTGATTCTAGGAAAATCTGAGGTGATGGTTGCTTGAATGAAACAGTTTAGTCATTTGTTGGGATATGCAGTTACTGACCCATCAGTATTTTAAAACTGATATTGATAAAATAGGGGAAAAATGTATGTCAATGTATCCAAATTTGAGGTAACAGCTTATGCAGTATAGCCTCTATAGAATCAGTAGCCTTTAGGAAAAGCAACAAATTTCTTCCCTGTTGTGGCAGAAGTGTGGAGTTCTAACTTTGCAGTGGTGCTGTATCACAGTGGTTCTCCAAAGGCAAAAAGAACACAGAGATGGGGGAAGGGTCACAGTGAGTTATAGACAAGATAAGTCAGCTTGCTGTTCCTTGAGACATTGAAGACGACAATGTGCTTCTGGTGAGGTATTCAAAGGAAGCCCGAAGGTGGCTTCTGTGGACCTCTGTGCTGATATTGCCGGGCTATAAACAGCCTTAGGTGTGATTTCCCTCTTTGTTTATAACCCTCCACCATTAATACACACAATCATAAACAGTGATATGTAGCAAGACAAACAGACAATGGAAAAATGTAATCAAAACATGAGGGCATACAGCTGATCCTACATAATGGCAGAGAGATGGACAGCTTGAAGAAGGCCTCTAATTCACAGTAAATCTTACTACTTTCGCGTGCTGCCCTTCTGCTTCAAAAGTTTCCAAAGCAACCGCAATCTCACTCATGTGACCAGTAACATGGTCACAAGACACAACTTTCATTTAAGGCTGCAAATAGAAACCCGAGACAAAAATGTTACAAGCAAATTAGCAATTAGCAAGTTTCTTGATATGCCACATATAAAGGAGTCGTAAAGAAGAGCTGTGCCTACCCAGAACAGCATTAGCATGGCCAGAGGTCCCTTGGCTATTGAAGTTGTCAGAGGGCTCCCGACTATTTTCTGTGATGGTGTAGGTACCCACTTGCCCCTGTGCCTACTCCACTTTATAAGTTTGGTAACCACTAAAGAATCTGCTCATTATAAACCACCAAAAAAAGCTGAGACCGCTTCAATACTTGGAATCATTAAGTAGCAGGGGAACAAGTGCAAAGATACTCAGTTAGTTATATAGCCCCATACCCTTTTACCTCATTTCCTACAGAGAAGGTTCTGGTTTTTGTCATCAAAGCATGCAAACCACAATCACCCAAGCAACAGCACACAACCATGAATACATAATACATGAAGTAGGTTTTGAACTATTGCACTTGTTGGCCCATTGCACCTCAAAATTAGGTCTGAGGGTGCACACTGACTGAACAATAGATATATATATATATAGATAATTCTAGATTACTCACCATTTCACGCAACATCTACAAGACAATGTCTACTGTGTGTACATCCTTTTTTAGAATCTGTTACAAATGCCATGACAAGCACTACATAGCTAATTTAGTATACAGATTGACGTTACGTGTACAGTACTTCATCTGTAATAGAAACTTTGTCAAGTTCTTTTTTTTAACAAATGTTAAAAAGCTGAAGGTGTGTTTAATGCCATCTTCATGTTTAAAATGTGATAGTACTGATGGAATATAATAATGGCATACAATTATTAGCATGTATTAAGTGGCTATAATAGTCATATATGAATAACAAACTGGTAAACAAACAAGTGCATCTTCCATACTTTACAACTTTTGAATAAAATGCTAATATTTTAGTATTAAATGCACCCCACTTTTTAAACAGAGGATGCTTTACCAGGAAGAGATGATGACACTTCAACGTCCTCATTTTCTCTCTATTTTCAGCATAAGCCAAAGTCTAGAAAAGGATCACCAAACTGACATCACATAGACTCCTACTGACAAAGAGCCCTCTCACCAGACCATGCTTTCCAGTAAGTAAACTTGAACATTAAAAAAGTTTTTTTTTTTTTATTTTAACTGCATTGGAAGTATCTAATCTATATATATATACATAGAATTACAAATACATGGTGAATTAATAGCCAGTGAAAAGATAGGTAAATAAATCATAGATGCCTCTCCTTGACCCAGTTCCTTTCACCTGGATCAGTGGTGCTTAACTCTGCTTCAAAAAACTATGATTAACTTCAATATGCGTTTCGGGGGGTGTCAGGGTCAGTTTTTTTTTCTGGCTACTGCTATGCCACCTTTTGTCCAAAACAGTTGCACTTCATTTTGAAACGGATACATGGTAATACCCTTTGCATACAGTTTTTGGCTTCACGCTAACCCTGAAGGTCATTCGGCTCTTTTGAGCATTCTCGGGAGTCATTAGGACCTTTGGTGACCTTGGCTCGACCAGCGGCAGGTGAGCCTGCTCCGGTCACCAGCAATGGGCAGTACATTCAGGACTTTAGATATCCTGCACTGGGAGCAATCATCAAAGACAAATAAACGGCGATGACGTTAAGGCAAACAGAGACGCTCGGCACAGGGCAGAGCAGGTCAGAGGCCACGCCAGTCTGACAAACTGACCCACCAAACTCAATAACAAGTGTGCACAGATGGAGTCAATGCATATATTGTAGCATGATGTATGTATATGCAAGAATAATAATGAGCTATTAATAATGAATAATAAACTGTAGTAAAGGCCACGCATTGGAATGGTGAGTAGCTCACCAAGTTAGAGTTAAGTATACATCTATTTACAAACACACAGCAGGTTATGCAAACATGCTCCTAGACTCAAAGCACCAGAATCACTCAGACACGCATAATAAAATAATATCACGCTAGGTATGTACTCCACTCAATATACTCTGGTTACCACTCTGCTATGTACAGTCTGAGCTTATCACAGAGATACCGTATCCCACTTTGCTTGAAGTGTCTTCCTGAACTGCTACTGTACCCTTGCATGCACTTCAGTGATCTGTGCCATGTGAGAGGAAAACTGCCCAACATGGAAATGCCACAGAGAGAGCAGGAAGTTAATAGGTCAGCGTTCCTCCCAGGGAACAGGGCTTTTACATGAAACCTTCTTAACCTGCACCCTGTAAAGATATGACCTGTCTTCAAACAGAATCCCCTGAAATGCAATCATTTCATAAGGCATCCCTCAGGGTTGCCGTGGTTGGAACATACACCTAATGTACCCTTATTTATCTGTAGCCCAGGAAATGGCCTTTTGATTTCTGACATGGCTACATTAACGCCCAATCAATGGCCGTTATCTAAACAACACTTTACATCTCTATAGCACCAAGTACCCACAAGAAACTGAGGTAAAGGGGACTCCTTTGTTACAGAGTTAATATCACAAGGTTGGGGTGTATTAACATTTACATCAGGGAAATAAACATTTACTATGTATACACTCTGATGTGAAATTCCACTTGATAACATCACAAAAGTTTAGGAGTGAGATTCTTGATTAACTCTGGCATTTGGTTGATTTACCTTTGGGGACACAGATAAAACATATGAGAGCAAATTCCAGATGAGAAGTAAGACTAACAAACCTAATGGTATCATTACTGGTCCGAATGAATTAACGCTGGAGAGTGAATTAATTGAAATCTATAATACCAAGCAGTTCTTTTTGCCTTTGTGAACCCACCAGTCTATCAAACAGCAACAGCCTGTGAATCTGAAAAACAGGACTTGGTAGTTTTTATTTCATTCATTAAAGACAACAAAAAAAGGTAGGATCTTAACAAAACAAATCCAAAATATATATACTTCATAACACAGGCTTGTAAATTGTTTTGCCATATGTGTTAAGCTTAAGTTTGGCATATCATGTACTACAGGAGAGTGCATTTCTTGGGATCCACTGAAATATGTTCAAGTCAAAGGGAAACTTCAAAGCAAAAGGGTACGTTTGGCACATTACATCAGCATATGCATTGATCAAAGTGAGATTATGGATGCAGGGTAGATTATACCTAAGGAACTGGGCGTCTTGGCAACATAGCAAATTCTGCCCTCAGGCTGTGGCTCCTGGCTGAGAACGGCTGGGCACTAACAGCCGCAATTGGCCTGTGGGAGGGGTGGGGGGTTGTCAGTCAGTCTAGCGTTCGGGGTTCCCGTGGTGACCGCTGGGTCCGTCTCTAAACTCTCCGACATCCTGTCACAGATGAGGTCCACGAGCCGCTCAAACGTCTGTTTGACGTTTATGTTGTCCTTGGCACTGGTCTCAAAGAATTCAAAACCTTCAAAAAGCAGACAAGGTGGCATGAAAAAAACACAAATGCTAGCTTCTTTGTTATAATGTAAACAATCAGTAAACCAACCATTTTTTGTCTTGACATTATTATGAAGTGTTATAAAATATCATAGTCCGCACTCACCAAGCTGTTCTGCCAGCATCCGCCCACTCTCCACCGGAACCACCCTCTCCTCCTCCATATCACATTTGTTCCCAGCCAGGATGACCTGTGCGTTGTCCCAAGAGTATGTCTTGATCTGGGTTGACCTGAGGTGAAACAAAACATGCTCATTCATCATGTTGCCCTAAAATCAGGGCAAAAAGTATTGTCTTTATGCTTTCCTAGGAAGCAAGTGTCACTGGCCTAAGCATCACCCTGAGGTTACTCCCTGAAGGATAAAAAGAGTGTTTCTGCACTACTCTTTAGCATGCAGCCTAAGGCAGGGGAGGCCATGATGGGATCAAGTCACTACCAGACAAACACAAGACAAAAGTTCAACTTGCACAAAACTCCCACCCTGTAAACAGCCCACCCTGAACCCCTTGCTGGCGCCTCTCCCAATTTCTGCTCCCTAACATCAATCTGATTTGCAGTCAGAGACGCTCAGCTAGCATGACATGTCAGTGCTGCTTATGTGTAACACGCAGGAAAAAAGAACAGATCACAAATGCAAATTACGACTGACCAGCAAAGCATATTATTCACAGAATGACAAATGATGCTTTACAAGACAAAAACAATACTAATCAGTAAAGACACAGGGCCGGAATAATGCCAAAACAGAAGCAGCGGTCAGACTCCTTCTGCAATCTGCTGCAGGATGGTCAGCCGAATCTACTAGGATAAGCATGTGAGGCAGGAACATTAAAAAACTGCTTAATCGACGGGCTATGATGTCTTTTAATTAAATAACTGCTTTTAACTGTATTAGTCTTGGCCTGGGAAATCACTCTTCATCATCCTCTGCTATAAAAATGAAACGGCATCGCCGCAATGAGGCTGACAGCTCTGAGTACAACTTCTATCACAGATACAGCACCTGTAGGAATTACCAGCAGCCAACAGGCCAGCCTGGCTGTGCGAATGACCAGCATTCAGATTTGAGATTATCTATAATACTAAAAGAAAGCCTGAACGTACAGCAGGAAACATCACTGATTGTCCAGAAACTTCAGCGTAAAGACTACAGATTGGGCATAGCAGTGGAAAAGGAAATAGGGCTTTTTGGTTCCTCATAAACATCAATTTCAAAATGGTATCCTGTGCTACAGGAAAAAATGGCATTTGAGAAAAGACACAAGATTTCCAGGCATGAAGAGTGACACTCGGGAGCTCGAGGTAATTATTTTCAAGATGCAGCTAGGATTGTGATTACTTGTAGTTTGGCTTTCACTTTGCATTGAGATGAGCTTTTTTAAGCATATCTTCTATGGTGTTCATCAGCATTGCTTAATCTCCAGCTGTCTCCTTTAAATGGACCACCTTAGGTCCTCGTTCTCAACTCACTTTTCAATTTATAATAAGTCAACACATGGCCCACGTTTTATCTAATCCTTTACTTAATATATCTGATGACAGGCCCACCTTCATGTACATAACTTTTTTTCTGAGTTAGGACATGAAACCAGCTAAAGTATATTCACCCTATGTCCTCTGAATTTTATCTGTACCTCTGTATAAACCAGTTATATTTATCTAGGGATTCATGTATATGTATACTTATGGAAAATTATTAAAGAAAAGTACTTTACGTCCTTGCAAAATATGGAAATCACTACCATCCACAGAATCACCATGAATTTCCTTTCCCAAGTTCACTTTTAGTGCCATGATATTATTCTCTGTTTATTATTTCGTAAATAAAAGGCGGAAGACACACTTTTTGATCTCCCTCCATGAAACTACGAATCCATCTCCCTGACAAGGTACAGGCGATGATCTGCTGACTCAAGGAGATCCAATGTAATGGACTTGCTATGCGAAACCTGTACTATGTGTAATACTAACTGATAATATGCTATTGAAAAATGCTACTTTTCAGCTGAATGATCTGATGAGCTCATAAATCAGTATGTTTGAAGAACCTGATATTGATACACCTCACACAGACGTCTCCTGTTAATGTGACTTGGACCACTACTGGAGTGTTTCATCATCTTCACAAAATCATCACCAGCTCATTCATAATAAATGATGTCCCTACACATTCCATCAGCACAGAGAGGATTTAAAGAATGCATGGTTTGTATACCTGTTGTACAATTTTATCAGCAAGGACATCTGACTGTGGACTGTTCAGCTTCATCTGTTTATCCTTTAAATTGGAAATCACATAGCCAAATCATGGGTTGCGACCTATGACCCACCTGCAGAGCTCTCATTACGTTTATTAGTGAATGATGCTATTATTCATATCTCATTTGTCCAGATTTTGCCACCTTCCTTGACTGGCCCCACCCTGTCTGCTATCCAGCAAGCCCTGGTTACAGATTGTTGCTTGTGTTATTCTACTAGAACAGCTTAATCGCAATGTATCCTGCATGGAAATGAGCCTGCGTGAGGGGGTCACACGTGGGGAGGGACTGGGGGGCGGATGGGTTGTTAATCACACAAAAGGCTTTATGTTGTCTGCAAACAGCCTGTATTGCACACCGGGTTATTCAGGGTGGGAGACTAGGCCATCCATGTCGCTTGGTATCATAGCAACCGGGAACAACATGACAACAAGAATGGCACCAGCATACAAAGCCTTATCATGGGAATAACCGTGACAGCCATTACAGGAGTAAACACAACAGTTATTGCAAGTGAACAGTTATGAAAAACTGTCTGCAAGACAAAGTTATGAGGGTGATCACAGTGAGAATTTTTTAAGCACTATTATAACTATCATAATATAAATCTGGAAATAATAGCAGAAGTGATGAAATCAGAGACGGTCTGCTGCACTGAGCTTGCAAAACCATGAATGTTTCACCGGGAAAATAAACAGGATGGAGAGGAAGAAACCAGCTTGCTGCTGGCTTACAAACGAGCTAAAGTGTTTATCTGTTCTGAATTTTTCAGCATGGGTGGATTGCAACTTATGCTCTGAGGCATATAACATATAAAATAAAGTCAGCAAAATCATTTCTGGGCACAATTTTTGATAGAGCAAAAACAACATGTCAGAAGTTCTAGCTGTGGAGAACAGTTTATATGGGTCGGTACTGGATGATGATAAAATAAGACCTAGCTATTCAACATTACCGAAGGTGATTCTCTGAGCTATTTATGCTTTCCACCATGTTCTAACCACACTGACTCCATTATGTCATGCAGGTTTTTTTTTAAGTTTTAACTTTGATGAGTATAGTAATGTTACACCAGTTAAACCAGTTACAACAGTTCCTGGCCGGTTGAATGATGTGTATGATGAAAATATGCGTGTTCTGGGAGAATGTTACAAAGCCCCGGTGAGCATTTTATATGCAGCCCACTAATACAGATAATAAGCAATCTGCATGAAGAAGGAAACCCTGGCAGAGTTATGAAGACAGCAATGAGAAGCCCACTCAGGGACAGAGAATAGTTCAGGATGTTACGCAGGAAATTAACCAGATAGGACCCTGCCTCCCAGCTCAGGTGCTGAAAAGCTGGCGCCATCTCCCTTGGGGGAAGGGCCGTTACCATGGACACCAGGCTGGATTTCTCAAAAGGGGCAAAAAGAGGAATAGGTAAATAGGAAAAGCAGCCACAAGGGTGTCAAAATTAATGTAACCAGAAGAGAGCTTATGGCATGGGGGGCCGACAGGTGGATGGGGAAACACCCAACACTGTCAATCGGCGTGCTGGGGACCCGCCCTGAACACTGCAGGGGACCCCGGCTAGACAGGGCGAAACGTGATTCTTTCATATGCTGTTAATCACGTTAACTGGCATAGGAAAATACTCCATATTATCAATTTTCTAAGTAATAAAACACGCTTTCTCATTCTTATGTCTCTGAGCACATAGATCTACTACAAAGTGAGGATAAGAAACTGGGGGGAGGGGGGTCATTTTATGTAAATGTCACAACGTGATATAGTGTGCTCCAGCCGCCCTTAATTAATGAATAAGCTCTGTATTTTAATAAACTTGGAAAAAATGAAAAATGATACCTGGAGGCCAGTTGTTTCTCCTATGCTTTTTGGGAAGTATTTTGCATGAACTCTGAAAACAGTACAGATACATGGACTAAAACAAAAAAAGACACATGTCCCACCAGGGACTAGATGACACCCCCATTTTAAATAAAAGTAACCTTTACATATATAATTTTGCTATCGAAAAATCCAGATGCTGTGTCGTATCTTCTTGGGCCTGAGCCTACTACAGGGATTGCTGGAGCTGCCGAATTTGCTCCGTTTTAAGTTAATTCAACTCAGCAGGCCTTGATTGGATTAGACGTCTCGCTGCCTGTCTATTTATGCAGCCTGACATTTCAGAGTGAGCCTCCGTCTAAGTGCTTGAAGATCCCGGCATTTCACAGTGCTGCGGCTCTGATGGCGCTCTCAGCTGACTGAGCCGCAGAGTTACGCCACCGATCGAGAGCTGGATCCCGGCAGCGGCTTCTGGACCTTACGGCGTGCTCAAGGGACTTGCTGAAGTCGCAAAAGAGAGTTCTGACATAGAGTGAGTCAGAGTGTGCAGATTCATGATGGCTCCAGCACTGGCACCAATTCCAGTGGCAACAAATGAAAAGGTAATTTTACAGGTTCTTAAATATGATGGAAAAAAATAAATAAAACAGAAACACAGACATCTGGAGTCCAGTCAAATAGTGCACTGTGCTTGTAATGATGTTCAAAAGGTCAAATAAGAACATCAGCCAATTCAACTGATGGCGTTCTCTTGGAAACAGCAGAGACATGTCAAAGTGAGCAGCTCTTAATACAAAATTATACCATGTAGCTAATGGTGCTGACTGGGTCCTAGAGGAGGTTAATTACTCACGCTGATATTTTGGTCTGGGGTATGTGCATTTCCAGTCATACACCATGATAATCATAATGTTTTTTGCCTCTTTGTTATAAAAAAGCCTTGGGTTTCTGAAAGGTGCTTTTCAAATTAAATGTTGTTATTATGATTATTATTATTATTATTATTATTATTATTATTATTATTCTGCGATGGGTTGGGGCCCCATCCTGGGTTGTTTACTAATAGGAAAGCTTGCAAATCTCAACATAGCTGTAATAAAATGGAGAATAAACTGGTGTGAAGGCAGAATATCTTGATGGCTGGTATCGTTTTTGGGCTGGTATGACAAAGATAAACAATCGCGTATTAAGGAGTAACAAACTCCTTGCAGAAGAACAGCAAAATGCTTACAGCCTGTCTTATTTGCCAGCAGTCAGCTTCACTGTAACAATCTTAAGCTAATGCTGTAAAATAGGGGGAACTGCCTGCCTTGTTGATTCGTAGTTAAAGATAAATTAGCAGTGGTAAGCTCTGTATCATGCACACGACTTAAGTAGTAAACAATGACCCTTATCCTGCAGCTTATTTGCAGTGGATTAATTCTGTACGGCTCTAAAAATATGGAAAATCCCTGCATTATGGCGCCATTGGCTCCAAGACATTATTGATGCGAATTGTCTCCAGTCTTCCCCTCGCAGATCAACTTACTGAACTGGGAGCCAGTGATGACACTGGGGTAGCTTAAAGATTTATATTTTGACTCCATCAACTCGGCTTCTTGAGCCCAATGCAACCTAATTCTGTCTGTGCCCTGTATATGGAGAAACTGCTTTGTTTTCTGAGAGACGAAGGAGGAAGCTGATATTTTTTCGAGGAGAAAAAGCAAACATGGGTCCATAAGCTCAGATAAGGACAGATACGCCAGTACTCCATTTTATTATAGGCCTCATTGGCATCACCGGAACAAAGTAACAAACGTCGATAAAATCTCCAGTGGCCTGAGACAGGGTGAGATGTTTGATGGATGTTGTGATCAATAATGCATGGGTGTGGGAGAAGGCAGAGAAAATGAATTCAGCTATTTTAGACCTCTCTTTAGGTAAAGGATTTACATGCCATACCCTTGAAGTCAGAAATATGGGAATGTGCATTTTGACATCTTACTGCAAATATTGAAAACCTCATAAATTTACATCACTACTATTTATTTTATCCTTGCATATTTTTATAATTTCATCTTTCAAACAAACCATTTAAATGTCACAGATTTTGAAAGCATCAGCTTTAGAAAAGCCTAATATTCAGAAATCTATCTAGTTATATCTGGACAGCAGAGCCCCTCCTATGTCACTATGAGCATGAAATATCACACAGAAACTCTTCTCAAAAGAGGCAAATGTCTACTCCATTCTGTACTTGGGAAAAGACCAAGATGAAGCTCTTCTTCCTGGATTCCATACTCACCAGTCTTGAACTGCTGCGAAGGACTCCTCATTGGTGATGTCATACATCAAGATGAAGCCCATTGCACCACGATAATATGCTGTGGTGATAGTCCTGTACCTTTCCTGGCCTGCTGTGTCCTACAGATGGAAACACAAGGCACACACAGGTTACCTCCTGCCCTTCTTTGTCTCACATGCACAAAAGCATGCAACCACATATGCTACACCTGTGCAAATGCATGCGCATAACAGATTTTGCAGAGGACGTCAGCTTTATTTTGCATAGCTATAAATTGTCACAAGACCCTTTTCACACTGTTGACACTGCAGCTCCCACTACATCTCTAAGAGCATACGAATGCAGCGTTCCATGACCAGAGCAGAGCTCTGACAGACACACACACCAAGGTACCCCTTGGGCCAAAGGGTTGCCATGGTAATCGACATCTCTGTGACCAGCCTTGGCCACGCATAGGTAGCAATTCCTGTGCTGCTGGTAATGATAATGCAGTCTGGGGTTTTTTCTACAATAACTGACTTGTTAAAGACCAAAAATGGCAGGTGGAAGGGTATTGTAGGAAAAGGATATTGTGCGGCTGCTACCATTTTATAGGGAAGATAAAGCAAAAATAAACATACAGTCGTCACATTTAATTTTTTTCTTCCACTTGAAAGCTTGATTGTTTACAGTAGAGTGAGCACATGTTCACAGCAGCGGCCGGCTCCCCGCTGCTAAGCAATGAATCATCCATCACGAACACCTCCACATCGCCTGTGTTGCATCCACAGCTCATCCATGTTTGAGTGTCATTTATCACTCATTTGTTTGAAGAGCAAGCGGAGGTAAAATGTGGCTTTAGTCGCCATTCAGAACGAAGCCCCCCCCCCCAGCAAAATGGAAAGATCAAAGACAAGGTGAGTTTACCAGGAAAAGACTGTGAAGCCTACATAATGGTCTTCCTATGATGCCTTCATAATGTTATATGCCTGAGATGTTTCTGCTTGGGGATATGTATCACCATGCAGAGTTTATCATCCTTTGAAGCTATATTTCACCAGAGACAGTCGCCTAATGTGACCTATATTCATCTCAGCACTCCAGTTTCCAGGGGACAATGACTTGGCATGCCTCACTGACAGTAGGACCACATGCAGGATCCGACGTACCCTCACAGTCCAGCTCATACCCATATTCGTCAGACTGATGCGGCTCTGCCGATCACCCATGAATTTACATCACGCATTGATGGGATTCCTCATTTACATGAAAATAGTGGTGAACTAGTGATCTGAAGCAGGGAAACCAAAAATGGATCAGACATCACTGAAGCTACAACCCTCTGACACAGGAGCCGAGTGGAGCCTCATCATATTACTGCTTATATATTAGGCCTTTTGAACCGCTCATTTATAGCGTGTTTTCTTTTTGATTAGCCGAGATACACTGGTAAACGTCTTTGTCCTCCTTCAACAGTTCCGTATTCTTATTCTCTAGCCCTGACTGGTCTGTTTCCTCCATCTTTATAGAATATTACCATGGTAATTGTCGATTCACTGTCTCATGGCACAAAAGCACAAGGCCTGTCATTATGCCAATTATGTGAAGTTTTTTTTCCCCTCCTCTCATAAACGAAATGCTGCACATGTCCTATTCTTTACATAAATTAATACAGCATGTCATTAAAAACATTTACCTACCCCACACAGTTAAAAGTACACAGAATGGGATGGCAGGACACCAAATTTGTATTAAATATGCTACACTTTGATCAAGTATGAATACAAAACAGAACACAGTACTGGAAAAAGATCCAGGAATTGGTGTGGGAGTTCTGAAAGAAATGAATTTTTCACTGTGCCACCTGGGGCATATCTGTGTTAAAATATATATACTACCTCAAAGCGATATACAAGAACAATACTTGTAAACAATTTCACAATTTTATACAAACAGATCTTCAACGAATAATTTAATAATTTATTAGAATTCCCTTTAATGCACATCTGGGTCCCTTAGCTACTAACCTAACTCTCTCTCTCTCTCTATATATATATATATATATACACTCACCTAAAGGATTATTAGGAACACCTGTTCAATTTCTCATTAATGCAATTA
>JAAGVU020000040.1:28723727-28734147 GCA_011763525.2 Mormyrus iriodes
ATGTACAAATTTCTTATGTTCTCCAAAACGTATGGCTAGAAGTGCACAGCTTTTGTTCCCAAATCTCTTCTTCCATGTGCTTCCATGTGAACCTCAGCCATTCCACATGCTTGTTAAATACCTGCAGAACATTTAATTAACATTTAATTAATTAACTTAATTAGTCAATTGACTTCATGGGGTATTGACTTCCCAAACAAGGTATATTATTACACGGATATATTGGATACTAACTGCAAATACTGAGAAGAGTAGTACTATATATAACATTGTTAATTCATGCTTCTGTGTATATAGAGTTTCCTCCTGTAGTTCAAAAATGGGTTTCTGCAAATTGGTTGCTCATGAGTGTGTATGAATGGCATGTGACGTGTTGGCGTCGTCTCTGGGGTGTTCCTCTGCCCGGAGCTTCCTGGCACAGTCTCCAGGCTCCCCATGACACTGCACAAATCATGACATGGACACTCATGCATACGACTATATACACTGTACCTAACATATACTGTATACATACTCAAACCAACAATGCTACAAATTCACATTGTTCCACTGCACCCACGCTCACTCACAGACATTTCTCAGACTGAAACAATCTCTCTCCATTACACACATGCTCGTTTCACAGACACAGATCTTTTGGCTCTCCGAGTCACACGTGAGCTCATAAATATATTTTCAAGGTTCACATCTTGCAAAAAGGCACAGCATATGATTCATCCAGGTGAATCAGACTCATAAATTTAGGCAAAACCAGACACAAGACAAATGTCATTAGCTTCACAGTGATAACGAAAACACAGTAAGCATTGTGAAAATGACTGGTCTGCGCACAATGTCAGCCAGATATCAGAGTGCTCACGAGATAATGACCCTGCAGTCACACTGTAGAAATACTGCTAACAGAGACCACAACCATTGACTGTTTCACAGGAACATGCAGCACCAGGGCTTGTTGACACTAGCTGACAAGCTGAGCAATGAAAAACAAATGTCTTTGGTTATTTTACGCTAAATTCAAAGTTTGCTGTGGTGTGTCTAGCTCAGAGGCCGAAAGTATAGTAAAGGAAATATATCACATAAAAGAAGGAGAAATGGGTAGAAACTGTCAAGAAGAAGCAATAAATGCCCTACAGAATTTCCATTTCTGAAAGCAAACAGAAATATTTAGAGGTTTGATTACAGCAACAAAACAATCTGATAAGTCTTGACACTGTAACTGACTTTAGCTAACCCTGTTTTGGAACCCAGGCTGTTTTTCTTTCATTGAAATCTAACTTTAATTTAAAATGTCCACCCCTTAATTCATTTTCAATGCCCACTTGTCCTAAGTAGGGTGACCGTGGTCTGGAGCATATCCCAAATGCTATGGCCGCAATATTTTAAAACAATCTATTTAAATTGTTTGGCTTAACAGATGCACAAATCAGGAACTTAAACCTTTAAACGTGACATCCGTCCATTAGAGGAATAAAACCTGTGTGTTCAAACCAACTAGAATAAACTCCATCCTTAAAAGACAATGACTGAAGATTATGGAATAGTTTGCAATATACAAGATTGCTACAAATGCTCTATTTATTACCAACATACTGTTCTTTTAATTCAATAAATTTGAATGATACACATTAATACATTAGCTTCCTGTCAGTGAGGGTATGATCAGTTTTGTATCAATGTATCAGCACAAATCAGACCACCCAACAGACACTGCATCTTACTTATAAATAATTGTACTAATTTATCTATTTGTTACAACATCAAAAAGTGCAGACCAATATCATGAGGGCAACCAGTCTATTCAGTCATATTCAATTAGCCTCACAGTGATCCAGAGCCAGTGGTAGAAAGCACAGGACACACAGATAGCCAAGCCAACAGAAGGCAGTTCTTTCATCTGATAGGAAGACTCTTCAAAAGAGTCTTTCTCAATCAACACACAAGGTTGGGGTCACCCTAAACCAGGGGTGGCAATCTTTTCCGGAAAGGGCCGGTGTGTATGCAGGTTTTTGGGATACCCATTAGGTCAGCTGTTCAAACCCAGGTGTGAGGACTCTTCAGCCAATCAGTCCTCTAATTAGTAACCTGATTAGGGAGTTGCAGCAAAAACCTGAATACCCAGCAGCCCTTTTCGGAAAAAACTGTCCACCCCTGCTCTAAACCATGAAAACATGGAGAAACGCAGTTGTGATGTGAACCAGTAAGCCACTGTAGCAACTATTCTTCTGGAAAAAATAAGAAATGCAGTACCTAAATCTGCAGATGTATGTAAATTTAGCTAAAACTATTGCTTTTGCACATATCCCATCCATCAATCTTCAGAGCACTGCTCCTGGTGAGGGCTGTGGGGGCAACAGATCAGATCAGACCTCTCTGGAGTCTGGCTCTTTCTGGGGGATCTGCAGACATTCCCAGGCCAGCTGGGAGACATAACTCCCCAGTCTTTTGCTTAGAATACGGTCACACACATTCATTTTTCTCTTTAGTATGTCCAATTCATTTCATTGCGCAAATCGCCAGTGAAATCCCTCTAAAAATCCATTCTATTCAGGTGAAAAAAATATTAACAATGAATAGAATCACATTCTTGCACAATGTGTCAAAGTGAGCAGTGTCCAAAAAGACTATTTACGTGTAAATTAACACCAGGCATCACCGATCCCCAGTGACTCTTGCATTTTACAGCTCTATATTTGGAATGTTAATCCAAGACAGTAAACATATTTTCTGCCAGGCAGTCATATAAAATGGAATTAGTTTATAATGGGTGAAATGTAGGTCAGTAATATACAAACAACCATCTCACATCACTGCAGCAAGTAATAATTACACAATATTCTGATAATTCAGATGAGGTTTGTTATTACTGAACAACAGTCCCTCAATAATCATTACACCCTTCTCAAAGACATCACAATTATGAAATATCATAAAAAATATGTTAAATGTGTATAGAGCATGCTGAAAATGGAATGCTTTCTTCTGTCTGTGTGGCTAAATGAATGGGATTACATGATGAAAATTCTGTTGCATGAAGGAATCACTTTGATCATTTCCCCACACAGTGCTATTTTTGCTTCTCTAATTTAGAACTGAAGCCCCGTTACTGGTGAAATGCTGAGACTCAGGCTAACTGTAACCTACATTAAGATCTTAGTTCCCATCCCAGTGATGTCCTTTTTAACAGTGATTCACTCACTGACTCGTCTGTGACATTAGCTCCCGTTAATATTCTGTCTACATTTTTGTATGACTCAGAACCAGTGTGTGGAATGGCTTAAAGAATCAGGAGAAATCCTGCCAGCTGCCGTCAGATCCGAAACAGCTGCATGTTAAAATTTTAAAGGCACAGTTAACAATTCACGCTCTAATTAACAAAAACAAAACTGGACCTATGACTGTAATTTTCACAAGTGAAGAAATAGTGCTAATAATTTTTTTACAAGAATAAACATATTTTAAATAATGACTGTGTAAAGTAATGTGCATTTTCCGAAACAAAATAAACTTGTTCATGTAAATAAGTTTGCGCCAATGATATACGTTCAATACATCTACAACCATACAAGTGTATGCATTTTTCCAATGAGACCTGTGTGCCAGAAGGTGCTGCAGTATGTCTAATATACCCGAACCCTTGTGTGCTACTGAGATACACACAAATACTGATGAAAATCTAAGCATCAGAGTTATAAAAATGTTAGTAATCTCATCTGAGGTCGAAGTTCACAAATAAGAAGTAAGCAGAGGTACATTTTACCACAGGCAAGAACACAATATCCTTAAAAAAGAGAATTAATTGAAAACTTCCCATTAAAAGTTGTGCCTTCCGTACATCTCCCAAAACTGCTTATTTAGTAATAGGTTACAATGAGATTGATCCCAGGAAGTACAGGACACAAGGTGGAGGACACCCCAGAAAGGATGCCAGCCCCTTACAGGCAGGGGTGCCGTAAAGGGTGGGAAAGATAGGATGATTCCAAGGGCCGTAAAAAATTCTGAATGTAATTGGACTGGTCTGGGTTGGGGGCCAATATGATATGCTTTCATTTGGCCCAAAATCTCTAACAACACCCCTGACTACAGGGCATACACACACAATAATACACAATCAACAATTCAGAGACACCATGTATCCTAACTGCAGACAACAGGAGAAAATTCACAGCAAAGCAGGGGGGAGAACACAGCTCTACCCACTGAGACACAGAGTCATCCAAGATAAGCCATGAAAGGGGTGATTTCTAAAGTATGTATTTGTCATTTGCAAGGGATTCACTCCGACTTCACTTCCATTTTAAAGAATCACTGCTTAAGTATAAATATTGACTAATAAAGTTAATAATATTAACCTACATAAGCTGTCTGTAAATAAAAGAACACACAAAACAACTGCAAGTGCACTGATTCTAATACAGTGACTATCAGCAGCTGTGGAAATACAGATGGGGAAGGATACTCTTTTAAGTCAGTGTAGATGCAGAATAATGCATTCTCCTTACAGTTCATGGACTGACTGCTTGGCTTTTAAAAAGAATCTATAAGCATGTTTTACCAAGAACTTTCGTGTTATTCTGCTTACCTATAAAACTGATTACTCTGAGTTTAACTTAACCTCCCTCAACATGTAACCATTATAAATCATATTTAGTCAAATATAACGTAAGGTCTGGCCAGGTTTCTCTTTTGGTTAGGGTTCTGTTTGTGACATCCCTTTGGTAGGCTAACTCTGACAGCCGGAAAACAATTAATCACAGCAGTCTACCCTTGATACCTTAGAATACATATGACTGCGCTGCCACTTTGCACAGAAAATTGAGTGCACATTTGACAAGCTTAGGCAAGATTCAATATCTTATACTACTGTGGCAAACAACTTTCCTGTTGAGTGGTTATTTTATTATCGAAGGCAATGTACATTTAGGGAGCCTATGCTGAGTTCAATATGTTCATTCACAATTAGACAATAGAAATGATTATCCATGTCTTCCATAAGCTACATATTGTAAATTTTGTAGATTTTTTTTAAATACAGTAAGCCTTCTATATAAAAGTGGATAATTTATTGATTTAATTAAGAATCCAGTATTGATTGAAAAAAGCTAAACTCTAATTAAACAGAGCTCATTGGCCTCCTCTCTTTCAGTTGGCATTTATCAGATAATGCGTAGGAATGCTGCTCTGTGTCTGGTGCTGGAGGCCCTGGCTAGACCACCATGCTTGACAAGTCCAGGCGTATTTAAATCTGTCGCTCTCCCATGGCACATGTTCTGCCAACACACGGCATTCAAACAGGAAGGTACGGGGAGACTTCCTCTTGACTGCCTGTTTACTTCCTGTGCTTTCCTACATTTATATTCTAATGGCTTAGTTTCAGTGATATAGCTGTACCTCCCATAAGAACACTGAAATATTACATTAGAGCAGACAGACACTATTCATATTTCTTTGCTTTAATTTTTCTGGTGCTTTTCTTGCAAACACCTACTGCAGAAAACCCTGCCTGATTCCTTAACATAATTTCCAAAATCATGGAATGCAATAAAACATTCAACAGCCAAGTGTTACAGAAATACATTTATCTGAAACCAATGCCTCTAATCTTGGCATATAAAATAGCCCTGAAGAACAATATGCAATTATCATTAGATTCATAAATAACAACATGAGACTAAGTAGGGATGCACCGATCCAACTTTTTATGTCCTAATACCAATACCTGGGCTTTGGGTATTGGCTGATACCAAGTACCGATCCAATACCACAGTTTAATTAATAAGCTCTTCGCCTCACTGTGTGGAAGAGACTGTCATAATTCTTTTATGTTTAAGGCAACATGAGGCTTACCTTAAACAAAGCCTTCCTAACTATGTAAAACAACAATTCAGTACTTTTAGCCTATACATAGCCTATATATACAGTGGAAACCACTTATAGTGATCACATCTGTCTACGTGAAATTGATCACTATAACCAGATGATCGTTATAACCATTTTTTTCTTTTTCTTTATGTCTCAGGCAGACATTTCTATGTCTATTACATGACTATAAGGTAGTAAAACAACTCTTTCAAATGACTCTTGAGTCTTTCAAAATACAGTACAGCTCTTTCAAACGCAAATTACTGTACTGTTCAAATTACTGAACTATGTATAATTTGAATGTGCTATAATACAGTACAGTACTGTGCATAAAATACAGCTTATTGTAGTTTTGCTGCTGCAACTCGGTGGCTCGCTTTTGACAGTTAATGATAAGCTTTGATGAGTCTATATTTGACATTGAGAGAAAATGACTTTCTTTTTGCCGTCATGTTTTCTGTGCATGCAGCATTAGCCTTAGGTAGCTAGCTGGAAGCAGATGGGTTACTGCAAGGCAAAGTAGATCTATCAAAGCAAAGTAAAAAAAAAAATACCATCGTTTTAATTTTTTTCCATGCGTTGTCATGTATAAAAATACCCAAAATGAACACGGTACGTGGACTACTTGATTACTATAAGCAAATTATTTAAACAGTATTTGTACATGAACGATTCTGTCCCAAGCTTTTTGATCCATATAAGCAGCTGATCACTATAAGTGGTTTCCACTGTATGTATTCATTTACCTTACTTGAAACCTGAGTTTTCAACTCAATCATTTATATCAGGATTCTCAATTCTCCGCTTGAAAGGTCTTTACAGAGGAACAAAACCTTGACTGTAAAGGCTGGTTTATACTTATACCCAACACCATAAGCAGGGCGTAGCCGCGGATCCTACGCCGCAGCCTGATGTGCCTCCCCGGAATGTAACTACACGTCGTGGCAACGCAGACCGTAGGAACTGTGACCGGTCCGCCTGGTAGCATTCGATTTTTCAAAAGGAGCAAAGAAAGGTACACCCAGGTTTACTTATAATGGTGATTGAAATTGAAGCCTTATTTATATCTAACATTAAATATGTTCAGTTTTTTAATGTTAGATATAAATAGCGCTTCAGTTTCATTTTCTCTCACTTCCTCAGAATTTGCGCTAAAGTTCGTTGTTGCGGTCCTTCTCTGCTAGCATTGCCAAACTCCATGTACTCTGCACTATGGTGCGTCTTTAGATGTTTGATCAAATTGCTTGTGCTAAATGATGTGATGTCCCTTCCTCCTCTTGACACTTTATCAGAACAGACATTACAGTCTGGCAAAATACCGCAGCTTTGAGTTTTAACGTAATGTAGCAATTAAGTGGTATCGTACAATTTTTACGAGTATGAGTGTATGAGTGCAGTATCGGCCCGATACCCGATGCTGGTTTTGGTATTAGTGCATCAATAAAAAGAAGCATAGAGGACAGATATGGTCCAAATCAAACCTATTATTTCTAAAAATGAATGGATTTCACACATTGAGGTGGCACTTAAATATCAAGTATAAATAAATAAACCCTTGGAAATTCCCACAAACCTGGCACTCATCAGTGGTTATGAACATCCAAAAACCAAAAGTACTATTATTCTCTCACACAAATCTTTCTGAAACTGAAAATTTTATAACAAACAAGTCCATTTTGTTTCACACAACTGGCATGGAAATTCAGCAAACTTCATCTGAGAACATGCTCCAGCTCTAAACTAATAGTTTAAACCAAAATTAACACTCCAGCCAATTGGCAACACTTATTTTTTTAATGACAGAAGACATCCTTCATTGAACTTTATGAGCCCCTGGAAACCGCTCTATTGGAAACTGTTAAATACGCTATCAGAGGGGAAATCATCATATTTCATTCCAAAAGAAAGATATGGAACGAGATATTTAATAATATATTAATTAAATAAAGATAGTGTAACATCTAGTCAGTGTAACAAAACCCCACAACTTGATAATATTACAAATCCAAGAACACACTTTAAATACAGATACAAAGCAAAAAAAACAGTGAAATGTTTACAGATAAAAATTAAAAACTCTTTTCAATGTCTGACAAGAAATCACGTCAACAAGTTGGTTATCCTTTGGAATTTTATATGTACATCTGTTGATTTTATTCATAAAAATGGTCACAGATAGCACTCCCCATTTTTGCTTGGAATCAGTAATCATGTGCCAAAACTATACATGACCTCTTACTTTCTGCCTGACGCCATACTCCTTACTTAAATTAAATTTCCTGCAAATGTATGCAATTACCAGCATGTACAGTCTCTTCCCAGCAATCATCTACATACTCTCTCAAGCTCATATTCTAGTTATTAATTAATTTGTTCATTTATTTATGTGTCCATTAATTTATTCATTCCGTCCATCACTACATACTGAAAAAGCTTTTGATAAAGTAAATTGGATTCTTTTTCCCTGGCATAAGAAACAAATGGTTTTTGAGAGTAATTACTGAATGGGTATATTTTATATCACATACACAGTATGTTTATGCATTTCTGTTCAAAATGCTTCACCTTATGCAGAGGATTACATCAGGATTCCTACCTCTTTTTTCTTCTATATGCAAAACAGGTTTACATTTTGGATATAAATATACAACATACACATTTAAAGATTCTTTTTTTGACTACACATAAAAGAAACATTACCATTTAATATCTATCAATGGCTGTAATGTGCTTCATAAGCTATATTTTGGCATGGACAGTAGTATCCTGAATTATTCAATATTCAGTTTCAGTTGTCCTGGTTATTAGCTCCACATTTTACCAAAAGTGTGGCATAGTCCAAAATCAGGTACATATTTCACAGTGTTTCTAACCAGAACAGGGGTACATGTTTTCTCAAGGTGTGACTTTATTTTGGAGTTCTTAAAAGCGTAATCGTTTACTATTTCTTAATCAACAATAAGAAAGAAAATGACAAATATTCGCCAACCTTGCAATTTCCTGACCGTTTTTTGTCTTATATGTTTTTCCATGCTTACAGCTCTTAACCACGGCAGCTAATAACCATCCAGGAAGCATCTCTCTATGTTTCAAGGTTCCACCCATCAGAGTTTGCTGTACAAGATGCCACCTGCTGAGGCCCAGATGAATGACTACAGCTGAGAAGAAAATAGCTACTTGCTTCTCTCAGCATAATAAATCAGAGAATGAGATGGCTATTGATTAGGTCTGTGGTCGCCTTCCTATCCCAATGTGAAATGGGAGGTCATGGGGTCAGGGAGGCCCCTGTTACACCCAAAAATGTCCAGAAGATCCAATTCCACATGCCAGCCTCATCAACTGATTGTAATCCCTGATGTTACCCTTTGCCCCAGGTGTGTTCTTCCCCCTTTCTCACTATAAAACATCATTCTCACTTTGAAAACACTTGTTGGAGATCTTTGAGCACAGGACACTAGAAGGGACTTAAATGAAATAATGTTATTTCTCCTTTTCAGAAAGGCAATAATCACAGACAAAATAGGGAATAAGCTATTCCCTGCAGACCATAACAAGCTTACACTGCTTTCTTTTTTGTGCAGAAATCTTAGACCTTTGTTATCTATATATAAAATTAGTAGCTTACAAAACAAGATTACATGGATTACTTTTTTGCTCTGAAAGATTTCTTTTTCAGCTTTATAACAATTATAGACACAGAAAAGCAGATATATTTCTGAATGTTCAATAGCTAAAATCCACCCAGTTTCTCTGTTTGAAAAGTAATGTGACTCACCCAGATTTGCAGTTTGATCCTTTTCTCATTCTTATACACAGTTTTGACTTTGAAGTCGATGCCCACGGTGCTGACAAAGGCCGAAGTGAAAGAGTCGTCTGCATAGCGGAAGAGGAAAGACGTCTTCCCAACGCTGCTATTTCCAATGATCAGGAGTTTGAACATATAATCAAAGTTCTGGTCAGAACTTTCTTTCTGGCCAAATTTACCATCCTGTGTGGCAGTCATCTAGTACGGAAAAAGGAAGGATAAACTTAAGTATGCTAAAATGAGAAACCAATTGGACTTTCACAGTTCATTCACAAGGAGAAAGAATGTGTCCTGTGCCCCTCTGTATGTACTGCCTAACAGATTCTGATGTTCGGAGATAATCAGTATTTGAAATACACTCCCTTGGGATAACACAATTATTATCTGAGGGTCTGTATTTTTAAAACCACTGTAAAACACCATCCTTTCTGTTGGATTGAGGACACAGTTTGGCCATAAAATGCATCAATGAGGCCTCTGCTGGCAACCTCAGACTTTGCTGACATTTTTTCTCCCTTTTCTGTGTTTTACCATTCACACATGTCAGAGAAATATTCCAGATACCTCTGTGTGCCCCACGGAAAGGCAATGCATCATCCTGACTCATGAATCTGTATATATACATAATTTCAGTGCAGATCCAATATGCTGTGTGTGTGTGTGTGTGTGTGTGTGTGTATATACACATATACATATGTGTGTATAGCACACTGTGTGCCTCTTAATAGTATATTGTTCATATTTACTATATCATTT
>JAAGVU020000040.1:28746641-28812629 GCA_011763525.2 Mormyrus iriodes
TGGCGCCCCATCCTGGGTTGTTCCCTGCCTTGCGCCCGCAGCCTCCAGGATAGGCTCTGGACCCCCCGCGACCCATATGGACTTTGTACCCAGGAACAAAATAAAAATTTGTTACATAGTCTAATACATATATACGTATAATACAGTTCCTTTACAAAGAAGTAACTATATTGTAAACTTTGAACTGCGATCATTTCAGTTGTACTTGACTTGGTAATGGAATCTGAGAATTTCACCTATGCAGCTCACAGAAATCATTAATTATGATATGACATTTTATTTTCGCAATTTAAAATAAAGATATATTTTTTAAATGTGTTTTGATAAAAATGTTTCCTACAGTTTTGCCATTGAAACACTTATTAATAGGTTGAGGATTTTAATTGGTTTTAGTTAATTGGTTTGATGCATTAAATGCAGGCGATTAAATTGTTAAAGGGTTTTCTTCAATAAACAAAAATATATACATTTCATGCATGGTACGTTTAATGGAATTACAACGTCTAATCTCAGTGCTGCATCATTACGATACTATAGTAAACATTACGTAAAATACTACTGAAATAAGCTTATATTATCAGAGTATAGCATACAGTATTTAAAACCATGTTATTACCATGGTACAATACAAAAAGCTTAACGGATTGCCATTTCATTTTAACTGAAGATGCATTGTAATACTATGCAGCATACCACATTATATAGGCGCCAAGTTAAGAAAAAAATCACAAATCAGACTGGTCAATATGAGCCTGGTTTGGTCCTTGTGGGTCACTTTGTTGGCTGTTTTGATATTAGATATGCAATTCCACTTACCCTTAGAGCTCAATGAAGTACACTCAATGAAGTACAATGTGCAAAAATAAACCAATTTGCTAAAATACATTTGTGACTTTTTTCCACAAATCAATGTTGGTCTAATAGAAATGCATTTTTAGTGTGAGTGACAGTCTTAGTTTTGGAAATAGGCTTCCAATTTCGAGGCGGCTGTTTTGTTTGTTTGTCACTGGCAGACAAACTATGGACTGTGAAAAAAACATCACAAATCAGACTGGTCAATATGAGATTGTTTGAACCTGTTTATATGGTCAAGTTGTTTTATTATTCGCTCTTGAAAATAAAAAGGCAAAGTATAATATTGGGTTATTTCGGGGTGGGGATGACGTCATCTGAAATCACATATCGATTTATGATAACAAAATGCCACTGTTTACTAGTGTACCCGTTACTGTACTGTACAGATAGATTCAATGGAATCCCGAATCGCCAACTTCAAACTATCTTTACGGTGGTAAATACATGGTTTTACCATAGCGGTACTATTATGCTATTACTTTGATGATAATACCATAGTACTTTTTTGTAAAAGACACGTTAAATCGAGATTTCTTCAGCCTAGGCGTTCCGTGCCCAGAGATTGGGATCCAGCTACCTGTAGCACACGCCAGACTGGGTTAATACTATGAGAGGAAGTAAATAAAAGTCTGAAACTGGATTGGTGGCTAAGTCCTTCATGTTGGACTGTCAGCAGTCGGAGTTCTAAGTGCGTAATACTAGGTGCGTAAATATATCTGCATTTCTAAGCACATATGCATTTTATAGAATAATCTGTTTGCATTCAGTTTAGTGACATAGTATATACGAAGAAGACTGGGAAATAGTTTCTGTGGAAACCTGCATAATATGCTGCAAACACGACTTCGCAAAACGCTGTAAGACAACGTGACAGGCCTGACTTCTGATCCGCCGTCTTCTGTGTGTCATACGTTTACTTTTACTTAAAATCTAACACGTTAATAATAAACGACTCGGACAACTTAAACAACTTAAAACTGAGACTTTTCGAGAAAGTACCTCGTCAATAAAAGTAAAAACAACATTATTGCGACCCCTGCTGGACTTGACGCTTGTTTAGGCCAGGCTTGGAGAAAATAGGAGCATATAAAATAATTTTCGTTTGCAAGTTTTTAGTTGCCCAGCGATTTTTACTTATTTGATTTTTGAGTTGAAAGCAGTCCGATTCGTTGTATAGTTAGGAAGTTCTCAGCTTTAAGCTTTTCATTCAGGTAAATGTAACGGAGTATAGCTTCTGCTATTCAAAAGCAACGTTAAAACGGCACTAAATGCAATCATTTAGTGTGTTTGTGTTACGTGACATGTACAGGTAGCGTGTATCATGGAGGATTCCATCGAGGTGATCCTTCAGGACCCTGGCTTGAAGTTCCTGCCTCATTATCGGGATAATTCCCTCCTAGCCACACTGGGCGGAACCTTTCTTACGGCTTTCTACGGCGTGTGGACCATGTTCGTGCTGCCTGGCTTTCGAAAGGTGCCCATGAGGTTAAAGGTACATTTCGTGTGCTTGGTTTCTGTGAAGCTCAAAGTTGCCTTTGAGTTGTCACCCTTTGTATAATTTTCAGTTAACATTATTGCAGATGTAGGCTTCGTGATACGGTACACTTTCTGGAAACTAGGCACTAATGATTTACATCATACATGTTTCCAGTGAACAAATTACAATGCATAAAACAAAGCGTAAAGAGGCAAATTAATGCTCAGGAAAACTGAAAAGAGTCTCGTGAATTCCTTAAAGTAGTCCCTTTGGATCAATCAAGTATTTATCTATCTTATCTGTCTATCTATCTGATAATGAATTCACAAACATGAGACATTCTGTTAACAAGTTTCAGAAGGAAATCAGCTGTCATATCCTTCCAACTGTTCTGCAGCAATTTTCACATATTAGCTTTTAGTCTTCTGTACAGTTTGTCGCATCTAAATGCTATGGCATTTATATCTGTAGACTTTCTGCAGATGTCAGGGTATGCCAGGTCTTTCATTTGAATAGTCCTTACCTTTTATTTTTCACCGGATAGTTCTTGCACAGTTTAAGGCACATTTTGAGTCTTTGAATTATGCCATGATAGCCAGTGCTGGTTGAAATTGCCATGAACCTGGCAAAGATGACCAGTGGTGTCATCACCAAACCAATTCCTGACTTCCTCCTACATGCTTGACAGAACCATATAAACAGAACTAAGATGCTCACTTTTCTGCATCTTAAAAACAAATAGGGGTTCTGAATTTCAAATTCTGATGTTTTTTTAGTTTGTAAAGTAACATTTTTTGATTTCGAAAATATTTTGTGGAAATTTCACATAATACAGTCCTTTATATATTGTACTTGGATGACTCCTTGCACACTAAATTTACAAAGTCTCACATCAGAAAGGTAGCTCCGTCTGGATGGTTTCTGATAGCTACATCTGGGGGGAAGGAATTTGGGTGGAGGAAGTGATTTGGCATGACGGCTCTTTTGATGAGGACTGTTATTTTCATTTTGACATGATTTCCTTGTATATGTCCCTGCTGAGGTTATGAAACAAAAACCAAAATTTTGTTATTTTTAAAGTTGAGTTAATTGTCTGTCTAACCACTTGTGTATTTATTAAAAATTTTCCTTTCTAATCTTTTTTTATGTTTGATACTGACAGTTACTCCCTTATTTTTCCAAGATGATAAAGAAAAATGTATTAATGGTGAAAATCATTTTAAGCTTCAATATGGAATTTAACATTGATTACTCATATTAATTAATTAAAATGACTCATTTTAGTAGTCAGGTACAAAAGATTGGTTAATCAAAAAGTATGACTACCTCTGTAAACAGAACCTTTGGCAGTTTGGTGTTCTGGAGCCCTCAGTACTGTGTTTATATCATGGCAAAAAGAATGGACATCAGCCATGACTTCAGAGAGGCAATTGTTGCTCATCAGTCTGGGAAGGGTTATAAGAAAATCTCCAAACATTCTGAAATTTACCATTCAACACTTCTGCAAATAAAGAACCTCCAAGACAGTTGCTAATCTTCCCTGAAGTGGGCATCCCAGCATCCCAGTGGGAGGTGAGGTTGTTTGAGGTAAGAAAGTTCAGAAAATCCCCTAGAGCAATATCACGTGACCTACAGGCCTCAAAAGACTGGCTAAGCATGGCTTTCATGGAAGGCTGGGCAGGCAAAAGCCCCTTCCTTCTCTCCAAAAAGAATTCGGCCACATGACTTTGGTTTGCAAAATTGCATCTGAACAAACCAGGAAAGTTCTGGACAATATTCTTTAGGCTGAGAACACTGATCATTTTTGGTCACCATCCAGAGCACCTTGTTGGGTGTAAAACAAATAACATTTGACCACAAACACCTCCCACCAACTGTCAAGCATGTTGCTATAGAGGTGACGATTTGGGCTTGTTTTGCAGTTTCAGGACCTGAGAAACTTGCAGCTATCGCGACTGTCATGAACTCCACTTTAAACCTAAGTATTCTTGAGACAAATATGAGGCCATCTACCCAACAGCTAATTCTTGGTTGAAATTTGGTCATGCAGCAGGATAGTGATCCCCAGCACACCAGCAAATCAACATCTGAATGGCTAAAAAAGAAAAACTCAAGATAACTGAATGACCATGTGACAGTCCAAAGCATGACCCTATTGATATGCTGTGGCAGAATTTTAAGAGTGCTGTGTATAAACGAATGCCCTCAAACATCAATGAACTGAAGCAATGTTGAAAAGAAAATTGGGCTACGACGTCTCAAAAATGATGTGAGAAACTGATCAATTCTGCAGAATAAGTTATTTTTGCTAAAGGTTGTTCTAAATGTCACTGAATTATACAGTATACTTACTTACTCCCACATGGTTTCTGAATGATGGCTTACTTTTTGGAAAGATGACAACATATTGAAATCTGTTTTTTTTCCCTTTCAGTTTTTTTCACCATAAGTTATATTTGTTTGTCTATAGAAGTGTGTAAAGCCCACACAATTGTTATTTAGAATCTGATAAATAAAAGCATAGTTTAAGGAGGGTGTACTTTCTTTTTCCCAAGACTATGCAATATTCATACTTTCCCTATCAAATGGTATGCAGGTCTAACTACAAATGTCAAATGTGCAGCATTTTCTCTAGTCCCTACAAAGAATCAGCATCACCCAGGAATACAGATGTGGCCTACCCTTTAACACGAGTATAACAGAATAAGATACTCTCTTCACATTGCTGCTGTTATCTATGTCTGTGTGAAAGCTTTCAGACTTATTACAAAGTGACGTGTTTGTTTCGATTGCATAGAAAGTGTTGAGCACAGAAGGTGTAAAACATGTAAAAGTCAATTTTGAAAGGTTTTGCATGCAGGCCAGTGGCCAGGCACCATGTAGAACAAGTGTCTTTCAGTTTTTTGTCCATGTAACCCCCCCCCCCCACTAAAAAACTGCAGCTGTTGCTTCTGAGTAAAATAACTTATTTGTGCCCTTCAAATAGCAGCACTCAACATTCTTTTCATATTCTGGTGATAAGCAAAGCCTCGCAAGAGAGAAGCACAACTTTTTAATGGGCTAGTTATCCATATGTTTACCGTAGATGATCTTTGCTGGGGCTTGCATGACGTTTGCACATGTTGCTATTGTTTCTTGCTTATTATAGCGGGTAGGTGTATCACCCACAAGTACTCCCTATTTTGAAGCATGTCATTTAGTTGGGCAATTCTGGCCAGAAAATGATACAATGTTGCGATTCAACAGAAAACAGCCGACACAGCTAATGGGAAATGTAATATATGCACATGCATGCTTTCCTTTTTCAGCAAAATCCCAAGTGTCACAGGAAACATCTATTTCTGTCCTGGTTTGTGTTATATGTCTGTGAGGAATTAGTTATGCTCAATGGAAGTCTGCAGTACTTTTCATGTCATTTTGTCTGTGCTTTTCACTTATTGAAACTATGTATTGTTTTGCTTTAAAATACAGGATCTTCCCAACCATTTTCCAGTTCTTAGTTTCTTGTGAATTAACTTGGTATCGAGATTAAGTCAAATTGAAATGTTGCTTGAAGCAATTTTTCGAGAATCAAGTATCATCAATAGGATTTACTGTATCCAGAAATCTAGAATTTGTTAATGTTAAGTCCATATTGCACTAGTGGCAGATGAATTTTAAAATGGGGGGAGGCACACTGTGGACAATTGGCAGTATGACCAAAAAAGGTCTTTTTTTTTTCTTATTTCAGTAGGTCAACTATTTATATGTAAATCCTGCTCTCTTTCATCAAAGGACTTCTTTAGAGTGAAATAAACATTAGCTGCAATGTCTGCCATGTCAGACATTAATAGTCTACTAAAAATTGCTGAAATGAAAATTAAGCAATCATACTCCAAACTCAGTGATAACGACTTTATTTACAATATTTGTAAATGTCATTGGCTAATGATGACATACAAAACAATAAACTGTCACTCCAGGTTTCAACGACACTTCTGCACACCTGCATGCGATGGAAAGAGTGAATACTGCGAGCCAACACTGCTGACACCATGTGAAAATCGTGAGCGTTAATGTTATTTGTAGTTAGTTCTATTTTGTGCAGAGAAGCCTGGCTTTCAGACAGGTCTAAAATATCTGTATGCAAGTGTATATGTCCAAAAAATGTTGCCCAAGCAAAAGCTATGTATGAAACTCTAATAGACTCCAAGTGAAGTACATCGCCTGGGTGGGTTCTGAAAACCTAATCGAAACTTAGTCACCAGTAATCTTTCTTATATTCTCCATTTAGATGAAGTGCACGTGAATCTTAACAGACTTTCATAAGGGCACGGCGGTGTCTATGGGCTGTATTTATCCTGGTTTCAACAGGAAAATGAATGCATATGTGGCCAAAAGCAACTTCTGTGAAATGATTAGCCCTGTGGTTAAATAAGCAAGATAGATAACACACTTAATCGCAAATAAAATTAATTTACAATGATACATTAACTAATTCAATTCTTTCGGCAATTTTAAGGGGGAAGCCAGGCTTCATATGTAGTCTTAGAGCAATCGCTTATGCATTGCACCCAAAATAATTATCTGCTCAACCTCCAACCAAAAATAATCGTTGTTTTAGTTTTATAACTGCCAATGTCTTGAGGCCTATGCTGAACTATGTGGCCATATATTACCACTCATCTACCTCTACTGGCTGCTATGTTTATCGGAAGTCATTATCTGTCTGCTGTCTTTGTTTCTGCAAGCAGGAAATGGCATGCAAACCACTGTGTTTAGCAAACTGAGTTGGTGAGTGCTGTTTCAGTGGTTTCCCCATGTGGAGTACTGAACACTTACTTTAAATTAAGGAAAGCAACAAGTGCAGTCAGAACTGACCTGCGTTTATGTCCTTTCCTGTATGTATATGAGAATGTTTGGTAATTTTTTAATTAACATTTTCAAGCAACAGCAGAAACACAGGTACATGCACAGCAACAAATATGTTTAATGTTGTACAGGTCCCTTACTTGCCTTCAAGTGCAAAGCAGACAGCAAATGTCATGAAACTGCTAGAGGGCCGACGGGGTAGGCTGGCAGATCTGGGATCAGGTGATGGAAGACTGGTGAGTGCATCTAGAAAGTTTCTGGAGACCCTGCATACCCCTTTGCATAAGCTACTTTTTTGGAGCCACAAAAAAGGACGTCTTAATATTTCAATAACAAATTTGAATCATATAAAAAAAAACGTTCAGTGTTGATGAAATATTTCAGTATAATGTTTCGACAAAATAAATGCATGCTTTGCTCGTCAGGTGACTGGCTTACTCCCCGATGGCAGCTTATTGTAAATGCAAAGCATGAACAACTTTTTTTAAAAAGTGCAGTTATATCCCCACATATGACTGACAGTTTAGGGTCTCCATTTCATTTAGCTAGCTGATGAATACTCACTTGCAGGCCTGCATGTACATTACTTATATTCGCATCCTTGCCTTTGTAATGACTGCAGGTGTTTGCTGCCTGTTCTGTGGGCTTCCAATGTACCGGCTTTGAAATTAACTCCATACTGCTAGCATACTCCAGGAGCAAGGCCAAGTGGAAAGGGATCCCACCCACCCAGGTCAACTTTGTCAGCAAAGACTTCTGGATGGTAAAGCCACACACTGCCCTGTGACACTCAGGCCTCAGAAAAGAATGTATATTATTTAAAACATTCAGTAATGTTTTCATAATTATTCATAAGCAGCATGTAAGTATACCTTAAGATCCTATCATACCGTGACAGCTTTAATATACATTAATAAACATTATATGATAATAACAAACATTATGAATGCTTATGAATGTTCTATAAATGTTTTATGAATGCATTATGAAGGTGCAGTTAATGTAAAGTGTTACCGAGCATTCATACACATCTCTTCAGAAATATGACATGTCTGCACTGAAATGTTCTCAGTTTGTTGATTAGTATGTACATGCAAAGATGACAAATAAAATCCCATGTATGCACACAAGTGCATAGGAACCGGGGGGGACATGTACCCCCCAGTATTAATTTGACTTAATTTGTATGAACCCCCCCCCCCAAATACATCTTTGCACTCTTATTATTAAGTTGTGTCCCCTGCAATATCGAAGTCTCTCCTATGCCGTTGTGCACGCACATACTCATAAATACGCAGACAAAATATCTTCTCTTTGTGGAAGCCATTTCTGTACAAGACGTGCTTTATGCAGTGCTCTGTATACTCTGATGAGGCTAAAGGGCAACCCTTTGAAAAGCATCAGAACATATAAGTGAAAATATTGATGTATGCATTACTTTTGTGTTAAAGTCATGCACAACTTTCTACTGTTGCAAGACTACAAGGTTTTAGACATATTGAGTTTAATTTTATTTTAATGATACTGTCATTTTTGTATTACAGTAATTGTCTTAGTTTGTGTTTAATACGTCTCCTATCAAGGCAGAATGCATTTGCACTGAAATCTAAATATAAAGTGTGTATTCACATTCTCATACTGAGGTGTTGTGGTTTCTCTCTTACCAGAGCGATCTTTCAGAGTTCAGAAATGTGACAGCATTTTTAGCCCCTGGTGTGGTAAGTCTAATGCTGTCCAACAGTGAACTTATTTTCTTTTATTCGGACTTTCTTAACATCTTATAGGGTGGCATGGTGGCTTATTGGGTAAGTGTGTGTGATCTGCTCTGTGTGTGTGGAATTTGCATGCTGGGTGGATGTTGTGCAGGTTTCCATATTGTTAGGCTAATTGGTATTTATAAATTGCCCATTGACTATGAGTGTATGTGAACTGGCATCCTATCCAAGATCTATTGCAGCCTTGTGATGCCCTGTGATAAATGTCCAGGAGATGCATACACAGAGTTACATACAAATTAAAAAAAATATCATTACAAACTCTTTGAGTAGATAGTAGCCAATATTATAAAGGTGTATTTTCCATCTTTAAATCAGACCTCTATATATGTAGACAGTACACATATGGGTTAAAACATCCTTAATTGCAAACAATACTCTGCAAGGTCACCTGCAAAAATAGAGTGGTAAAATAACAGCTATTCACTATAAAGATATTTTACAGCACAAAACAGAGTATGGAAGCATTTAATTTTCTTGATTTAAATATATTCTGCTCAGCTAAGGAAACATATAGCTAACTAAAACATTTTATGAAGACTGATACTTTTCAATTATTTACACTGTTTAATTTTGGAATAAAAAACAAAATATGTGTAATGTTGCTTAATATTCATAATAAAAATAATGGGGTCATACATAAGTTCAGAATATTATGCTTTAAATTAAGTCTTGTTTAATACTGTACAGTTACTTGATATCTAGTTATTTAATTACTTGGGGTGATTTAAACTGTAGGATAACATATTACTTACTAATTGGATTATAACATAACAGATGTGGTGATTTATTGATTAATTGTGAACTTTCTTGTTAGATGGAGGAGCTAGGGGAGAAGTTAATGAGAGAACTGCCTGGAGAGTCACAAGTCATTGCCTGCCGCTTTCCTTTCCTGACCTGGCCCTCATCTTCCACTGAGGGCTCTGGGCTGGACCAGGTCTGGGCCTACAACATTGACAATGTCCGCAGCCTTGCCCAAGTAAAGTCTAAACCATCCACACTACCTGCAAAGCTCCCTTTTTAACCTATACAGTGTCTCCTCTATTCCCCTCAAACTGAACCTGCGATCAAGATTTGCTCAAAACTAAGTGCAAAAACAGCAAGCTGAACATGTTTTATGTGTGTATTTATAACATCATATATTTTCAAGAATGCTCCCCTACTGTTATCCGCATTCACATCTACATCCACCATGTACAAAGGCATTTGTAACTGTTGCATGGATCATGTTATGGGTGCTCCATGTAATACATTTTCCCTTCAATAAACCAGCCAGTGTGTAACACAGAAATGTTCACACAAAGTAATAAACCAGTCCTGAGCCAAATAAAGGTTTTGTATACAGTTTGTTAAAATGGTGGATATTTTTTCTCTTGTTTTCTGCAACTGCTTCTTAGGTCCATAGTGCTTATTCAGTGCCAATGAGACCTTCTCTACTCACAGTGAAACTCAGAAGGTTCCTCAGCTGGGCAGTGTTCATCAGGAAAAATGTAATCTTCATCAAAGCGGTGATTGTCCTCACAAGTGACACCATAGTTGCAGTAGATGTTGTTGGCCTCATTGAGATACATAGAGGTATCCTGTAACTCAGAGTCATTGCACACACCAGCTTCATTGATTGGGCCTGGTGCAGTATGCTGGTTGATCTCCAAGCCATTGCCAAAGTTCTCATAGATTGCATCATGCTTTTCCTCTAGGGGAGTCTCATGGTGCTGAAAAATGTTAGTGGAGGGAGTTGGCCATGATTGATACACGATACTGCTGGTATATAATCCCTGTACCTCCTGGAATACCGTGTCGTGATGCCTTTTGGGCAGCATGCGACATCTGAAAATGCCTGAACAGATTATGATGGACATGAACATCGCACCTGCTCCCACCAGGGCCTCCACAGTTTCCCACTGTAACGACGATGGCATGGATATGATTGCAGGTTATATGTGGATGTGGTGATCACCTAAGAATGAGACACGGTGGAAACATTTACAACAGATGTTAGATGGTCATGTGTCACATATTGCTGTGCTCCAGAGCATTAGATTAGTATCCGTTAGAGTAAAAACAAGCATTCATTTTTCTAACAACTTATCCTGTATAGAATCATGGGGCAAAGGCTTATTTCAGGCAGCATGAAGCACAAAACAGGGGAATATCGCAGAGAGAGTGCAAGTCCATCTAAGGGCACACATACTAAAGGCATTTTAGAGATGCCACTTCACTCAAGTGCATG
Source organism: Mormyrus iriodes (assembly GCA_011763525.2). Taxonomy (NCBI): domain Eukaryota; kingdom Metazoa; phylum Chordata; class Actinopteri; order Osteoglossiformes; family Mormyridae; genus Mormyrus; species Mormyrus iriodes. The sequence goes on from JAAGVU020000040.1 coordinate 28,757,830, forward strand.
TCTGTAGGTTGTAGGAGAAAACCGACACAGTACAGCAAGAACATGGAACCTCCATATGTAGAGCAGGACTGGGATTCAAACCCCAAATGCCGAGTAATTGTGCTACACAAAAAGCCACCTTTCCACCAAAGACTATAAAGACTGCTGCACCTCAAGATTATTTTGTGCTGTAGGTTTGTTTCTGCACAAAGTTACTATATTTTAAAGCATAAATTTAACACAAATATATTTTAAATGCCCTATTTATATTCATATCATACATCAGCAACCAGCTGTTTTGTTAACTGACTTCTAAATATGCTTGATAGGCATTTATCTGCCCAGCAAATACTCTTAACTGGAGTCACTCGTGCAATTTATAACTTTTTAAAATGTATTTTTAATTTTCATTGGATTATTCAAAAGTGGACATACCTTGAGATTTCTTTATGTCTTTCCGAAGTATAATTAGTCTGAAGTGGCTTGTGACAGAGGCTGTCGAAGTGGCTGGGGGTCCAATATCAGCTCACTGTTTTCTTTGATCTCTAAATATCTCGACACGCCTCCTCTCTGTCTTCCGTGTAGCCTAACCCTAACACCAACAGGTTTCTTTTGAATTTATTGAATGAGTTATTTTTTTATCTCTTAATTATTTCATAACGTCATTACTTCGTCTTTACTTTCGTTGATACATTTGCGAAGAATGACCACTCATGAAGTTCTTTACTAAAATGTTTATATACATATTTATTATTTTCTTAAGTAGGTCTTTATGAAAAAAATACAAACGTAAGGTGGACTGCAATAGAACATATTGACCGCACGATGGTGGCAAGCTTCAGCTCGAGGGTCTAGACCTGGAGCAAGCAGTAATTTCAGATCTCATTTTCAGACGTAAAACTGTGGGGTGAAAAATACTATTTTGTGTCTGCACAGCAATGTAACAAATCTAATTATTCTCGGAAGATATTAGTTATTTCAGTACTGAAGCCCTCATATCCACTGCATGTCTAATTAAGTGTGTCACGATTTCTTGGACATACATAGCACAAGGTTGACGTACAAAGCTGAGTAGCAGTTCTGTGACCCACCAGACGGTAGCGTGTCCCTCATACAGTTTTGCGCTTGTCTGCTTTCTTCAAATTATTTACAAACCATTTATTTATTGGAAACGATCACACTACGTCAGAACTTATTTAAATGCCATTCTCATACTTCTTTGTTGATGTCCAATAAAAATACAAAATGTATTATTATTAATATTATTATTATTGCAAATGATACATAATCCGTTTTATGGGTGTTTTATATTAACTATTAACTGTTTATGTGCTTCATACTCATTTTAATACTTCGTCTTCGTGTTCAACAGTACCCCCTCGCTGCACATTCAGTGTTTGTCGTGTTTCCCTGTATGCACTGGGACTACGTCCGTTTCCATTGAAAGACGCAGAAAGAGCAAATCCCACGGAGGCTGACGTCACGCGGCCAGACAAAGGGGCTGGACGCGGCCATATAAAAGACGGGAGCGCACCTTCTCCGCACAATTTGGGAGTCTGGTTTACGGGAGTCGAAGGGAATGGATGTACTGAGGAATATCAGTTATCAGACAGCGACTAACAATAAAATGTGTGAGCAAGCGCTTAACAAATCCTGTGAGCTCAAGAGAAAGAAAGCCGAGGACCTTGGCCACGTCCAAGCCGAAATGTCGAGGATCATCACGGATTCCGTGACTGGGAGACGGTACTGCCGTGGAAAAGTTCTGGGAAAGGTAAATAGCACTGGAAATTAATGTGCACAATGGAATATACAAAATCTCCCGTAATGCAGAAATTAAGACCTTTCACAAAGAGGGCAAGCACTTTTATTGTGTTTTTTACTTTGTTGTATTAAGACGAGTACGTTTTAAAGACACGATTCACTGACAAGAGCACGAGTTCACACAAATATGATCAACCTGCTCAGTTATAAACCTCGTGTTTTATAACACAGCGGTAATCCACATAACCGTGGCGTGTTATCTGTCCGACATTTAGGGAGGTTTTGCCAAATGCTACGAGCTGACCGACCTGACCACGAACAGAATATATGCTGCAAAAATCATTCCTCACGCGCGCGTCTCCAAGCCACACCAACGGGAAAAGGTAAATGCCGCTCCATGTTGATTTTGGTCTATCTGGCTGTCTTTGCTTTAACCAGTGATAAGTAAATTAATGATAGCTCGGTTTCTTTGGCAGATTGACCGTGAAATTGACCTTCATAGAGCTCTCCGGCACAAACACATCGTCCACTTCTACCATCATTTCGAGGATAAAGAAAACATCTATATTCTGTTGGAATACTGCAGCAGAAGGGTGAGTGACTTTCTCTTTAGATTTTTAACATGATTATTATTCTTCCTTTTTTTGTTTTTTTTTTTTTACTCCTTCGTTTTGAATGAGCTGTCTTCTGTTCACAAAAATACAATTCATTTTAAATGACTGACCTGAATCAGTCCAGTTCAATGAGTAGTACAGTGAATGTGGCACAGGTTACATTGACTCAGTATCAGAATCGACTGACTGTCTGGATGTACAAATGTCCTCAGCTGCTGTATTTTAATCCCTCCTAGTCCTTGGCTCACATCCTGAAAGCCAGAAAAATACTCACGGAGCCAGAGGTGAGATACTTTTTGCGACAAATCGTATCTGGGATGAAGTACCTGCACGAGCAAGAGATTCTTCACAGAGATCTTAAGCTAGGTACATGATGCATTTCTAGAGTTATTTTCTAATTGATTGATAAAAATGGAATTTCATTTTGTTTAGATTTTTCTTGTGTAGATGAATAAAACTGATCTATAGGTACTTATTTGCTCACACTTTTGTAGGTAACTTTTTCATCAATGAGTCAATGGAGCTGAAGGTAGGGGATTTTGGGCTGGCGGCCAAGCTGGAGCCTTTGGGCGACCGCCGCAAGACAATCTGTGGAACACCCAACTACCTCTCTCCTGAAGTGTTGAACAAGCAAGGACATGGGTGTGAGTCTGACATCTGGGCACTGGGCTGCGTCATGTGAGTACAAACACAATCGTTCCGTACTGATCAGATGATGCTGTCATTCCCTTGTTTAAATTTTGAGTTATGAATCTTCAATTAGGATCATGTAGCTCAGTTAGGCTGGATTTGGCATTCCCTAAATAATGCATGCTATCTATAGAAGTAAAATAGAAGCTGACACAAATCTGCTATCGGTCACCATAACACTTCTGAGAATGTTATCGTTGGAATGAGAATTTTCCTGTCTCTCTGCAGGTATACAATGCTCCTTGGGAGGCCCCCATTTGAGACCACCAACCTAAAGGAGACATACAGGTGTATTAGGGAAGCTAGATACTCCCTGCCCTCTTCACTGTCCTTCTCAGCCAGGCAGCTGATTGCTAACATGCTGTCTAAGAGCCCCGAGGACCGGCCCAGCCTTGAAGCGATTCTGCAGCATGACTTTTTCACCCAGGTATATATGTGTGTGTGTGTGTGTGTGTGTGTGTGTGTGTGTGCGCGCGCGTGCGCGCGCGCAAAGAGGCCGTGTCAGTGTTTTCACCTCATCAGCCCACTCAGGTGGAGTAATCGCCAGCGTGACAGTCACACTTGACATTTGTTGGCGTCTCACAGGGCTTCACACCTGAGCGTCTGCCGCCCAGCTCCTGCCACACAGTCCCCGATTTCCACTTGTCCAGTCCTGCCAAGAATTTCTTTAAGCGTGCAGCCGCCGCCCTTTTCGGGGGCAAGAAGGAGAAGGCGAAGTACTACGACAATATAAGTGAGTGTCTGATGCGTCACCACAGAAATACTCTTGGGGAAACTTTCTAAGATTGGAGCCACTAAGACAGGCAGTGGCTTTTTCTGAGTTTCTTGCTAATGATAGTTATAGCTGGTCTAGGGTTGCTGGTCCACAGTTGCCTTAGTTGACTAGTTTGACCTATAATGTGTTGCTTTGACCTGTCTCAAACAGGTAAGCTGACGAAAGAGGAGGAAGAAATCTACAAGCTACGTCACGACCTGAAGAAAACTGCCATTAGCCAGAAGCAGCCTGAGGTGAGAAGCACAAATGAGCAGTAATTCGGGGTGGGGGGGTGCCAATCTACAGCAACATAAGGGAACTGACTAGTTAACTGATCCCACCTTTCTCACCATTTTCCTGTCTGTCCTTCCACACAGGATGGGAAGTCCCCTGTGCCTGTCACCACTCAGCCAGTTGCCACAGCAACAGAAAATGCACCACAAATCCGAGACACAATTCGCATGATTGTGAGGGGCAGCCTTGGTAGTTGCAGCAGCAGTAGTGAATGTAAGTCGGAATACTTTGCTGTGTATAGTCTGACCATTTTGTATCAGTGATTGGCTGGTTGCCTGTGTGCAATTGGGAAAGATGGATTGAGATGCTATCCTTTTTCAGGCTTAGAAGATGGCACCATGGGCAGCGTGGCTGATTCTGTGTCTAACGTCCTGAGAGGTTGTCTTGAAAACATGCCAAAAGGTAAGAGATCCAATAATTGTATCACACTTGCAATTTATAGATATCATCTTGGATAACAGTTTTTTGTTTTATTGATTTGAAATTCCCTCCATAAGCATAGGCCTTTGCTATACGTAATCTCAAGAGTACCTTACATCTGGGATGACTGTACTTATTTCCTGTTATCATGCTTTTCCAGCTGATGATATCCCAAAAGAGAGCTTCAGCGGCAGCTTCCAGTGGGTCACAAAGTGGGTGGACTACTCCAACAAGTACGGCTTTGGCTACCAGATGTCAGACCATGCTGTGGGCGTGCTCTTCAACAATGGCACACACATGAGCCTTCTGGCTGACAACAAGTAGGTCACCCTGTCAGCTGCTCTGTTTTCTGCTGCTAACCCTTCAGGAAATGGCTACGGTTTTGGATTTTGTGAATTCTGTATTTTTCCTAGTGTAGATATTAATTCACCAATAAGTTTGAAATTTGTTTGGCTATGCATAAGATGAGAAATCAGTTTGTGTGCATAGTGGTCGAATGATTTGGCATGTCCTAGATATACAGTTTACAATGTCACATTTAAGGCTGACTTCGCCCTCTTCCTCCATTTTGTCTTTGTTCCCCAAGGACCATCCACTATTATGCTGAGCTTGGCCAGTGCTCTGTCTTGTCCTGTACCGACGCCCCAGAGACACTTAAGAGCCAGGTCACTATCCTCAAGTACTTTGCCCACTACATGGAGGAGAACCTGATGGATGTAAGTGTGCCTGTTTTTCATATTGACCCTTCTGTTACCTCCTGTCTTTTTCCCTATCTTTAGTCATGTTTCCCATTTGTGAGGGATGTCTTCTGATTTTTTTTTTTTTTTTTTTTTTGGTCTCTCCCCTTTTGAAATCAGGGTGGTGATATGACCAGCACGACAGACGCCTCTCTGCCCAGGCTCTACCTGCTGCAATGGCTCAAGTCAGACCGTGCTTTGATGATGCTCTTCAATGATGGCACTTTCCAGGTATCCATGGGCATTTGTTTTTAATTCTGTTATACCTAACTGATGTATGACTTGTAAAGACTAGACAGTACCACTGAACCTACCCTGGTGCACTGTGCCTATTCTTGCTGACAGTGCACAGGAGAGCCAGTTAATTGCTATGCAGGCCCAAGGTTCCACCTCTGTGTGGCCTCCAAGTGGAATGTTACCTTGATGCCACATATTTTAATTAACAGGTGAACTTCTACCATGACCACACCAAGGTCATCATGTGCCACCGGCAAGGAGACTACCTGCTGACTTACATCAATAAAGACCGCGTCTCCACCACGCTCCGCCTCAGCACCCTGCTGACCTACGGCTGCTCTGCGGAGCTGCGTGGCCGCCTGGACTACGCCTTGAACATGCTCCTGCAGAGATGCAACTGAACTGTGCAGCGGGAAACTCTTTAGCCGGAAGGACCAACACAAGCGCAGACAAATGAGATGGGAGAGAGTGTGCCATGACAACACCCCTACAGAGATGCAACTGTGAAAGAACATTTGAGGCATCTGGACCTACAAAACGGGAAGGGATATGGCTCGTATGTTCTCCTGCTGAATTAAAACTGAAGTGTGTGTGTGAAAGGGAATGCTTTAGGCAATACAGAAAGGACTTGGAAAAAGTGACAACGGACTTGGCTGTGTGTGAGGAGTATGGAAAATGGAACGTAAATGGAGGTACGAAAAGTGCAAGTGGAAGAGCATGAGGGTGAAGGCTAATCCTGGGCTGGCTCCAGATTGGCATTTTAATGAATAAAAATGGGATTATGAAATCTGACCCACGAGAGCTGGACTTGTGGACAACGAGCAGCGGAACATCTCTGCGGAGCACCTACACAGGTCATAGAATAGATCTCGTCTTGCTGGAGAGGGACGTCCCCTCTCCTGGATATGCGGACACTCTTGCAATGCATACTGCCTGGCCGTGTCTTGGGCCTGGCGTTGCGTAATTGGAGGAATACTTTTCTTGTGTATCACAGAAAGTAACTTATTATGGACAAAGTGAAGTATTTATTTATTTAATAAAGTACCAGTTTTTTAAATGAAACCTTTGAGTGTTCTCCACCCCCCCCCACCCCCACATAGAAGTTAAAGGTATACCTTTAACATAATCATTTTGTGGTCATTTCTGAAATTAGATGGCTGATCTCAAGACACGTGGCTATGAGCCTGTTTAATTCAAATCCCCGCCCCCCTCCCCCCCCCCACCAAAAACAATGTGGCCATTTATTTTACTGCCTTAACATAGTGCTCAGTCACAGATGAAAATTTTTCAAATTAGATGGACATACAACAAAAACCATTTCGGCACAGTGATACAATCTTCAACACTCGGGACCACCTGTCGACACAATCGCAATATTTAACTACCCCCATGTGCAGTGCGACTTGCAGTATATTATTTTGTGTTGGATTTTGGTTTTACTTAAGATTGAAGTGATGCAAACTTATAAAACAATGTATTTCCTTTAACCTCAGTACATACACCAACCTGGCTGTCTGGTTTTGAACAAAATGGCAATGCACAACTTTTATTTTGAGGATAACGTTACACCTTTTACTTAAGTCTTGTCTTCAATGCGTGGATTTTGGGGCTGACAACATTAATTCAAATCCAGCACCCTTTTTCCAGCTCATTTAGCTGAAAGATGATATTCGCAGATGCAACTCTTGGCCAAGTCCCCATCTCCTCCTGCTCCCTGCCCCCCGCATTTCCCCACGTCAGAGGCAGGAAGCAGAAAGTGCTTCTGCCCAGGAGGCATGCTAAAGTATTTGGCTGCAGTTAGACACTCCTGCTGGTAACATGTGCCCTGGTTTCATTCTCATGGGTGCAGCGGAGCCTAAGGCATGACTCTGTGCTCTGTTATGTTGGGAAATAACCACTTATGTCAGTGGCATCTCTGAAGTCAGGAAATAAAACTTTTCTGTACACTGTGCGAACCAGTGCCGAAATTCCCAGAATGGTTACATAGCGTGTCAGTGACTGGATTAGGAGTCATGGCTGGTTCAGTTTATTCACACATATGTTCTTTGTTGAACCTGCATTCTGCATTCACTTCATGACGAGCTTTTACGAGCTTTTGGAGGTTTCATCTCACATTTGTTAACCCTCTTAATTTCTTCTGAAATTTGTACACACACTCCTTACTCCTGAACGATTTTACTTCCAGTTTTAACAAGTAAGTTGTTTCACTGCTTACCTGAAATAACCACAATCAGACTGGAATGTACACATTTGTCAATGAACGGAAGGCAAATTCATTGGCCTCACGTTTAACCTCCTTCAAAGCACACATAATAGAAAAGGAGCTCAGCATCCCACATTCATGGCGAAGAACAAGAGGAACTACAAGGCAGTGAGATCAATAAGTCTGTCATTATCCAAGATGCCCACATCTGACCCAATAGTCTATTCTATTATTATTATTAGTATGAAATGCTTTACATTAACAGTACCTTCATGATGCCCATATAACGCATTCAAAGAATATTTAATGCACTGCTTCAATATACATTAATAACAAACTCTATATGATTATAATGTATATGTATATTATGGCTGTCATGTCTTGTACTTTGAAAGTGTTATGAGTGCAAAGTTGTAAGACGTTACGGTATTCTTACATGCTGCTTATGAATGTTCTATGAATGCATTATGAAGGTGCAGGTAATGTAAAGTGTTAACCATTATTATTATTATTATTACTTATACCACCTCATTGTTTCTGAGTGTCGGTACAAAGAAAATGTAAATCATTGACTTGCTCATTTTGATTAATTTGCATCTCTTTCAGGGAAACTGAAGCAGCAAACCCTCTGAGGGCAGCAGATTTTTAAAATAGGATATCTTCTAAAAAATAATACAATTCACTATAACTAGAGTGATTCATTGTTCACACATGTGGATAGATCTCACCGGCAGTCAATAAGATATCGTTTTTATGCTCCATGTTAAAAGGTGGAAAGTTCGGATCCAGAAAGTAAAAATCCAGACCAAGATTTTGTTTCAACTAAGCTAGTTGAGTACTCTCTGACTGTTATTCTCAATACTCAACTGGTAGGTTGAAACAAAATCATGGTCTGGATTTTTACTTTCTGGACCTGAACGATCCACCTCTGACTGGCACCATGGGTTTGTTAAGAATTCATGCAGACTTAGCTAGCACATGTTCCACATACTCTGCCCATTTTATCTGTGGTAGTACTCTTGCATTTTGTCTTTCCCAATATCGTGTCACTATCGTGTTCAGATGGGACCAGGAAAGATTACATGGACTCCCTCTATCCATACTCACGATGAAAGCCTATGAAATAACAAATGATAATGACATTTAGTGATGATTCCCCAATTGTGTGGGTGGTTTAACTGTCAGTGAGGCAAATTCACACATTAGAAACAACTTCCAGTGACTGACCATCAACTAGAGCCTATAATTCTCTAACCTAAAAATGCTGAAGGAGCTTAATGTAAGTGATCTGCTAAAAGTAATGCAAGGTTGTCCACAGAAAGCATGGTGGATTGTAGGTGTAAGGTGCCCTTAGTGTTTGTGCCCTGCAGTGGACTGATATCCCATCCAGGATGTTCTCTAATTTGTGAACAGTGATACAGGTTCAGCCTGACTCTGCACTGGATTTTCTGCTATGGAAAATGTGTGGTGGGTAAATGGATATTTATAATACATTTTATGAACATCAGGGTTGCTCAGTTGATAGCAATGTTGCTGCCTACCTTCAGGGTTTATGGTTCCAGTCTCAAAGATGGCCTGTGTGTATGGCCTTTGCATGTTCTCCTTATATATGCAGTCAGGCTGGTTTATGCCACTAAACTTGTAGAGTGTTTGTACCCTGCAATGGACTAGAATCCCTTAAATGCTGTGCCCTATGTCGGCTGCAATAGGCTACAGGTGCTTGCAACTCTGAACAGCATATGCAGTTTGAAAATTAGCAGAATATGTCAAATATACATGCTCGACATTCTGATAAACAAACTGAGCATATTTTTGCATTATTCTCATTCCATACATGAAGGTGTAATGTACATACATAAAGTGTTATGCATATACATAAAGAAAAAATGTTTTTATGTTATTTATGTATTTTTTACCTTTTTTCGTCTTAGTTTAGAGTCACTGATTTTAAAAATAGTTATGATGGGGCAGGATTTGGAAATGTGTACCTTCAATGAGGTTGGGTATATTTATCTGTGTACATGTACATATTCATGGCTAGAACCATAACTAAAAAGCTGCAGTATAGTACTGAGTATTAGGGATCAGAACAGTTTGCTAGGTATGAGCAGAGATAGGTAGAAGGACCTTAAACTGAAAATTCAGCTGAATGGCAATACAGTTTATAATAGAACATCCTTTGTCTCGACCTTGATAAGACTTTGTGCTTGGCAGTCATACTAACATGAGCAATGTGTGTGGCACTCTATCGCAACCCAGCCTGAAGATTAGACATAAATAAAAATGTTCTTTTGAAGCTTGCTTAGTAATCTTCTCAGATGGAAAGGTTGTCATAGCAAATGTTTTTGAATCTGTATCCGTCTATACATTTGTGGCAAGATGGTATGAGGTGCAGACAAGATGATGTCATTTTTGTGGCTGTGCGGGGTGCGTTTGCTCATCTCATGGGTTTTCCTTCAGCAGATTGTAATATTATGAGGACATTGTCTGTCTTGAGCTTGAAAAAGGCTTACAGTGGCATGAAAACCGGTTAAGGCTTCTCTCATTCAGACCATATCTACACAATAAATCTGTAGGTCATTGATTTAAAACATCAGCTTGATTTACTTGATATTCTATCCATCCATCCATCCATCCATCCATTTTCTGAATCTGCTTGTCTTATTTGTCCTGGGTATGACGTTAATCTACATCCAGCCCTGCAGGCAGGTCCTCCAACTTCCAGGGAAAATTTGGACATTGGTGGCAGGATTGGCACTCCAGTCACCGGAAATAAATTCATGCTGTTCCATTCCATCTGAATAGTGTGGTACTGGTTTGTCATGTGGTGGGTGCAGCAACACTCTGTATCAGCGCACGCTCTTTAACTTGTCCTATTCAAGGTTGTGGGGGTCCAGAAATTTACTTGATATGTTTAGAGTTATTTTTTTGGATAAGTATGCATATGTAAAACTTTGTACAGAACCTTTTATATATATTTGAACTTTTTTTTGGATTTGGAGCTGTCAGTTTCATTACTTAATTACTGAGAGCCCACGTACCCTCAGATCCATTTATAGGTTTTAACATTCTGTAACATTAATCTTAAAAGGAATAAGAGTCCCACGTTATTTCACACAGAAATACTTACAAGTGGCTGCCATGAGGGTTTGATTTTGATTGAACAGCTGCAGTTAGTTTTTAATTTAAATTCTACTGGATCATGCAGTGAAGCTCAAACTGGAAAGTTCTTTAAGTTAAACATTGACTCCGACCGTATATTTAAGGCTGATTTTCTTTCTTTCTACCCATGTTTGAATGGCACTTACTCATGTGGCAACGTGGGCTAACAAGCCCTGAAAAACAGATGTTTTTAGCACTCATAAGCTAGGAGGCAGATCTCAGACTTGACAGGGCAGGACTCCAGAAACCAGGAGCACCAGGAGAATAACGAGTTTCTGGGTGTGGAGAGGGAGACCTTCTTCACATCTGCAGTTCAGATAGCCTGGAAGAGGCAAATCCTAAGGAATGTTGCCTGTTTTAACAAAATAAGATTAGTGTGAGTTTGGGAAGATATGTCACTGTTTAACCACGGTTGGCATGAGTCACTGTTGCTGTTCCCTACAGTTAATGGTTAGAGAAAAAACAAAGTCTTAAGAATCATGCACATATTTCACATAGCTTTCTACCAACATAACTTGAATATTCTCCTCATACATTTGCACAGGGGCAGTGAACCCACCATGAAACCACATACATTTAAACAAAATCATAAGCTTGGTCTATGCCAAATATGGCCACCTATCCATCCATCCCTCTGTCCATCTGTCTTCGTTCCACATGTCCAGTATAGGATCTCCTAAGGAACACCCTGGATAGGATGCTGGTTTGTAACAGAGCGCATACACGCATATTAAATATGTAATAACATTCTTAAAAATAATTTGTTAAAAGTTTATTTTGGTGCATTCAATGTTTGATTTTTGTCTGTGCGTTTGTTTATTTATATATTTATATAATTTGAGTGGAGAGAGCTCTCAGACAACTATCTCAGTTTCATTATTGCACAGTTTACAAGGCAGCGACTCCCTGCTCTTGTGCAAGAGAAATGCGGAACGTCCTTTGAAAATCCCACACACCTATACCTGGAATTTTTTGCAACTCTCTTGCAACAAAATTGTTGACAGCTTGGCATGCTGCGGGCGGCACTGCCTGGGAGTGGGCCGTGGGAAGGCAGGAATGTAGGCTGTCGGAGCAGAGCTGGAGGAAATCTGTGATTTATGTCGGGCGGGTTTCCTGTATCATGGCGTTCTGCTCCTTTGAGCTGGTGATCTCATAACAAATGTTTTTGGACTTTTGCTAAATGATTTATGCTGTGTTTTCATACATGCGGTTTAGGATTTAAGCATGAAGGATTTAAGAGATTCACATTGCTTAAGGGAATAGCAGCACTGACACAAGGATCTGAACTTGCAAGCCTCTGGCTGCATTAGGCTCTGTTACTCATATGACTATAATAATCATTCAGCTTTTTATGATTCTAACATCTACCTGTTGACTTCAGCAAGGACAAGCATGGATGAGTACAGCTGAAACTCCTTCCTTGTTGTGATGTTTCAGAAGTGGCCATGACCCCTGTATGACCAGAATTAGCAAGCAGAGAACTGCCCCCAAGTAAACATTCAGTTGGACACTCTTTTTTTTTGGAACAGACTAGGCCTGAAGCTATTCTAAAGACCAGGTGTGTAGCCGAGAGTGTTAAATACTTCTTTAGTATGATTCAGTTTCAGTGTGACAAAAAAAAAAAAATCTCAATTTTCAATACGATTACCATAAAAAATTACCATCAAGTTCAGCTGTGTATTTCTCTGTACCAGCACAATTGCAAGTAACTGAAATGGTACAGAATGGATTCTGGTACTTTTCTTTCACTATGAAGTTGAAAATATGGAAATCTTAGGGTAAGATGAAGAATACCTGTTTCATGTTGCTTTGATGGTAATACTACAGATAAACATTATTGAATGAAAATTAATCAATTATCTACTTATGAAAAAGGAAATGAAATACTGCTCCGCTGCTGCATAGCTGTATAGGTGCCTCACAACTATGCATTTCATTGCGGCTACTCAAACTGGGATAGGCATGGGTGACACTTGCAGCTCGGTTTCCCACATCAAAGGCAGTACTTCTATGACATCATAAAAAGTCCAAGAGCAAAGCATTTCCATAGTGAACATTGCTATTCATACATAATGTATTTACAATTGCTCACTTTTTACATAACTACATATATGTATATCACTGCTTTTTATTACACCGATTCAGGGTAGCTATACTACTCAAGAAAAGAGAGGAATGAACATGAACTTGTAATCTTCCATTCTAAACTCCACCCAAAAGAATTCATGAACCATTACTCCCCCTAATCTCTATTATGTTCGTCAGCAAACTCTTAGCACATGACAAGTTTTGTCAGGCTCACACCCCAGGCCTATTTCTGTTTGAATGCAGAGTTACCTCCTCAGGACAGAATCCAGTTTTATCATCACTAGTCACCTTTAATTTATCACTGCTGTGTGTGTCCTGCATATTTCTCTTAAATTTTTTTTTTTTGATTTTTGCCTAGCATTATACGGGCAGTTGCCTGTTCCCACAGCAAAGTATATATACAAAAGTCATATCTTTTGTGAGAATCACTATACATAAAGCGATTCAAAAATGAACTGAGTTATGTAAGAATTAACTGTGTCAGTGTAGGTCAGAAGAAGGAGCAGTGGAGTAGTCTGTCCAGAAATTACAGTTAAAAAGCAGAGGTCTCACCATGGGTCCTTTCCTCTGGGCAAACAGTGGCAAAAACACAATAATTGATTCATGGATACCAACATGTAATTTTTGAAAAAAAAAAATGGAATCTTGTTTTATCGACACTAAACTGAACATTCCGATGTTGCAGTGCAGTGGCATGTACGAGGTGCCAGGTCACTCGCCACTGAAACTCACTGCAACCAAGAAAACATGCTCTTCCTGATGGTAACAAATGCCGCATCAATTTCTCTGAGATAAAAACATGACCGCGGTGCAAACAGAGATATGTATGAGAGGATGGGGGCAACTGTAAATAGATACAACCTTCAGTGGACTGATTCCTGGAAAATACAGTGCAGGGTGTTGCAGTCTTATCAACAAGAATTTGATGAGGATATGACAATAAAAAATTTCTTGGAATTATCCATCCTGCCACAGTGTCAGAGGAATCAAACTGACTATAATTTTCTAGTCTGCAGCACTCTGGAATTGTACAATTAATGAAGGGACATCAGAAAGACTTGCTTAGCCAGTTGGAACTGAACCAAGATTATGGTGTTTTCACACTGCAAAAAAAATGCATATAAACACCAAAGTATGCATTGGGCCAGCCTATATGGTGCTGGTCATGGAACACATCCTGGAGTTATGTATGGGCTAAGTTTGCATATTTTGACACCTTGTCATATGTGTGTGTGTGTGTGCAAGTACACATACTTACCTGTGCTAATGTTTATAAAATGCATTCAAAGTAGGTAGGAGTATCTTCTGAATAAATGGGGCATGTCATGTTTTTATTAGTGTAGCCTTGTTCACACCAAGCATTTTTTTCATTTTTGAAATGCTGGTGAAGTTTCAATTAACTTAAATATTTAATCAGCTTTATGACCAAGTATCTCCCAAATATGGCATGAGGCCATTTTACCCACTGGTTACCCTTAATTTTTTTAAATAATTACCATAAAACCTCTGTTAACATAACAGGCTGTTGGGAACCTTTGAAGACTGGCAAAAAATGTTCTTGGACACACCCTTGTGCAGAAGTGATATTTTCCTAAAGCTTTAAATTACTGTGTGTAAACATGCCTATTCTGGCACGGTGCAAGAAAAGGGTAGTTAACAAATTCCAGAAGGACAATGTTACCACAAGCCTCCACCCAGCCACCCTCTGTGACTGCTCCTGTTGAAGTTTCAACACTTTTCTGGTGAAAATCAGGCTAAGATCCTCTGTTTCTATGCAGAAGAAGATGCTTTCATCCTGTCAATTTATTAGACCCCAGAGTTGCAATTCATTGTAGTGGTTGAGACTGAACTAATGGGCTTATCCCACAGGAAATCCAGTGAACCTGATTAACACATCTTAATGCTCAAGGTGTAATGAATAATGACCTGTAGATCGCATCTCTTTAACTTTATTATATTCTGAAGAAGTTATTTTCAACTGTAGGCTATAATTAGAGTAATATGTATCACTAATTGTTCGCTATACTTGTTGTTTCCATAATTAAGTTTAGTAATTTTCAAATTTTGTACTGTTTAGGGTTGGTTGCCATGGTGATCATCTGATTTTTACCCCAAAGCTGTATTAGTGACATTATATAGAAGGAATGTCAAAAATAAATAAAGAATTTGGTTCAGTAGTTGAGTCCCACTATCATTCAATCTCTGTACATCTGAAAACAGTGCATTCTGACTGACTGCCAATACATTCTCAAAAGTGGTGTTTGGGGCAACCTTGAAAGGTTTAATACATAGTTTTTTTGACATCCATCCTCTCTAGAAAGAATTACAGCTCTGTCTCTCTGCCTGCCAGCATACGTACTTGACTGGAAAGCCAAACAGATGAGGTTTGCTATACTTTGCATGCCTATATCAAATTTGTTCTTTTAAAAGGCAAACCATGCTTCATTATTTGCATTTACTTTCCGGGACAGTAAGTGAGCACAAAACAATCCATTGAAACCTGAAGGATCAGCTGGGTTAACATTGCAATCAAGACGTTTCTGAAAATGGTATAAAAGCTTCTCAACAAACCTAAAGTATTGTGCAACTATAAACATATTATCAAAATTATGAGCTTTACCCTCGTTTTAACATAAATGGTCATGAGTTTCAGTCAACGTGAACATTACCTGAAGACATTCAGACACAGACTTTAAACAGGTTCACAAGTTAAGTCATCCCCCGTGACGTGTCCGGTCACTGTAGACTCCCTTAAGGCTAAATATGGAAACAGACAGGGAAATTAAATATTTATATACATACATGAATACACACACTTGCATCATACACTATAACCTACCCGAATATGGGACTATGTGTGCTCAATAAGTATGAGAGATCATTCAGTTCTTGCCCTTCCGTTACTTGTGCTCCAGATTTGTCCATTGTGTTTGCCTGTATGGATATTTTTAATACAAAAGAGCAACTGGAACATTATATACTAACATTAACAAGTTTGCATTGCTGACCTGGCACTTGCCCTTCCTAAGTATGGCCTTTATTTACTGTGCTCAGAGAATTTAAACATGAATATATTGAAAACAAAGCTTTAAATACGGATTAGTCACCTAGCTACAGTTTCTAAACAGTTTTTTAACCTGTAATACAGCCTGGAGTAAGTACCTGGAGAAACACTATGTGTTTTATCCATATTTCCAAATCTTAGAATCTCATATCCTGGTCAGGGTCATGGAAGAGCTTGATACTTGATACCTGAAAATGCATGAGGTGTCCACTTTATTAGGTACACTTAGCTAGCACTGCATAGGATCCACTTTTGCCTCCAAAACCACTTCAAAGATACATGAATAATGCATTCTACTCTACAGGATAACAATGATCCTAAGCATTCTAAAACAATGCACAAATAAAACATTAAGAGGAAGAAATTTTATGTTTTGGAGTGACAAAAGTGTTGTGACCTGAATGAGGTTGTGCTTACAAGACTGTCCACAACACTACAGTTACGTAGGTGTGTAAAGTTGATTCGTTAATGAATGTCACCATTATTATTATTATTATTATTATTATTATTAGTAGTAGTAGTAGTAGTAGTAGTAGTAGTAGTAGTAGTTGTAGTAGTAGTAGTAGTATTATTATTAATAATAATGATAATGAGTATATGCCACATCCGGTATAGAATTGCATTAAACACTTCACATTTGCAGCATATATATTTTACATATATACAGTTATATTGTAATGAAGGCTGGCCCTAGGACGCATTGGAAGGGTACAAACCATAGATAGATGTGCATGAGACAAATCTGGGTCTACTCTGCCTCAGCGGTCGGGCTGATTGGTTGTGCAATACTGCCAGAGGTAGCGGTCAGTCTCTTTATTCAATTTGTCTGTTGGACTGGGAGTGGTTTTCCAACATCAAGCTTGCACTCACCCCCAGCTAACTGCAGAACTCTCATCACTCTGTCTTAAAACGATTGGTAATTGGATGGGATCAGTTCCCTAGGGACTGTATCACGACTCTCTACAGACATACAGTGGTAAAGTACTTTAATGCAATGAGACAGACAGTGGGGACTCCGGGATACTAGTTCTTCCAGTCAAATTGCATCATACAAGTACAGCTATGGGTGTCCTCACACAACGGAATCTCGAGGAGAATTGCATGTGCTCTTTATGCAAGGCGCCTTCCTGCAGGGTGACAGTCACGGTGTGCTGTGAAATGATTCCCAACCTCATGGGTTTTCCATCAAGCACAAATATTCAAAGGGGAGGCCTGATCTGATTAAGGGGAATCTCTAATTCTTAACTGAACATCAATGAAATTACCAACAGCACTGGAGTTAACAAGTAAAGAAAGGGAGATTTGAAACAGTGTTAAAGGAAACCAAGATGAGTAGACTTAACTGGTTCTGGGTTACACTTAATAGGGCAGAGGCTCTGAAAATGGTCAGAGAACAGGGATTCGGAAGACTGAACTGAGCTCTTCTAGTGCGAAAGGGCTCCAATCCAAGACTCTTCTAGTCAGCAGCGATATAACAAAAAGGGGTCTTGTTGGTGTCAGTATTAAACTTCTTTGGGTTATTCTCAATGTACAGGGAGCAATGGCATCAGGAATCTGTTGTAGTTTTCAAGATTCCCATAATGCCTTTCTGGCATTACAATGATGATGTAGGACTTTGCTGTACCAGTGATGGGTATAGATCAGTATTTCTGAATCCAGTCCACATTTTCGTTCCCTCCCTGCTCCAAGTCAAACGAGACACAGCTGTACTAGGAATTCAGTGTTTTTAATTGGCTGGGAGCAGGGAGGGAGCAAAATGTGAACTGCCTGGGGGTCCCTGAGGCCTGGGCTGAGAAATACTGGTATAATTGATGTGATCAGCGGGGGCCTATGTGGGGTTAATGGAGGAGGTGCAGCTAACCTTGATAAATTGGGAGGAACTGCTGGACCATCTCACTCAAGGTTTCTTTCTTCTTGGTGGTTTGAGACAGCATGAAGCTCCACTACCTCAACAGGGAAAGCATTCTGTTATCCCTCATGTAGAGGTCCAGTTCCACAGTGATCAATGGTGATTTACTGTGCCAGCAACAAAGACAGAATCCAAGCTCAGAGTCATTAAACAGGCAAGACCTTGTTAACCAAACTGGAGTGTAACTATAGTAGAATCAGAATCCAAAAGTTGAAGTCAAACAAAAAGGCAATAGGTCAGAAAACACAGGTCACACTAGCAGAGAAACTCACACCATGACCACTTGGACCAGTAACATAGAAACTCGCACTATGATTACTTGGACCAGGTACAGACTCACAATACATTGCAAGGAACAGTCAGAAGCCGGGGCTGTTTAAATAGTTGGGGGTAAACGTAGTACAGGTGTCTTCAAGAATCCAGGGAGGATGATTGGCACAGGGTAGCCAGTTGCAGTAAAGTTAATGAAACGAATGTAGACAAAAAAACACAGAATAAAAGCAAAACCTTGGGAACACAGCACCTCATATGGCAGCTTTTTAAGGAGGTTATAAACATGTAAAGGAGCAAAACATTCATTTTCATTTAATTTTCAATGCAGGTTTTCCACCAGAATGGTGTTAGTGCCCTTGGATGGGTTGGAGCACCGTCCTGGGTTATCCCTTGGGTTATGGATGTATGGATTTTCAACCAGGTTTGCACCACACTAACCTTACAAATCAGCATCCAAAAACATTTTTTACAACTGAAACTACGTCTTCCCTCTGGACACTCCCACCAATTCTTAATCTGAATGGCATTCGTGGTTAGAACCTCTTGGACTTTTTGGTGCAATACATGCACACTCCATTTGCACACAAAACACTCCCAGACAAAGCTATGGCACTTCTCACCAAGGGTGTGGGCAAAAGAAAAGTCACCATCACTGACATGGAAAAATCTGAATTATTCATTTGATGACCCCTCTGTGACAAATTGCTCATGGGCCCTGACAAAAGGATACATCCCAGATAACTCATTTGTTACAGATGGCACTGGTCAGCCTGCTCAGAAAAACACACTTCTACTTGGGATGGGTGTGGCCATGCATGAGACCTTTTCCTACATTTTTAACCCTCTTTTTTACACATGCTTAAAGGTAAAATCAGCACACCAGCTTAAACTCGTCTACTGAGCTGATGCTGAAAAGCCATTTCTAAGGATGCAAGTCTTGGCCATTGTCCTTTCATTGATCTGGCACAGATGGACATTATTAGCGGCAGTGGAGAGATGACAAGAGTCATGATTCTGAAATTTCCGGCAGGCCAAAAGTCAGTGAGGTTGATGGGTGGGGAGGCACCCTGGGAACGAACAGCTTTTTGAGTTTGTGTTATAGAGACATCGAAGGACATGACACACCTGGGTCTCTTAATGACTCTCACAAAAGACAAACAGACTGCAGAGTCATTTGCAATGCCAAAGCATCACCCTACATCATTAATTATGCAGTACGCAATATGCATTCCTCAGCCCTGAAGGCTTTTATCATTGATGAAAATTTTATTCGTCCTTCTTTGTAGGAGCACAAGAGGAAGTCAATTCATTATGCTATGGAAGGGAAAACAACCTAACTGCTTACATGACACACGCATCCTGGTGAGTGGAATTCTGTCATTCATTACAGTTCTTTATTCGGATGAAGAATCTTCATAGGAGACATACTGAAAGGTTACCATAACCAGCATTCATTTTGCTATCCTGCTCCGATTTACACCACCTGAGGGAGGTTATAAATATTACGGGCCCATAAAAACATTTTAATTACAGTACTTTTACGTTGGTGGGCTTTCAGAGAAACATAAAACCAAATTATTTTTATTTATTTTCAACCAGGAGGTGTGTACAGCGTTTCGCAGAAGGCTATATAAGCCAAAGTCACAGGGGTCCTTCCATTATCCATACCATTTGGGCAAAGAAAATTTACTAAATATGAAGAATTTATGCTACACCGTGAGAGAATGTTCTGTTTGTGATTACTTACAGAGAAGAGTACAAGTTTTTACTGAATAAAATTCATGGGTTTATAACAATGTACTATATTGATTTTTGAAAGATATACAATTGTTCCTTACTAGCCATCTGGGATGAAGGTTTCTAAATAATTTAATTTCATACTCTGAGAACCTCAAGCACTGAGCAAGAAACCACCTTTTATGTAGCTACATGCTTGTGTGTATTTGTGTACATGTCACAAAAACAAGACAGCATTACAAAACAAAAAAATCAAAATATATTACTCAAGTCCTGAGCAAGGACACTGTCCCCGGCCAGGTTTTCTGCTTACCTGTCTCTTCCGTTCAACTGGCATACTTCCAAGTACTCAGTGCTAATATGACTTTGGGCCACTGACTGTGAGGTACTGACTGAAGAGGCAATGAGTATCATGAACGTGTGGAGTGAAGGAAATAAATGACATCAAGAGAGTGGTAACCAGGATCCAAGACAAAGAGCTGAACCAGAAAGCAGTGAAGACACTAGGTCAAGACCAGAAACTGTATAAGAAATGCGAGTCACAAAGCCAGACCAGAGAATAGACATAGAATCACAAAGCCAGAAAGGCAATCTAGGAAACATAACAGCAAGACTGAATGGGTAGGACCAGGTGTCAGGACTGAGTCCAGGTATGGGTGATAATGCACTCAAGTCATCTGGTGGTGGGCGTGACCAGTAGGATCAAGCAGGTAACGAGGAAACTGAATTCTGGACCATATGTGATAGCATGTGTTTGTGTTTTTTTTTTACAACAGTGTCTTTTTTTTGCTCATAAGCTACAATTTAATTATGAAAAAACCTCGAATAAATGACATTGTAAAAATATTGTAACCAATAAAATCATCAGGCTAGGAAATGTCACATGGAGTGATTCGGCATTATATGGCTTCGATATATAATTTCCTTTCATGTTCTATTTAGACTATTGGTTACAGTACCACACAAAGACAAGCTCTTATCCTGAATGTGGGTTCGGCAGTGAGGCATGACACCGGAGAGGAAAGAACAATCCTGGGAAAGCAGGCTGAGGATCACCCTGTGCAGGGCCTTTATTCACAGTGGTGACAAGGTGGATGCAACTGGCTGCAACCACCACACATAGCTTCACAACATCAACAACCCGACAAGAAAGTACAGGACTGGGGAAACTCTTATACACAGGAACACAGAGGAATAAACGAGGGGCACCTGTGACTGGTTAACAATAGGGCAAGAACACAAGGTAACCACAATGAGCAACAGGCGTGGCTGATTAGCAGCCCCGCCTGTGGGAAACACTGGGGAAAGACTGGTAGGGCAGGGCTGGACATGACAGATCTTAGTAACCAAAATGGAGTGTAAGAGTTAATATTCATCCATTTTCCCAGAACAGAGTCATGGTGAACCTGGAGCCTATACTAGGCATAAGAACTCCTGTCATGTCAAAGGGAACACACTTATGTATGCACACACATTATGTCCAGACAGTGAGAGAAGACCGCAGTACATGGAGAAAACCCATGTTAGCATGCAAACTTCAGACACACAAGGGCAGGACTACAACCCTGGAAGTAAGAGAACACAGTACTCCCTGCCCAGCAACCTCTTTCATGTTAATAATTCAAAAATCTATCCCTTGATTTTGATATAATGTCTGTTCTAATCTCAGTCAACAGAAAAAGTACTCTGTTGGATACAGAAAAATATTTGGAAATGTTACTGAGTGATTACTCCTGCTAACAAATATCGGCACGAAGAGTTATGTAAACGTTCATCCAATTTCAAGCCACAAAATATTCCCAGCACCCGGCAGATATTCTATTATTTGTGTAACCTCGTTGTGTAAGTGGAAATGAGGGGAACAATAGGCTGAGAGAACCGGGACAGTAAGAAGAGATTGGCACTTTGGTTTCCAGCTCACATCCTGTGACTGGTGGGGAAACAGGGTCATTAAATGATGTCATAAGTGATGTTATTCTCTAAATTCATCCATGTTTTTTATGTAAGTAACTTCTGTATTCAATGGCTTTCCAATATACCAAGCAACCTGCAGAATAATAGGAGCAGCCAAGCCCCTATAAATCATAGGCCCAGTGAATGGGAGCCTGTAACTGGTCCCTGGTTCCAGTAATCTCCATCCACATGCCTAGTGAGTATTAGTGGAATGTTTTAGATGTTTAAAGTTACAGTCACCCAACAACTATTATATTACAGTTTTTCTCAGTTGCTATGGAACATTTCTCAAATCATCCTTTACATTTGCAAGACAGTAAGTTTGTTTCTCAAAACAATTCATATAAGCAGCACCACATGATGGATTACCTGCAAACGCCTGTAACTTTTCCTTGGCCTCTCCTACCTCTTCCTCTGTTTTACCTCCCTACCTTTCCACCATGCAGCCTTAGCCCTCTTCTTCTTGCCGGCTGTTGACCCTGTTCATTTCCTTGTTGTTCTTCTGTTGCCAGATTGTAACATTGTGTTGTGCTCTGTCCATATATGCTTGCCAACTGAAGGTTCATGAGCACTTCTGAGCTGTTTTAGAGAACTGGTTGATCAAATGGTCTATCTAATGCTTTAAACATTCCCCTCTATTAGTGAAAGTCAAGACTCAACTGAGCGCAATTCATCAATTCAAGACACATTTATAAAAATACCGTAATAGCGATGTATAGAGAATATGCTTGACAGATTATGACAACTGGTTCAATTAGTTTGCATGTAATGACTTATGCAATGAACTAATGCCTGGATGTTTAGAGGGGTAAGACTATTCAACAGAGAACTAGTATAATACATTTTGACCAACATGACGTAAACCATTGATAATGTAGGAATAAGCAGACGATTGTACATAATCATTTGCATGACTGTGCCAAAGCATTTGCTATTTGACCAAAAGAATGAGACTTTGCATTTATAATGCACAAGTGACTCGATGATGTGGAGGTTGGAAAAGTAGTTATGGGAATCTCATTCCTGACCTGAGTAATGTACCAAAGCAACTGAGAAGAAATGTAATATCCTTCGGAAACCTGATACAGAATGTAAGCTACGGTGATAGCGGATATGAAAAATCAGTCATAGAGTTACATCTTCAGTGGTATGGGATACAACAAATATGTCTACATTTTTTGGTGTTTTGAGATTACAGACTGTCCCTGACCTACAATAATGTTTTGTACCAACAGACAGGTCATACGCTGAAATGGGCATATATTGGAATAAGGTAATCGCACTGACTTTTAAAAATAATAACAATGACACTTTGTTCATCCCTGTGGGGAAATTTGCCTGCTCCATCCTGCTCTCCATGACACACATATAGGTGAGAGCAAGCTTGGCAGCCACCTGCTGAGGCACCCATGGAGCTGAGGGTTAAGGATTTTGCTCAAGGACCCACAAACAACAATTCTGTTGGGGCTGGGCTGGAACCAGTGACCTTTGGATCACAGGCCCTGCAGCTTAGACCGCTGAGCCATATGCTGCCCCCTAGGTGTAGGATCGAGACTGGGAGATGTGTGTGAGCATGGGATGGTCACGCTGCCATGCACTACAGTATTTTCCTGCCACCACTATCATATGGTGTGCAGCCCAAAGTTGATTTTTACAAGTACTTGCTTATTTTTAAAAAAACTTTTGGTCATATGTGCGACTCGTCATGCCATATAGTTTGTAAGTTGGGAACAGTCTGTCCAGTTATAGCAGCTGTAGCTATTAATATAAATTTCATTTTGTATTCAAGGAGATACTGAACATACGGGTGAAGGGCATAATGTGGATCATTCTGTGGATCAAAACATTTGTGTGTGATGCCTATTTTTGGGTGTTGCAGCTGGGTCATCAAGCTACATTACACAAATAGGACCAATCATTACATTAGGCATGAATGGATTGCTTGAATAATATGCTGTAAAGTCTCAAATGATTGAATTTACACAAACACCAATATGGCACAAACACAGCATGGAGTATCTCATTTCTCAAGTGCAGTCCTCTCTCTTCCAGCCTTGTGGTCTGGTCTTAAATTTGAGTAGCAAATTTAGGATGTTACTATTGGCTTGCTACTTGCAGTTTTTCATTGTATCTGCCAGTCCAAAATCATAAAATGGTTTGACAAAGTAACAACACCTTTTTTAAAGATTAAAAAGAACTTGTCACTCATGTTGTCTGTATTTGATAACAATGTCAGGATCAAGCACAGCTGTGATGCCTAAAAAATATTAGGTCACCTGTAGCCGAGGGCCAGATCAGATTGCCAGACACAGCTTAACAGAGAGATTGATCCACATCACAAAATTTGCATTACATAACTTCTTATATCATCAGTCTGCCCTGTGTCTTCTAAATATTTAACATCACTGAATTGACATTGCGATTGCTGGATTCAAATACACACTCGACAAATAATTGTGAAAGTTTCACAATAATCCCAGCATTATACAAGGCTTACTATGTAATTAAATATTTGGAATTCATATTATTTGCTGTATAATGCCATTCTTGTCAAGTAATGACATTTTAATTACACATAAATTTAACATATTTAACATAAATTTCATGGTCAAGCTGGGCCACTGCGAAGAATAAACAGCATCATGAATGCTATAGAATTGCACAGAAGTGTAAAATCTGGGAATAGAATAATATACAATGCATATACATGGCAATACTTAACCAATTCTTAATTATAATGCTAAAATACCTCCAATAATACATTCACATGGTAATATAGTTATAAACATGGAGAGACAAAGTCCATTCATTTGTGGACAGGTAATGAGACTTTGGTAGCCACTGTTATTGATTGTAAAATACAGTAAATTTCAGATGATTGGTTATTGGATACATTTAATTTGATTTTCTGTTTTAATGTTTCTGTCTTATTGCTTTTAGTTTTGTCTTTAAAACGTCAGGTGGCGGTAATTTGACATTGAGACAAAACATTTGTCAATCCCCGAACAGCATTTATCATGGTGCTCATCAAAGTCTGCAAAGTAACACCTGCGATTGGCTCATTCCACTTTGCCCCAGGTACTAACCTGTGATTCATTGTTTAATTTAAAGGAGAACCCTGCTGTCATCCCAGCTGTGCTCTCCTCACAGGTCTAGTGTGTGAAATTGACAGATGAATCTGCACATACTCACTGTCTATGGGATTGTATTCAAGTTGTTGTTTCAAACTGAATGTGTTTGGAAGCACTTGTTTAAGGGATAACAAAATGCTGTTGTAGGCTTTAAACCTCTTCTAAGTACTAGAGCAGCACAGCACAATTCTCACTTTACCTGACCTTACCACACACCATAAATTACCCAACCTCCAAACTTCCACAATCTCACGTTAGGGTGTAAAATGCATTTGATCTCTCTATCTCTATCGCTCTCATTTTCTTTAGGCTAAAGGAAACAGGAAAGATTAAACAAACACTGCATGTCGCAACACACAAAAAGCAAATCAGCACTAGGTCAAAGAGCTGGGAACCTAACCCAGGCTTGTCTAGACTTGTCTGAAAATTAGTGAACTAGTGTCTTGTAAAATGAGACTCTGGCATTTAAAGAGCAATGGCTTCTAGAGCTTGTTAGCCAGCATGCTGAAAGCTGGCACTTTCAGTATGCAGCATATTAATTACAAAAATAAATCTGAACACCTGGAAAACCTTGTAGTTTATTCAATTGCTCCTTGTTGATATAATGTATATTTCAGTAAGCTCAAGTTTCAAAGTTTGCTATATACAGCAAATTCTTTTCTAAATAGTACAACAAAATTCTTGCTTGTGTTCTTCCTCTGCTATTTAATAAAGCAAATTCATGTAGAATCTGGAATAAAGTGTTAAATAGTGGATTGGACCAGATTGTACCAGTGTTTAGTGTATAGCTAACATTTGTTGAGGAGCCTGATTGCCTGTGGGCAAAAGCTGTCCCTGAAACTTGTGGTCCAAAAACTTATTGTGCTTTACTGTCTTCCATGAGGGAGGAGGGAGAGAAGTGAATATCCAGGATACTGGTGCCTATTGTCTCCCTTTCTAAGGCAGTATATAAAAATAATAATCAGAAGACTATTAAGAATAACATCTAAGATCTTCACATAACATTACAAAAACAATTACAGAAATGTTTAAAAATGCAGGTTGTCAGCATTAAGTCATTGAGATTTACTGGAATAAATACTCTAGTAAAATATATTTACATTTACTTTATTTGGCACATGTTTTTCTCCAAAGTGATGTATAAGTGAGGCCTATTAATTGTGGGAAGATGAAATTAAAAGGTCTAATTGCTAACATTATCTGTACAGCTGACACAAACACAGAGATCCCTATAACAGAAACCCACGGAGAAACCTGGGCAATACATTTAAATATTGAAAGCTAAACTGATTCGCGGGTTTTTGTTCAAATTGCAAACTGGTTTCACATTTTAGTTTATAAATTAATCCCTTATATATATTCCCATACTCAATAGGCTAGCTAAACATAAACTGACTCAGAGATTGGCTGTTGGTAGCTCTCTATTCCTCAGCCTCTATTCCAAACTAAGATCCCAATCTGCCCTATTATCTCTGTCAATTATCATGCTTATAGGACCACAGTCTGTCACTCATAGTTATTGCTTTCTCTATGTGCAGCAGCTGTGTGATCTCTCAGCTCACCAGTATACACCCTTCACATCGCTTTCTCTTTCTTGCTCACTCTCTATCTCTGTAAATAGAATGAAATGGAATTGAAATGGAATAGGAATGGTGAAAATGAGATAAGTAAATGTTCAAGGTCCTTAAATGTTAGAAAGGCTTGGTGAAGATGTAAATTGTTAATCAGTATGAAGGCCTGGAAATTCCCCATTTCAATCCAGTAGTGAAATTAAAGCTGTAATGCTTCTTTCATCTGCTTAAATCTCAAAGAGAATACCGGAATATCATTCAAGCAGGAAGAGATGGCTCTGGAAAGCAAAATGATGACTCTCGAGTTTCAGTCTAGATTGTATCTCAGATGTGCTGAACCATGTTTATTGTGGACTTTAAAATCGGTGGAAGTGTCTGTGAATGTCCCTTTGTGTGAGATGCCAAGAGTTTTTCTGGGCACATGGCAGATAAGGGCGCACGGTATTTGTAGCCACGTGAGACTAAGGTATGATGTAATATGCTGGTAATCTTGTGGTACAAAGGTACAGGTTACTCTGGACTCTTAACTAAAAAAAATGTTTCCCGGGGGAAAAAATGAGGTGAGGCCTGTTTTGTGCTTCTTTGTCAAATGCTGCCACCTGACAGTGTGCCTTGGCCTTAGCAATTTCAGGGAAATTTTGCACTGTGACCAGAGCTGTCTTCGCAGTCATTTCGAACATCAGATAGCAAATCACTGTGCTTCTTTAAGCTACGCATTTATCAGTTATTAGCCATTTAGCTGATTAATTAGAGATTTACACTGCTTGGAAGAAAAGGAAAATGGAATGGCAGAAGAGCAGAATGGCAGAAATGAGACACAACTTTGCTCTGCATGAATAAAACGGTATGGCTGACAATATTGAGAAATAAAATATTGTTAATGTTATATTCAGACTGAAGGCAAAAGGCATGTGTTTGGGTACATGTGTTAGCTTGATGCATCTTTATTTTGACTCTCAGCGTCACATTTAAACCTGCAAATCGGGGCAGTCGGATGCTAAGGTAATGCCTTCTAAGCAGTGAATTTTCTGTTTTGCTGATCTGTCCCGTCACATGGTGACAAGTGCTTACAGAATGGGACCAACACCTACCCATCTTCTCTCAATACCATACCTCTCTAGGCCAGTCTATAATGACACAGCCTTGGAGCATTTCAAGTACAGAAAGCTGGTCCACTTACTGTAAATAAATGCAGAAAATGTAGGGTGTGTCAAAGCACTCCCACCTGAAAATTTCTAACCATTAAAGGATTCTGTTTTAAAGTATATATTCTCTGCGATTGCACAGTTATTAACATCTGTTGCTATGTAAATTTTATAATGTTTGTTTTGTTTCGTATATTATGACATTGGACAAAGACGATCTTCCACAGCTTTCAGATTTCCCATGGCAGATGAATATGACCAACACTGCAACAAATGTTGCTTTGCTTTGGCCCTGATGTTCGGGATGTACCAGAGACTTTACTTCTCCTTTAGACAGTTTGAGTCATGCTTGGACTCCTTCCTGGTTTTATCCCCAAGGTGTCGACAAGGTCCCCTGCTGTAGTTAAGAGAGATCTGAAGGCTCTCAGATTTATTGGATTGGCATAACTTCATGTTTCCATCAGTGACGGGTGACAACAGTCACAGAGAGATTTCTCACTCTGGCTCCTTCAGTCCTGTTTTCTGCTTGCTTGCGTCAATCATACTCCTTGCCAGCCCATGACTGGAAATAAAAAAAACAGACACAATTTCTGTTTACAGAAATCCAGTTTATGTTACCTATCTTTGCAAACCACATAAACAACAATGCTTCTAACGGGGAAGCAGCTTACGCATGTCTCTTATCTGAATCAACAAGTACTTTCAAGTGATTTAAGGTTCAGCCATCGGGGGCCCACACTTGTGCTTTCATCTCGGCCAGATTTGATGAGCATTTGCGGAGCATCTGTTCCATGTTCACTGAGGACATGACGTGAGCTCAGAACCCACTCACTCCTAAAGAATTCTTTCCACTGTGGCATTTGGGGCGTCACATGAACAGAAAAATACCTAGAAATCTATCATAGATTAAAAAAGTGTGTACAATGCCAGTGCTGTGAGTCTGCTTATTCCATGAAAAGGATAACCTATTCTTGCCCACTGAATCTCCATCCAGGTTTATTTCCTAGCGAACAGACAGGATTGTGTCTGTGTCCTCTAAACATGTCAGACTTTAGGATTCTTATTAGGAAAAACACCATTGCTGATGACTTAGAGCTAATATGGTTGTTTTTCTACTGATTAATGTTAAGCACTTGGTGACCTTCTGGATTGATGCTGGCTGATTTGAGTCAGCCTGTGAGTTCTTTCTGACATAAACATGTCTGCAGCTGTACCCACAAACACAGACAAGAGCCATATGTCTGTTAGGAGGCCTCAATTATTGTATTGCCATTGTTTTTAGCTGTAATGGGTGATAAATGCCACAGAAATTTGTCATGTATTTGCAAATTGTTTTGTCATTGATTTGCCATCATCTGAGGTTTACAGTCTGATGTTGCCTTTGTGTCCAAATACCAACGCTTAACTTCTTAAACGCACATCATGATTAAAAGGAATCGTGAGAGAGGAAAATAATGGGAAGTTGTTGCTCAGATTCCTGCAGCATTACCTCCTCCACCATTGAGCAGCTAACCTATTGAGAGCAGATCTGTTCAGGTAGAAGAGAGTCAGGGGGAATTTTATGTGAAATTTCTTCACATGAGATGATGGAAGCCTTTTGTCTCTCTGCCTACTGACAGAGAAAATATTTCTCGACAAAGGCATTTTTGCAGTGTAGGGAGGATTGGTGAATAGATTCAATAATGAGCATGTGCAATGAGAACTGGAACCAGTACAAGCAGGACTGTATCCTTGTTTCATTTTTGCAAATGCATTCACGTTTTGTTTATTTGAGAATTAAATTTTATGGCAGTAAAATCCTTACCTGTGACAAACACAAAAGGTCGCAGTTCTGACTGGTCTGTTATTAGGCACTTTCACACCAAAGTTCTGGAACCCGGTCCCACTTTGCAAATCCCTGGATCATCTCTCCCTGGAACTTTTGTAGCTCCTGGACACTTTTGTGTGTTACTTTCACACCACACAACATGAACCAGGACCTTTATATTAAATTAGTATGGGTGTGTGTGTGTGTGTGTGTGTGTGTGTATGTGTGTGTGTGTGCACTTTGTATGTTCTCCCCCGGTTGCAGTTGGGTTACCTGGCATCTCTGAATTCCCCTTAGTGTGCGTATGTGGACTGCATCCTATCAGGCTCCCTGCCCAAGATAATCAGTTTGAGGATGGACGGTATGGCTCGCAGTACTTTCTCCCTCCCGGTGTACGAGATGGACCCACAGTCCAGCACATTGGCATGCAATGTTCTTATTTCCTGTCTAATTAGATCACACAAGCCCAACCGCCAGACCATATTTGGTTAGTGTTGTTTTTTTTTTTTACAGCAGCTGATGACATTCCTGCTTTCCAGGTGGAGGTGGGCTTTCTAGCACCAGCATGCCTCAGTGCCTATCCACCAGGATCCCTACTCATTCCCAGGCTCGTCCCCCTCCACAACATAGCAGACACTTTGGCCGCTGACAATCCAGGACTATCGGACATGTTCTTACATTAACAGCGTAGTCTCTGTGTTCCACCATTTAATATCAATTAACTTCTAATCAGCTTTTATGTGTGCTGCTTTCTGCTGTACTTATATATTCTTGATAATTTTGTGCTTTTCGCCTTCAGTATGAAATTATGTGAAATAATTTGTTAGTTGGAAAATCCATGATCAACAGCTTGAGTAGTAATTAGGAAACTATATTTGTAACTAATAGGGTTCTTGCTGTTGCTAAGTGCAGCTCCCCACATGAATCAATAGGGTGATTCCTAAACTTAGTCACTTTGTCAAATACCCAGCCACAGAAATTGAACAAAATGTCCAAGCAATTTTACAATGCAGAAGGAGAAAAATGCCCAGTATTATGTAAGTTTGTATCCAGTAGTACTTCAACAAATTTTGTACTGTTGTAAATTGTTCTCGACTAAAGCCCCCACATAGCAGTGTGAACTCTGAATGATGATTGGTCTAAAAATGTATTATGGGATGTTTGCGATAGCCTGCTGGGGTGACTTTTTAGGAAGCAGTTTCCAGTGACGCAGTGCTTGTTATTAAGTAGATTGATCAAAAAGGTTACTGTGTTTTTGTCATTATGAGCCAGGAGGAAGGCTTTGGTCTAACCACATTTGGAAAAAAAACATCATGTGTCCCCCCCAGTTCCCAGGCCCTGTTTACCTACCACTTCAGAGCGACTGGGAGGGTCACCCGTCCGCTTCCTTGTGAACAGGAAGCTTGGAGCGGAGGCTGGGGAACAGTCCAGCTGCCCATTGCATGTCCCATTGTGTCTGTCTTCCTTAATTGCACAGGTGTGCTGGGGTGTGGGATTCAACAATGACACTGTTGTTGACATAAAGTGTGTGTTTGCGTAAGTGTGTAGATCTGTGCGCATGTGTTCAGTAGTGTTTCACAGTTATCATGCCATGTGCCATTAGTTCACTTACCTGACAAGTATACATATCCAGCACTACATGTGACATCTGAACGCATAAAAGGATTTTCTGCACGGATCACCCAGCCAAGTGCCTTCTTGCATTACAACATCAGCTGGTTTGGTGAAGATCTTACAAAATAAAGCAGAAACATAATTCTGTATTAAAAAGAATCGAAGTCTGTAAATCTGATAGCAGCTGTTTACAAAAAGTATGTATATGAATGCGGTAACAACGAGGCTGATTTGTCAATGCATTCTTGTCCACCATGAAAGCATGTTTTGATTCCAAAACCTTTATTTAAAGTCATTCCCAGAGTAACTGGGATGAATGCTGCACTCGCAAAAGTCATCAGCTTTTTAATGCATTCATTCAGTCATTCATTCATCTATCCACCCATTTATTTATTTGTTTGCTTGTTTATTTGTGTATGTATGTGTGTATGTATGTAAGTATATATATGGTATGGTATGTTGTTAACAGATCGTAACGTATTTTTAGGTACGTATAGCTGTGGGTGAAATGGAAATGCTGGTGTGAGTCTTTAAAACTGCGATGAACCTCCCAAGGTTAATTATCTATTTATGAGGGATGTTCACGCAGAACCTTTGAAAGCTTGCCTTTCTGTTGGAGAGCACAAGTAGAGAGTAGGATGTATCCATTGTCAGGGGAAAAATGAAG
Source organism: Mormyrus iriodes (assembly GCA_011763525.2). Lineage (NCBI taxonomy): Eukaryota > Metazoa > Chordata > Actinopteri > Osteoglossiformes > Mormyridae > Mormyrus > Mormyrus iriodes. The sequence goes on from JAAGVU020000040.1 coordinate 28,789,640, forward strand.
TGTCCCACAGCATCTTGCAGCTGTGATATTGACCGGGGCCGTGGGTGGACCCACACGCTAACTCATGCGATCAACACAATCACAGCAGCCCACTGCATGGCAGTTGTGACAAGGCTTTCAGTGATTTAATCTGAAGTGCATTTCTTGTGTTATTTTTTTTTTTGTTTTTAGCATCTATGGCAGTATGAAGTTTTCTGCCTTTGAAAGTGCTTGGAGCATTGTTAGCCCTCATTGTTCTCCATCGTCTCTCTCAGCCATCAGTGCCTCCCCTACGCCTACGACTGGTGATGCAGGGCTCTCATTAAATGCTGACATAATTCAGTTCTCTTTCCAGGACAGCATTTAGAAGTTTCTGGGTATAAAGGTGTCCAACAGCATTTGGACATTGTGATACTCTGTACATTTATCAATTAAATGTTACAAACCAAATAAAACTGTATTTTGTTAAATAATCACCATCATTGACTCCCTTTGTTTACAAAATTAGCGTTATACCGTTGTTAATCAGTGTCAATGGCTGCATTATTTTGGTAAGAAGTGCATTCATGCAACTTGTTTCTCTCCTATTTGAAACATAAGAGGCTATTCCACTGGGGGAGAATATATATGGGCGTTAGATAGTGTATTTGTGATTAACTTTAACATTCATGATCATTTTGACTTTCTGCATGAAACATTGTTTTTTATATTTGACCATGTGATTAATGGCCCTCTTCCAGAGGTCCAGCTGTCCTCAATTTATCAGAAAGTAAACAGAAAGCCACTGAAAAAAGTCTGAAATCCTGCCAAGCTGGCTTGCCTTCATTAAAAGTGCTTCGCTACTATATAAAGTATTAAGTAAATAAGACAGCCTTGGATCCCCAAGGAAGGACACAAAAAATGAATGAATGAGGCTGCAGGGACCAAAGGATGAAGAACGGGGTGTAAGGTGAGGAACTTAACACCCACCCATCTCCCAACCACAGATCCTAGGCCGGATGTCAGTCCTTCAATGAAGAGAAAATTAACAAATGAACTAGCCCATTTCTCCATCTTTGCTACATTGGTCAGGCTAAATCATGTCCTGTGATATCATCTTATAATCATATGGTTTTAGACTATTGTAACATTGTTGCCCAAAGACAAATTGTGAAAGAACAAGTATCACTGATACAATGAGTGATTCAGACAGGTTTCATGTGTAAAAATAGACGTGTGCTTGAAATAGATCATTGTTCAAATGAAACTTCAGCTCCACTGAATTCAACCGCCTGACCTTCTGGCAATCAGTGGAATGTCCCATACACTGACCAACCACAGTGTGGATAAAGTCTACATCCAAGCCAATGATTTATTGAAAATTAACCTAGAGAAAAAAATGATTTTTTTTTTTTTTTTTTAAATATTACATTTTTATACCACGCTCACCTCAGATATCTCAGAAGAACCTTCCACATCTAATGTTTTGGGCAGGACAGAATCATCCTCCTTGTTTGTCTGCAGCCTACACAGTGTGATCTGTGTTCCTTCCTCAGCAGCTTGACATTTTCCCGTTTGTTCATAATGCATAAAGATGCGAATGTGTGACTACCACTCATGCAGGAACTGTGTGATGGCAGCATAGCGAATGCTGGGTATCTGCCTGGTGACTATGTGGCACCCTTGACTATGCACAAGATCTCTTGCAAAATCCTTGTAAAAGAGCACTATTTTGATACCTTGATTTAATTTACCTTATTTAATAAATGTGCATATATATATATATATATATATATATATCCGTGTATATATTTACTATTATACACTCCAGTATGTCCCAAATAAATTATTATGAACAATTCTTTTTTATCTGACATAGCATCTGTCCAGGTGACTTCTAACTGTTTGTTGAGTACAGGATTACAGGGAGCCTGTCCCAGACACCACAGGGCACAGGAACACCCTGGAGGGAATGCCAGTCCGTTGCAGGGCACACACATTGCCACTAGGGGTAATTTAGAAATTCCAAAGGACTACAAAGTAATTGGGGAAACCTGCAGAGAAATTCCACAAATACAGTGGAGGCTGATTTGAACCACCAACTCTGGAGGTGGGAGGTGATATTGCGACCCTCTGAACTACCACTCAAAACTGCACAGCTCCCCTATAATTACCATGAAGTATTGATAATAAGGCGATGCTCTTGTCATCCCCTTCCCAAGCATCTACAAACCTGTTCCATGTGTCTAGAAAAAAATTCACCAGTTGCCACATTTCACCGTTGTGTCACCTTGTTTGCCTGAGGAGGAATTAACAAGAGAAGGCTGCCTCGTTGGAATGATACAGTCATCTGAGCTTCCAAGTGATTAGCAAATTGGCTGGGCAAACTGGGTGATGTATAGACATTCCAGTGAAGGGTGACCTCTGCTGAGAAAAGCCTGCAGCAGTGCCTCAATCCAAGCTTCCTTCCAGCCATGAAGAGAGGATGTAATGGGTGGTGGCACACGCTCAGACTGTCTCAAAGCTCCTCCAGACCAGGACCACATCCTTGTGGAGGGAGTCATTATTAAGATGTGAAGAGGAAACAATTATGAGTTATGATAATTTTTATATATACAAAAATCAGTAGTAAGGCTATTGGGTACTTTCCCCAAACAGTATTTAACAATTGGTCCAGTGAAAAATAACTAAGATAGCTTCACCTATACATATGCTATGCACAGTTCCCAGGAAGGTCAAGTATAGTGCCTGCAAGTCAGAAATGCCAGAGAAAAAATGCACTCAAGTTACATTCCTGTAAAGGTAGTCGTTTATGATTTTGATCTCCAATCAATATGTCATCCTTAGCTGGTATTTCTAACATTCAGAAAGGAATAGACAGCTGAAAGAATGTTACAAATGAGTTTTAAAGAATCTAGGCTGCAGTTTCTTATACAAACTGGAAAGTCCCCAATGGAAACACCTGCATATACATTTGCATTTATGTTAATTTGGTTAACAATCTTGGCATATGGCTCTTTGTGTTATTTGCCATGATATTACATGCATATTACATATACAAGTAGGGCCAAGGGCAGTATACTTTTGACACGCTTTTGAAATATTTTTAATGATTCAAAGTAAATATTTTATTAAAAAGGCCAATAAACCAACATGAAATAAATCCAGAGAGGCTTGGTGGTAGGACAGGGCAACAGCAAGTGTTATCATCTCATCTCATGTCATCTCTCTATACAACCCGTAAGGAAGATTATGACATGCATTGCACGTCATATTGGAGAGTATGTCTACACAGAGTAAATGACTGCTTTCACTCACAGAGAGGACTAAGAAATTTACTAAATAATATTATGCAAAAATACCCAAATATTTGGAATAGCTTTTGAGTCTGGCATATATTGTAAATGGCCATGAAGACTACAGTAAGCAAAATGTGAAAAAAGGGAAAAGGCCAGGCCTATTAGCATCATCTATACGCCTGGCTGCTTGCTTGTGTTTCAGATTTACTAGCTGAACCTCAATGCCCCACTGTTCTCCTGAAAGGGGGCTTTTGTCATCTCAGATCTCAACCACCTACCTCTCCTGCCTGAAACAATGAATGCAGCGTTGGTGTCTGCGCAGGCCATCAGACAAGTTATTATCCAGAGGAGAAATGGCTGTGCTTTGTGTGGGGGTTTGTTGCCGCAAGCCCAAAGCAGCAGAATGGAATCCAATCCAAGGCGTGCGCACTTTGCCATGCAATGTGCTAGAAGCATGATAAAGGATCTCCCTGCTTTTGGCAAGTGTATTAAACCAAGACCAGTTGTGTTGAATCCAGTTTCAAGAATGTATATTTACTGAATAGAAATATGCTAATGTGAGCTGTAGTATATAGGTGTAGGCTGTAGGAGGCACATCAAAACCTGTCCTCTGCATCCACCACTTACATACAAGCAGCTTTTGGCAGGTTTCAGGGTTTTATTAAGATTTAAATTTCTGTTTTTTGGATCTAAGCAGGTGAGGGGCCTTTACAATGCTGATCAAAATTCTGTAGAAGAGCTTGAAAATGTCAAGAGGGAGTCGAGAAGCCCGTTTCAGAGAGCGTTGAAGTAACTTACAGTGTAATGTCAATGTTACCAAAAAATCCCTCCTCTGATATAATCATGTTTTACTTTTTCCCTTTAAAGGATCAAAAATTCCAGCCTTAATAAGTCTTCATTTAGGTTATTCTGGTTGTGAATGAAATATTTATTCAAAAAAAGATGTTTATAGATTTATTTCTAATGTGAAAAAAATGGGACACCACAGGAGGTGTTGGAATACTTTCATTAAATGCTCCCCAGAGGCAATTTGTATTCCAGATCTCTGTAGATATGGAAAATGGCTCAAAGCACATGAATATAAAAATGTCTAGAAGTGTGCCTGCATTCATTAATCTTGATTAGGTGCATGATGCTCAGTTTCTTCCCTCGGTCGCCACGGTAACCAGGCTGTGCGCTTGCATCATGGAGGCTAGGTGTTTCATGAGCACATCAAAGGTGTCTCATCTCCAATCCTCTCACCAGAGCCTGTGGGGAATGCCCGCGCATCGCCAGCATGGGAGTGGGAGGTGGCGGAAATAAGGGCGCCGTGATTGTCACCTTAAATGTCATCGTGAAGCACGTGACCAGCCACTGCAGACAGCGGAGCCCCCGTGCGGAAGTTCGTAATGCGCAGCGGCGTGACAAAGAAGCGTCATGAAAGTCATTTACATTGACGCACTTGGCCAGGCAGCAGCGCTCAGCAAAGTCCTGATGAATCTTCATGCAATTCTGACAGCGTTTCGCATCCCTGTGATCAACATACAAGTGACAGCACTAAAACCTCGACTTGCTCCACAGCTGTATGGGCTTTGTTTCTAATTTTGCCTGTGTGCTGCATACATAGGTCCACCCCGTAGAGTGCGAACTGCACTCCAACTCACTGGTTTGAAAAGGAACTAGAACCTCTGTATTGGCATCTGGAGCTGGGTGAAGAATCATCGCTGGAGACATTTAGAGAGCTTTATTTGCATTCGTATGGGATTTTTTTTCTAGTTTTTTGATGCTGCAATTCTTTAAACATGTAATGAAGGGGTAATAATCATCTAAGACAATTTCTATTCTACATTTGACCCCACCATTGCCTGAGACCTGGTGTTGTATTATTATTACACTGGTTATCAAGGTTTTTGTTTACTTTATCATTTTTGATGGCTGACACAGGTCAACAAAGATTTTTTTCGCAGAACAAGAAACGCACTCAGAATTTTGCTCTGACTCAGTGATGTCATTTTTAGGCTATATTGATAATATGTAATTGCTTATTAAGAATACATGGGGATATTTAAGAGTAATTTGGGAAAAAATATTTAATGTCTATTTCTGATCATTTTTAGGACTTTACAGAAGAACAGAAAGTTCTGTAAATCTGGTTTGCTGTAAAAACTGGCTGTAGCGTGTTTGGACATCTTGACACAATGTCCTGCTCTCCCTCTGATACGGAAAGTAAGGCAAGTAGAGTCCCCGAATGCTTGTTCGACTCCTGCTGGACCCTATAGAGGGATGTTCCTGAGGTCAATATAGCAGAAAATCATACACTTCTACCTTTTAGAGTTAATTACACCATGCACATATACCGTATATATATGCGTAGCGTTCGATTGTGTGTCACTCAAAATCCTTGCATCACGGGAAAACTCCGATTCGGTATTTGAATTTAGTCCAAACATTACTATAAGATTTACCTAGAGGAGTTTCTAGCTATTGAAAATATCAGGGGTCAAGTTTACCTGGGGTTTGACTTCTTTTTTTTTTTTTTTGAAGGAAGATTGGCATCGGGGTTAAAATACTTGGGGCTAGCTTAAAATACTATATGGATTATAGCCCCGAGTGACCAGACCTAACAACGCCCATGGCTTCACCGATTTTGATTTGTGTAACAAAAATTTGTTGACCAGTGTTGTTATTATTATTATTATTATTATTATCATGCTCCATTGTTGTTGAACAAAGACTGTACTGACAGCAGTGTCAGCCATTGTGTAAGGTTGACCTCTGATGCCATATCTGCTGGACTGCGTCTCACCCATTTAATGCTACTCTATCCATCCATGTATACTGGCTGCCAATTCAATAATGGTCATTGTTATCCAAGCACTGCAACAGAAAATGTAAGGCTGGATGGGACGGCAGTTCATCCCAGGACACTCGTACACAGTCACATGCTCTGGGTGGTTTACAATCCCCGCTTCACCTGAGCGGGAAGACCCAACCCCACGCAAGCACAGGAAAAAAGTGGGCAGGTGTGAAGCGTGAACACCACCTGCTAGGCCACCGTACGCCACTATCTCTCTCTCTAGGGAAAACACTGCACTTGGAACCTATCCTGTGCTTTGCAGAAATGTGAGATTCATCCTTTTGTTCTTCTTTTCCACATCGGTTCAGGAGCATCGCATGTGCAGTCTCTCCAGCCAAGCTGCTACAAATGATTAGCTTTTCACTGAGCAGCTCACACATGTCCTGTGACGACCAGGACATGAATCAAACTGTGAGGTGCCCAGCTGGAAATCTTTTAGATTAACTGGTCAATGGCAACTGACCGCTATAAGAAATCTTTGACTAATAAACCAATGGTGTCACCCCTATCTGACAAACTGACCAATACCCTTCAAGATGGCAATCACGCTGAATGCCTATTTAGTGCATAAACAAGGCAAGTCTTTTTGTTTTTCAGAGCATCCATGCTGTTAAAGAATCAATAATTAAATTAAAGTGTACTTCTTAAAATTACAGAGCTAAGAAGAGACTGCAAGACAGCTAAATAACTTCCACATCAGTTTCAGATTGCAGTTAAACAAGTCGCAACGAATTCCTTCATTATCTTTGTGACTGTGGAAAGACGGTCCTGGCAGCCCTCTGCTATTCTGCAGTCTTGACTAATGGCAGCTGCTTTGGGGTCCAAGACTGTAATTTAAAGTCCTGGCAAACAACATGTTCTAGAACTTGTCTGGTCAACGTGTTCACTCCTCTATAAAAAGGCATCGTCAATGCTACAGACTATGAGAACATATACAGGCTGAAACAAACCATGTATCATCTATAGATAATTGAACAATTATTGGTGAACAATGTTATAGATTTGTAGAACTCAACGCTGTATAACTGATCTGTCTGGGTCCTTATTTCTCTAAACTGGCTTCGGGAACAACTGGGATTCCCCTGGAAGAAGCTAGAGTCTATGGCTTTGCAAAACGAGGTCTGGATTGACTGGCCATTTGTGATGCTATCACAATGCTAACCAGGAAAAGAGGCTTGAGGATGGATGGATGGATGGATGAAAAATTATGGTGCTAGTGCTGAGTTTTTTTTGCAGTTTTGTTACCTGATTGCCCCTTCCTCAGAGAAATTCACAAACCTCTTTTGACTTGAAACTTCATCCAGTACTTTAAAACATCTGCATTTCAACAAGACCCCCAGTGCTGCCTCTTCTGCTGCTGTTTGCCACATCCCCATTCAGGCTCACCCCATGCATTTGCACCAGTTCTTACATAAGCTGGTTTTACCTACCTGTGCCTTGATCAACAGACAATGTAATAAGCTCAGCAATATCTGGGGATAATGGCCAGTCATTTTCATCTGAAGTGTTTCACTTAAGCCATGTCAGCCTTTTCAACGAATTAGTCAACAGACACATGGAGAAGAAAAACTTCCTCCCATCACGTTGCATCGTGTTTCCTAGTCTGCAGATACGTTCGCTAATGTCACTGTGGATGGTTTGGTGGCAAATAGAGAAAACAGGAAACCGCAAATCGATGACAGAGGCCAAAAAAAATAAGTTACAGTATAACTCTACAAGACAACTTTAACCTTTCATGAACAGCTTCTTCACTATCAAAAGAAGTTAGGTATAGGTTATATTCATAATTGATAAGCAATGGTTTGTACCCTAGAAGTTTATATCAGTGTTATTCCTGTTTTTTGCTGCTCATCAATAGATGATGTTCTGTAGGAATGTTCCATTTAATTTACAGAAAGCTACAATTTTAAGCAGTGAGATCAAACGATAAAATTGCCATCAAACTGCACCACAGTGCTGGTACTGAAGCCTGCAGTTTCTTTTGTAAGAAAGGATCTGCACATTTATATCTGTACAGTTAATTAAAAACTAGAAAGGTGTATATAAATACAGCAAGGCAATACAGATTAAAGAATGTCTTTTTGTCAGGCTTACATTGTAACTGTTTTGGACACATTCAGCCGTTTGATTGTCACTTTTTGTTAAATTATGCACAGTAAGCAGCTAAGCAAGGAACTTTTTGTTTTATTTTTATTTATTATTTTCCTCTGAAGAGATTTCCCTCTGTCAAAGCAGTAGTTATATATTATTATTATGTTATTATATAATACATAATATATTACATGCAGAAATGGGTTTCCCCTGGTTCCAGAGCTGGCTTGAGCTGGAAAAAGGCTTTTTCATTGGGTGTGTGCTGTTTTGCACTTTCACAGGAAGTGATGTTTTCCCCCCCCCCATGCGCACCATTGTCTTGAATCCCTGCTGGCCTAACGTAAAAGGGGGAGTTGACCTGGAGTTCCTGTGCTGCTACTTTCTCAGCATTGAAAAGTTCCCACGTAACAAAAAGCATAAATAAGAATGAGAAGACAAACAAACAAGCAAATCCAAAACCCCCCCGCAAAGGTGACCTCACCAATTGTTAAAAAAAAATGACATAAGACCCACACACAAACAAACACAGTGGAAACCAGTAAGCCTTATAGAAAAGATGGGTCACATACAATGCTGGGTTTTTTCCTCAGAGCTCGGTAGATATGGTTCTTTTATACAACCAAAACTGTTTGAACCGAATCACTCAGCTGTAGCAGCTGTGTGTACCCTGATGGTTGCAGGCGGAGGTGGAAGAAACCTCACAGAACAAGATCTGACACAACAGGCTAACAGCAAAGCCTGACAGCAGCACTTTTCCTCAGTAATGGCTGGAGGAGTCAGGATGTCAGAGCCATAGATTAACAGATCAGAAATATGGGTGTGCCTCTGGTGTGCGTTGAGAAACTCTACATATGACTCCGTGACTGTTACATTGTTTAAGACGCTCTGCTGCCACACAGGTAACAAGATGTTTGTGGCTTTTATTGCCTTAAAATCATTAACACAGCATAACATTGCACATTAGTAGCATTCTGAAGACTCCACATAAAAGCCCAGATTGCAAATGGATGCGAGCATAGTGCTTAATTCTGTCAGCACTCTGCACATTGGTACCGTAAAGAAACACAAACTGGCACATAAATCGCTGCTCTCTACACTACGACTAGCTAAGACCTATGGCATCAAAGTAGCGTATGTCACTTCAAGAGAAAATAACTCAGGAAAAGTGTATGGGCCATGTTAACTTTTAGCAAGTGCAATGAGAGGAATACACTCATGAGTTATTACAAGATAGACTGATGACTGATAGGCAAATTGGGCAAATGTGTGACTTGTTTCCATTTGATTTCTAGCAATACTAAAAGGAGGAGAAAAGCTCTCAGATGCCAACAGCTGAATGCCATGTGGCATTGGCTCAGGTGTACATGTTTGGCCCGTGGGAACAAAAAGTCAGAGATTTCCGGTTTGGCCGTTCTCCAAAATTCTGCATTTGCTGACAGCCAGAGCTGGGTAACACTGAGCACAAGGCGACAAAAAAGCTGTTACAGGAAATTTGGAAACAATAGCCACGTTTCCAGTAGAGGCTGGGCTACATACCGGGGGACGAAGGGTGCTTCCTACACCCACCCAAAGTCACTCCGAGATTTTGAATTAATATCCAATTTTGCTCCCCTAATGCAAACAATTAAGGAACCGTAAAGCTGAACAAGGCTAAGGATGCACACACACTGGAATTCAGCAATAAGTTACCATTTCCAGGAATCCTAACTTCCGCCAAAGAAGTTGTTGTATCTCATCCAGTACATTACCCCAAGTGGAAAATGTTTACAGGAAGCCCTTTTAGTGTTTTTTTTCTGTGGAAAACATCAAGAAACATTTAATGGAAAGCCAGGCAAACTACCACTCACAGTTAAATCCTATCCAAATCCTGTCCTTTGCTGTATCACAACAAGAGATCCAAAGACTGTAATATTATTTTTAATTATTCCTTTGCAAAAGAGGTGTTTCCTTTGAGTGTGCGGGTAATCAGATGTATAGCTACATGAATTTCCAACAGAAATTGAAATATGAATCCAACAAAGTAAATCATATGTCAATCAAATGGTTTAACCAAGTAGATCATATCATGTGCCAGAATTAAATAAATGAATTACTGCCACAGGTGTTCTGCACACAGCAAACGTATAGCCACCGCAATGAAAGCCAAAAAATAATCCCAAAAAATGTCTCAGTGGAAGGTTTTCCATGAAAACTGATAGGGCCGACAGCCAGAGTGATGTGCCAAACTGCAGAATTTATTACATACTGGTTTTTAAATCAAGTCTCCTTTTGTGCATGAATATGCTTTCATTAAGCATGGTGACTCTAAATGTATATACCGTATAAACTGGTATTTCTCCCGGCATAATTAGTCTTAGATTTAATACCAATGGAATGTGCACATATTTTTTTACATTTTACATTACAAACAGCTCTAATGCTTCTGTCCAAAGTGGTTTAAAAGTGAGGCAAACAGCACATTACAGCCATATGTACTGTCAAGGAATTTACTGGATGTTAGTGCTGCTAGGCTGAGCTTCCAATGAATGCTCAGGTACAAGTGCGCCAGTATTAGAACATAAGCTACACAACATCTTCCTAACAAAACTAGAACCTATTAAGATGACTATTCAGATCAGCAGAAAGTGCAACATTAGGAGCATTCAGGGAACATGGAATGATGTAGACAAGTAGGACGTTCCCTGAACAGATGGGTCTTTGCAACAAATAACCAAATAAATAACTGTCAATCATAAAGAGTTTTATCACATTTTCAGAGAAAACATTTACTGTTGATTCCAGACAAGTTTAAACAACCATCGATGACGATGACGCATTATTTCCCCAGACCAGCACTTACGGAATGGCAGCAACTTTGCATTGAAGTTGGCGCAAACGGCCAAGTGTTATTACATCGAACATGATTTCACTGGCGGGGACGGCATGGTGGGGCAGTGGTTAGCACTGTGGCCTCACATCTCTGGGATCAGGGTTCAAGCCTCCACCTGTGTTCCATGTGTGTTGCATTTGCATGTTTTCCCCATGTCCTCATGGGGCTTCCTCCAGGTACTCTGGTCCCCCCCCCCCCATGGTCCAAAAACATGCTGAGGCTGATTGGAGTTACCAAACTGGCCATAGGTATGCTTGTGTGAGTGAATGGTGCATGAGTGTGCCCTATGAGAGGTTGGCACACCATCCTGGGTTGTTCCCTGCTTTGCACCCACAGCCTCTGCAATACACTCCAGACCCCCCACAACCCCAATTAGGATAAGCAGCTACAGAAAATGGATGGATGGATTATTTCAGCAGCAGTGGATTGATGGAAATCGTATGGCCTGCATTTTGCTAAATATCTGAAGTAGGTCATCTGCTAAACATACAGTTTGCCAGTATTCTAGCCACATTTAATACTCTAATCAACTAAGCTGTGTTCATCATGAGAACAGAACAGCCTGTTGGCCCTGCTGGGTCTGTTAATGTACTCAGTCAACAATAAAGTCATCACTAACTGGTATACCCTGCAGCATTTTATGTTCTAATTATTTTTCAATTGATTTTCAAACCAGTGCAATCGCCCAACACAGAATGCTGTGTAATTCCCTTTGAAAGCAAGTTTGATCTGTCAGAATATCTCGGTGTTTACTATTTTTGCATGTGGAAGGGTTCTATTTATAAGAAATACTGTTTATCATGGACCCCCTTTTTCTCTCACCCTATAGATGTTCCTTATTGCATGAAGTCACCCTGTATTCCCAATAGTCTTTGCTCAATGGCCCACATAGTGAAGTTTTATTGCTTTTTATGTGCCATAACACTAGAAGAAAATTTATTTTCTTATCTTTTACTCAGTAAAAAATTAATGAAAATAGCCTGGGTGGGCTGATTGCAGTGGCGAGATATTATTATGTAATTCTTGTTGTTCTGATAAGATCTGAAATCAACCATTAAACTGCTATTTGCTTCTATCAAAGAATTTTCTTAGCCCCAGTTATTTGCCTACTGTTTTCAGGTTTCAGTTGCCTCCTGTAACAATAGGCTGTCCTTTTCAGACTGGATGCAGATGGTGCAGCAGTCTTTGCCATACATGATCATCACAAGCTGGCTCTGTAAAATGTGCTGTCGTGAACAGACTGTAACATAGAGTGTGTCTCTGGTCATGTGACTGTGGTGCAGTCCTGCAAAGAGAGAGCCACCGCACCACTAGGATTGTCTGCCACAAGACATATTATGCTCAATAGTTTTCCCTTTGAAAAAATACCCAGACTGCATTGCTCAAAAAAAAGAGAAAAAAAAATACAACCATCATTCAGTCTGTCCTACAAAATCTTGACTGTAAGGGTTGATTTCCTTAATGGTAAAAAATAAGCCAGCTGTCAGCTTTAGGAATTTAGTATAAATGAGCAGGCATTTAGATATGGATGTCTGGCGCTCTCATATGCATGAATGTGAAATTCTTCTCCTGAAGTAAAGCCAATAGGAAATAGATGCCATATCGAAAAGCTACGCTTTTTTTTTGCAGAAATGCAGAAAAGATTGAAGCTGTTGGGGGAAATTGGGGGTTCACTGCTGAGAAGATTTTGGGTACTCATTGCAGCCAACGCCTGAACGGAATATGAGTGTTTTTGTTCGGGCCGAGGTGTCTAGCAGTCATGATGTGATTATTCGGCCTGACATTTCCCCTGAGTACATCCCCTACAAAATTACAAAAAACATTTCACATAACATGTTAGCATAAAACTATAAATCATGAATTAAAAATCTCAATCACAAATAAATTCATCTAAATATTTAAATGATTTTATTAAAATACATTTTAAATTGTCAGCACTAAAACGTAACATCTAGCTACTCCACACCAAAAACTGGGCTAGCTATTTTTCAGTATAGTTTTGCTACTCTACAGTACATTTCAAAAAACCACTATCTGTGGATAGATATACCTGTGCCAGTCTCTAAACGATCAATAGTTCCTACCGGATTCTTTCATTGCCCATAAATGTATTAAAGACATCTTCAGAGGGATCTGAACTCTAAGGTTGTCAGGGGAACTCAATCAGCTTTGAGAAATCGTTCCACTGCATCAGATGGATATGTCACACCAAAGCAATATCACTGCCTGATGTATATGTCATGGATCATCCCTCTACTCTTCCTGACATCATAAAGATTTCAAATTAGTCTTGTATCTCATTTCATTTACTCTCTTCCTTCTCTTTGGTTTGTTTTGCTTGGTTGCTTATTTTGCTCTGAGCATGTACATTGCACACCTAGTCTTGGGTGTTGCTGTATATTTTCCTCAACATCAAAGCAGTGTTGCAGGATTGCAATGCATTATCCTTGAGTACATGTCTTGAGTGTTGATACAAGGGGTGGGGGCACATCTGCAAACAAATATTTCAAGGGAGTGCCTTCCTTTTTGACCAGGAGGTGCTGGCCTCGCAGGTGGGAATGTAACATTTTAGACATTTCAGCTGACAGAGGATGCACTGGAGGCTCGAATTCAACAGCTCCAGGTTTCCTGTTGCGTAAAATTTCCTGTTCATACTGTTGGGAGGATTAGCCCAGGCTGGGGGGCGGTGCACCTCTGTAATCTGCCTTTATGAAAGGAGCAACGGGACTCAGAAGGGCTTTGGGAAGAGGGGGGGGTTTGCAGCTGCAAGGAAGCAGGGGATGTACCCGGTATCCTTCCTCTAACCTGAGATAAGCCAGAAACCAGGAAGCCCAAGGAGGAGCTGAGGAAGCCAGTGCCACAGCATTTACCGTCATGTCCGGACTTGAAATATATCCAGAGCACAGCTGCAGTGCATGTGTGCCACTCACCCTAATCATTTCAGCACACCCGGGGGCTCGTCTCACTCCCCCCTTTTTTAAAATTCTGCAAACAGCTGCACACAGTCAAAGTTGTTGCTCCTGTTTACGATTTATGGTTCTTCTCTTACGCCTTTCCTAAAATTCTTGACTCAGCTGAAAGCTGCATTTTATGGAAGGCAGTAACTGGGGAAATGAAGTACGCTTGAAAATAAATCTGAGCGCCCTCAGTGCTCCCTGTTGACGAAAGGAAAGGGGGTGGGATAAGAAAGGAGGAAATCTGCAGGGATTTGTAAGGTGGTAATCAGTGACAGGCATCACGGCCCCTCTGACATTACAGGATGAACGCTCAGGAGTTTCAGGAAGCTGGCTTTAATGAGGCTATACTAATGGGCTTAGAGGGACGTCAGTGGCTTGACCCCTCAACTCCACCGGTCAGGAGCATTAACGTAACAGGAATAAAGAGCTTGGGATCGACACACACACTTGTCGTACCAATGAGGGACGACCTCAATGTGGAAGCAGGAACCGTGGGTACGTGTCAGAAAATTTGGGGACAGAAACAACACTGGACATAATTCCATTGACTGTAGCATCAGGCAGCAGACAGTAGGACAGCGGGTAACACAACGGTTAAGGACATGAACAGGACGTGTATCCTGAAGGCTAACCTCAAATCTCAGGAGGGATCCTGTTTTACCTGCTTTAATACCCTTGCAGAAGGTACTTAACCTGAATTTCTCTAGCAAAATGCCCAGCTGCATAAATGTGATAAATCTATAGCATTTTAAGCTACACTGGATCAAAGCGTCGGCTAAATATAAGAAATAATACTTCATTTGACTGGTCTTTTATATAGGCATTTTACATACTTCAAATATAAGGTACATGCACTTATTTTCAGAGGCCAAAGCAAAATAAATAGTCTCTTGTTATTTATAAGTAGCTGGCTTTATCTTATTTTAATTGAACACTGGGAAAGCTTATCTCCCCGGCTATGGGCTGGCTCTGTTGCCACTGCATTTGTGCTATCTTTAGCACTGTTTTCGTTCTTAAGCAAAATGGGAATGAGTAATGAGCTTTTAAATGTAGAGCAAATCAGTGTGTTGATAGAAAACTTGGTGTTTTCCTTTTCTCCTTTTTTGCTGGTAAGTAATGTTTGGATAGCTACCAGCAAATTTCATCTGGGCAGAGGTCAAACAGGAAGTCAGATTTCAGCAAGTAAACAACGTCTTTCAAATAAACATTTGGCATGCACTTTTCCAACGATACCATTCAAAACGACTTACAGAGTAAACAGGAAAATGATCTTATTAAACTTTCTCTTTAAATCTCAAGTTAGGCAACATCTGATGCTCCCACGACAAGGGAGTCATTCCATTGCACAAGTGCAGCACTGAGGCTGACATTTAAATGTGCAAAGCTTCTAACAGTCAGATGTAGGAAGCGTGTGACTCATAAGCATCAAGATTTTGGGTAGTCAGATGTATAAATGTTCTGACTGTCAGATGTGTGAAGATGCTCAGAGTCAGTTGGTCCCTACAGTCAGATGTGTGAAGAGGCAGAGCCAAGCAAGGTGCCTACAGTCACATGTGTGAAGGCTCTCTGGCTCAGTTTCGTGGTTTACCATGGCCAGGCATTTCTACCACAGTGTAATTCTGTATTGTTAACTAACAGCACAACAGCATCGGAAATTAACTGTGGCAAGGGGAAAAAATGCCCCATGAAATCTCAGAATGCCCCTAGGGTAGTTGATGGAGGCAAAGAATAATTGGTGCTTCCTTAATTTCATTTTAAAACATTGCCGAATGGCTCATAGGTTAAAAATACGTATCGTAATTTCAATATTTGATTTATTTTGTTGAATGGCCCATTTTGCATTTACAGTTGTTAAACACTGCCTTGCATTTTCCCAAATATTTTTAATAGACCTTCAGCAGTTTCTGTAGAGGATGTTTGAACATCAAGATACAGGTATATACATACAGATGGTTGTCTATACACAGACAGATGATTGCACATTTCTCTCTGGAACAGCAATATTATGCTTTTTATTTATTCATGTTGGCACAAGATGGTGATTACTATATGCATTTTAATCTGGGCCCATTTCACATTAAAGACAGAAACTTTATACATTAATTGCTATTTTTAAAAAGCACCCACCAAATTTTATAAATGCTCCCATTTTTAAGACCTGATATTTTTAATTTTCCTGCTGCAAAATCACATTGACGTAATGTCTGGTTTTCAGAGAATTTCTTATTGACTTAAGATTGTTATTTGACTGGTGTCGTTGTATTGAAATATTCATTGCATTTTGGACCATACCAGGCCTGTGGATGATATTTCTGCAGCTGCCCTAGTTCCTGTCAGTCTGTTTTTATATTCCTAAGGTAGGAGGCTTTTTCTTCACTTAAACAAGGTGGGTCATGCAATACAACTGCCTTCTGCCATCCAGTGTTTGCCCAGCATATGATATATGACTCACTGAAGACGAGGTTGATAGTATGATGACCACATTATTTCTCCCTATTAGTTCTCTTTCTAAACACATTTCTCAAAATGGTATTTGCATTTCTCTATACTTGTGAGTTAATTTTCTGCCATGTAAAGTTAATGTCATCTCATAACATGCTAAATAGAGCAGCACACTATCCCAATCATAGACGGCACACGCAGGAATGGAAACATATAAGGAAGTAGAGCCAGTTACACACATTGTTAATTCTAAATTTGTACCTAACATATGTTTGATTTTTTTTATCCACTACAATCATCTTCTATCTCCTTTTTCTGGTGAGGCTCATGAGAAGGCCTGGAGCCTATCCTAGGCAGCACAGGGCACAAGGCTAGGCTACATGCCAGACCATCGCAGGGCACATACACGCACATCATCAATCATACTGTACGGGCGATTTAGAGACACCTATTAGCCTAATCACATGCTTTTGGACTGCTGGAGGAGACCCATGCAGTACATGCAAGCACAATGCATATAGAGCAGACGGGGGATCAAGACTCCCAGGCCTGTGCTACCCAGAGAGTCACTATGACTGCATCACCCATCAGTCATATACGAGAACAAGTGAGGTATTCAGCATCCTTCCCCAGTATGATAATATTCTCAGATTCAGATATTTTCTGCCAAGATATATAACCTGGCATCAATTTCCCCATCATGCCTTTAGGTATCTTGGACATATATATTCTGTATATATAATGGTTATGCGTAAATGTATTTTATTAAATGTATGTGTCCCAAGGAGGTTCCCAATGTCACAGCTTTTACGTCATTTATGGGCATTAAAGCACAAAAGCCACTAAAACCCAAATGAGCTGCAAAGAAATATTAGCTTCAACCAGACACCCTTCACATCAGTATATAAATTGCGTCCAAAGAAGACGACGATGAATGATAAAGAAATGTAATATAGCAAATGCTGCACTGTGACTGTGAATAATGCTGCTGTAGAAATGGACTGGACTTGTCCCCAAAGCACTATTTCATTGTGTACAGCAAAATTGTTCTTTGCCTTGGCCAGGAATCACTGAATTTGGCCCATAACAATGTTTCCTATTAAAATATGTTAAATTACATCTCAGACTGAGATGAAGAAGAGGAACAGTGCCAGCAACTGATGAATATTATTACTTATAGCATTACTACCAGATTAGCAGCCTTTTCAGTCCTTTTCCATGACACTAAGCAATTTTGCAGGAGTTAAAAAAACCCAATTATATTTAAGGAAAAATAAAAGGAAATCGTACATTAGCATGACTATTACTGAAAGAGTAATCAAGGTTTTGCATTGTTTGTATGTCGTCGATTAGTTGACTGTCTGTAATCACTGTCCCAAGGCTGTGGGATGCTATCTGCACACAAACACAAACATTTTACTGGGCCTCTTTCCTATTTAGGCTTTTGTGTGCTCCTCAACAGATCCAGGGACACAAGACAGCTAAGGCCCCGGTGCGTCCTCTTTTGGTTCCTGCAAATTACAGCCGTTAAAGATATTGGCAAGGTTATATCTCTCTGCCCCCGGAGAAGCGACACACAAAAATAAAGTCAAACCACAGAGATTTCACAGTAATAATAATGATCTCTTTGCAAACGGTGATTTAGTGGCGCATGGTGTGAGCGCCGACAACAAACTGGCAAGGGGTTCAGCCAACTGGAAGGTCAGCAGATTTGCCGGTAGATGAATATGAGTACTGAAAAGGTGACTGGATAGAAGTGTAAAGGAACAAAAAAAAAGACAATTAAATATCTTTGGTTTGAATTTCCATAAATACCAGCTGGTCATTTTGTTTCATAATCATAACATTGCCAACATCTTCCATTTCATGCAAGAAACTGATCCAAGCTTCACATATTAAACTATGCCATGATTAGAAGTCAGAGTAGGATAAATTTGCTACTGGGGACAGATATTTGAATGCACACAAGAGACTGAGAAGCAGGAAAGCAGGAGAAATTGCGAAGGGTAGTGGATAGGAATCTATAATGACTGGGTAATTTTAGATTTGTGTCCTTTTCACCCATGCCAATTCAAATCATTTGATGACTGAATTTAAGATTGTTTTGAGTTAAGCGATGATGGCTGTAAGGGAAATAAAATCAAAACCTTTCAAATGATTATTGCTTGGAGCTTTCACACTGTCTTCTTGACAATTAATTGTAAAAAGTAGGATACTTCTTTCAAGCAATTCTCTTTTTAAATTATTTTTATCCCTTTTGAACATTCTGGACAAATGTAACACTGAAAGTTTGCTGATTGTCCTCATCAATGCATATGTCCCCCCACCTCCTTCAGGCCAACATCCGTTAATTTGTTATTTCAAAACACTGAAGTCACTAACATCTGCTTTGAAGTGTGTGTGCGTGTGTGTGTGTGTGTGTGTGCGATTGCAGCTAATTAACCATCTTGCTTTTCAAAACGATTTCAAAGATGTTCTGACTTCTTGTTGGTTGAACTGGGAAATTCCATGTAGGAATGCCAATCGAACATCTGCTAAAGGACTCTGTACACCAATTACTGACAAATAGGAACAGCCAGCACATGCTACCCGGTGTGTACGAAGGAATAGCATGTGTGCATAACCGGGAATCAAGTAGTAATCAAGTGCAGAGTTATCGCAGTGAGCTGCCAATGGTTTGGCTCAACGTTCTTTATAGTAATGTTACTGACATCACTGAAAATATGAGATGGATTGATAAAATATTAAGTTCATCTTCAGATCCAGTGATTCTTGGCGCTTATGTAACATTTGATGATCATGTTGATGCTGTTGTGGTGACAGAAAGTACAAATACCAAAGCGATTTCGATGAACGAGTGAGTAGATTAGAGGACTAAGTAAGTAGATGGCATTGTTTGTCAAACGGGTGGGGAAATTTCGGACAGATTGCAGTAAATGGTTTCCTGTGCAAAATATTATGCAAAATAACATTATTTAAACATTATTTTCATTAAACGTTTTTGTGTTTTATATAAGCTTGGCTAAGGTTTATAGGTTAAAACAGAGCTATATCAGGTAGAATTTATACATTTTATTTTTTATTTTTATGCTATTATTTTTTATTCTTGTCTGAGACATTTATTAGTGGGCAGCTTTGTCACACGCAGTATGAAGAGCTTTAATGAGTTTTAGTTACAGATATACATTTTCAGAAAAAATGCCAAGTGTTATTTCACTGCACGGTGGTAGGAGATGGGCCATCCATTTCTATAGCCAATAGAAGGACGGCAAAAGGGGCGTGTGCCTTTTCCTGTTGGACAACCTGCATTATCAGGGGCCTTGATTAAACCCCATTTCCTTGCTACAGAGGTACACAGGGGCAAGGTGTGCCCCAAGGAGGTGTCCTCAGGAACTGAAACACTAAACGATCTGATGGAAAACCCTGAAAGCGTTCCACGCTTCCACCCACAGGTCACCATGTGGTCATATCCCAAGAACTGTTTTCTTTGCAGATAAGCCTCTGTTGCCTTGAACTTGAAATAAAAACAAATCCAGATGCTGATGGCTTTCTCTGGTGTTACAGTGGAAGCTTTTGGATACACGACTTACAATTACAGAAATACAAATAGTGCTCCCAGGTGAGACTTTTAGTCTTTGCCAAAGTGGAAAGCCACACAGATAAACAACATCAAAGCAAAATTTTATCAGTCTTGAAAATGGATTTAGGTGCAATGTAAATACTACTAAATTCAGAATTGACCAAAAGTGGCTACTTTTGTAGATAAAACGTTTTGTTGTTAAATCATGTAGTTTCATATAACCACAACCAGTGTTTCAATTCTACCATTTACATTTAAACAGCAAAATAGGGGATGAATATATTTGATCTGCAGGACGTTGCACACTCTGTCAAAATACTAATTGATGAGAGTTGCCTGCCATCTTTTGCTGGACGAGAAGGTCAATCGAGGATCAGTTATTCCCTTTTACCCTTTTGATACTGGCAGAGGTGAGGCAATGTGAGCAGCTTCCGTAATGGACCGTCTGCATCCGTAATCTGCCTTTCAGTCATATTCAAGTATATTCTTGATCCTAGCATACACAGACTTGCAGTTTTCTGTATCTGTTTCCTACCAATGCCTGTAAGAATGATAAAACTTGCTAACAAAAGACAGGAAAAGGCACTGACTATGCCCACTGGCATCTGGAGCATCATAAAGTTTTTTGAAGATTAAAGAATTTTTAATATGACATGCATCACTTTTCACATTTCTTGAATTGGCAGTACTGGTCTTACACGCACTGGCCAGTAGCAGCATGTTCATTTGTTCCATAATTTTTTTTCATCAGTGGGTAGCACTGCTGCCGCACACATTCAGGGTTGTGGATTCGAGAACCACCTCGGCGAGATTGCATGTTCTCTGGGTGTGGCTCTGGTTTCCTCCACTGTGGCTCTGGAACATTAAAGTAATGTTGGTATGCATACCTAGAATGTGGACATTTGAAATGCAAACAACACGTGCCTTGACTGATTCTAAAAATTTTATTTACTCTGTGCCAGGCAGCCAAGAGTCAAGAGTGAAAAATTCCTAGAAACAGATGAATAGAAACTGGCTAAAAAGACATGTATATTGCATGCCTGGAAAGCCCTTTAGGACATATTTCTAAATAATCTCCACAGTTTTGCATGTCTTTTCTCCCACAGCCTCCTTTCAGAGATGCTAGTTAAGTACACTCCTTTGCCTTTATATTGGTGCATTGATAAGTGACTTTGCAGTTATCTATTAAAGACTAGTTTAATATTCTTCCGGTTCCGGACTAAAGGAAGTTTTACCTTCAGGCAACCCATAGGAGTTTCATTGCCTAAAAAATTGCCTAGCTACTCTGTTGAGGAGAAGCAGAGAGCATGCTTGAAATAACACGCTCAGGGAGCTGTCAGTCCTTGTCATCTTCTGCAGGAGTCCTTCTTAGCAAGATCTGTCACAGACTGAGTGGTATATGACAGCTATGAAGCGGCTTTATTAAAATGCTGAAACGGAGAGCACTCAGCTAAATGGAATCCATCTGTGTTTGTTTAGCAAATCACTTTGCTAAGTTTCCCTTATGAGCTTAATGCTGTTTCAGCGATGTTTAAAAGAGGTTACCTGTCTTAATTATGCATAACTGTTTTTGAGTTATCATTCTGTGATTCGTCAAACAGCAAATTTAAATAGGGTCTCTTATTTTCCTTCCATTCAGCTCCTGACATGTTTAGGGTGTGACACAGATCTGAGGTTGTCTTTACAAAAGCCGTGCCGTGAGGTGGCCTGCGATCCCAGTGCCCTGTTGCTTACGCATGTTGCTTCCCCCTCCGGAGTATCTCAGTAGGCACTGTCCGATAGCCTTTCTTTTAAGATAAGAGAGTCGGGCAGGCTCTGGGAGGACCCTGGGTGGATTTGTCTAAGGAGAGTGATAACTGCGGACAGACTGAATAACATCTGATAAAAAAACAGCTTGTGCTTAGAAGAAAATATGTGGGCCTTGGGATCCTGTGGACCACACAATACAATTATAGTCTCAGATATAAAACTCATACACTGATAATAAATCTATCATGTTTCTCATGCATGTTCTCTATGGATTTAATAATATTATATTACATTATATTATACTAGCAGATTACCCAGTGGCTTCGATCACTGAGTGCAAGGGAAAAAAATAAAATGCAGTATTTATAAAATAAGTTTGTTAATTATCAATTTTATTTTAACAAATAAAGAGCATTTACAATAACATAGAGATCAATATGAACAACATTATTAACATCATTATCATATGAGAATATGAAATAATATATAAGAAGCACTGTAACGTTACTGTCCATGGTTGGATCTTGGGTGTTCTGCTTATATTACTTTAATACGCACTTCTGTTTTGAAAGCGGGAGACCTGGATGGGGATGGTCTAATGGGGAAGAGGGGTACGTTGGGTTAGGAATGGCGAATGAGGGACAGGACTGAACGAACAGCAACGAAGTTTAAAAAGTGGACCGGTGGATCTGCACGGAGCGGAACGTCATTGGAGTCGGTGACAGTTTTTCTTCTTTTTCCCCCACCTTTCATCGGAGGTATTCCTCGGAGAACCCCGCTGGAGCTTCACCCGAACGGTGGACTGGTGATTGCGAACGTTGCACATGTTGTACTGTCTAGAACAGCAGCAGGAAGTAAAAAGAGCGACCCGGTCGTATTTCTTCTGAGTCTCGTGTTTTTTATGTGGAGGCTCACAGTTGTCAGTGGTGTACTGCGTGTGAAACCACGTTGGTGTACCCACCCGAGAACAAAAAGCCCGATATAAAAATGGCGTCCACAAAAGACGTGATTAGTTTCCGACACAGTTTTCATATAAAATGTAAGCGCTAGTTACGCTGCGGGGGTGGCGCGGTGGTGCAGTGGTTAGCACTGTTGCCTCACACCTCTGGGATCAGGGTTCGTGTCTGAGCCCGGGTTCCATGCGTGTGGAGTTTGCATGTTCTCCCCGTGTCGTCGTGGGGTTTCCTCCGGGTACTCCGGTTTCCCCCC
>JAAGVU020000040.1:28812729-28829929 GCA_011763525.2 Mormyrus iriodes
CAGCGATGGGTTGGCGCCCCATCCTGGGTTGTTCCCTGCCTTGCGCCCGCAGCCTCCGGGATAGGCTCCAGACCCCCTGCGACCCGTAATGGAATAAGTGGTTCTGGAAAATGGATGGATGGATAGTTACGCTGCTTCCAGTCATATGCACGTAGTGTATTATAATATAGTTTGTGGTCATACGTAATTTCCGTTTCAAACGCGAAAAGAATTTTATATATTATATTATATTATATTATTGCAGCTACGTCAAAAAGCAATTTGCAGCAAATTTTTGTACATTTTCCCAGTTGCAGGAATTCTTGGTCAGCTTAACATCTGTCCCACAAACAGGTCTGAGTTTGAAAAGGATTTCCAAAATGTCAACTCAAAGCAGAATTAAATTTCACAGTACTTTCCAGCACCGCCGTGGAAGACAAAGGAAAGTAGCGTGTAGGATCAGCAATTATTCTTAGCAAACAGCTTTGGCGTTGATTGTTTATGCAGTGCCAACAAAGTATGAGCTTCTTTGCAAGACTCCCAGGCAGACACCTTAAGAGGCGCCCGCAACGTCTCACACTCTTCTACAAGCCTTTCTCAAGGTGCATGACCCCGCCTCCACCTGCGGCCACAGCTCCACTTTGCTGAGGCAGCTTGGATTTTCACAGTCAATGCTTCAGCTTTTTGTGCAGATGTGAGGATTAGATACTTTTGGGGCCATTGTATATGCCAGGTCATTGAGTATGAGGCCCGGGGGGGTCCTGGCACTGGAAATCAGTATCCTGGAAGTTCACAGCGCTGGGAAAGTGTGTGGCAGGACTTCCGGCCTGGGGGGTGATCGCACAGACGGATGGGAGAACAATGCTGGGGAGGGCTGCCAGCAGTGTATATGGGGTTTCAGGGGGCCATACATCAGCAGGAACCCTGCCCCCCACACCCACCCATTGCCCAGGCCTGCCCTGACTCTCACAGGCACCTCATACGGGGTGAAGGCTTGTGTCTGTTTAATTAACGCGCCCCCTCCTTGCCTGGACAAGCTTGTCCTCCAGGCAGCACCAGAGATACTTGCGGCGTTGGGCTGGGTGCTTTTTCCCACATTTCTCGGGCACTTGTTCCCACAAGGAACACGATCCTCCTGAGCCACCCAAAGCTGCTCTTTCACTGTCAGTCACCCAAAACGTCTCAGCCGCTTGCAAGATTAGAGAAGATAAAGGCGATGTTCAAAAAAAACGAAATCCTAATCTATACTGGGTTTATTCTGTACACTTAAACTAATACATCTCTACGCCTGAAGCAGCCCAGAAGAAGAATGCTCATTTGTCATTTTTCATAGTTTAGACATATTGCGATGCAATGTGGAAATGTATAAATACCTCACATGCATCATCACACTTTTATATGCTAATACTTAACAACTGAGTCAGAAAAGACACCAGTGTGCTTGGGTTCCTATTGTAAATTAAAATTATTAAGAGTTCATGAAAATACTACTTGACAGTGGCAGTTTTGTCCGTCTGACATGCATGCCGTCCTGTCATTGGCATCGCCCCACCCTTTGAATCTAATTAGGGGCACTGATCCCACAGCGTTTAGGCTGCAGTCATATGTCAATTTCCAGTTTTCCATATTTACCTGGCCTGAGACATGGGCGTCGCAAGATGGGGGATGGGGGTGGTGAAACGCCCCCACTGTTGCTGAAACACAATTCTCTCCCTGCACCATTTGTTGTTTGATTAATACTTAGTAGTGGGAAATGTTGATGACTTTAGTATGTTATGGTGTAACATCACATTGTACATTAAAATGTGATATAATTTACATATTACTGATGTAAAGGAAATGCAGAAAGTTAAGTATGATTTGGTAATTTTTCAAGGGAAAATTATTCATCCCCCCCTTTTAAAAATATTGATTCACCCCTGGTCTGAAATGAGGCTTGAAAGAAGGTTATTTTTGTTGCTCAAGTGACAAAGGTCATATCTGCCTGGGTCTTGGTCTCTATAGATTTCATTGGGTGGGTTAGATTAAAGCAATAAGTAATTCCAGCAATTGGGGCTAATAATGTCTTTATGAGAATAAGCATATACGAACGCGCATTTATAATCACTGTCAGCCTTTGCAGATTCCCATTTCCATGGCATTCACTGTCTCCCACTTGGGAGGACTTTTTTTCCAGACGAATCCTCTAATATGAGAGCAGTGTGGGAGTGATGAATCAGGTCTGCTGAGACATAAGGGCATTTTGAACAGGGTGTTCCTTTCTGCACATGGAGCCCACACCAAGCTATTTCCAACATCAAAGGGCAGAACTTAAACACAGCTCTGGTGTAGAAACAGTGATGTAGCCAGTTGACCCTTCAGCATTAAAATGCTCTTCATTCCATGCATGATGAATGAAACATGAAATTGTATATTTAACACTATGTGCTGTAACATTGGATGCTTCAGCAACGCGCACGCTACTCTGCGGAAGATTGTATAACTTGTGCTTTGTGTGAATTTCCATACATTTTTATCTAAACAATGCCAAGTCATATTCATTTAAAGTAGGGGTCCCCAACCCTGGGTCCCCAGTCTGACTTCCATCGGGCTACTACACGAGCTAGGACACTGGGGGTAGAGTTGCCACTTGTCCCATATTGAAAAACACAGTGGCGTGATCCAGGAAAATATGTGATTTGTCCCGTATTTTCATGTACATTTCCTACCCCCCTCCCCCTCCTTTTTGTATAACATAAAGTGTTCCGCTGATACCAAAAGGGTGGGAACCCCTAATTTAAGTCATTTCAGTTCGCTTGTGTGAATTTTTTTTTTGTTTGGCAGGCATGCAGCGGTTAACTGCAACTGAACACCGGAGCAGGTGAGCGCTTCCTTTTTAGATATATAGAATGGGACCCCATGGCATGATCCGGGATCAGTATGAAATCAATTACCCACATCTTTGTTTTCAGCTGGAAAGGCTCACCTCAGGCGGGGCAGGTTTTCTCATTGTGCACTTCGGCCCATGTGTGATACAGTGAGAGAAAACAGAGCAGGGCGTGAACAAAGTGAAGAACCAGCACACACATCTAAAGCCAGCGCCACATTAGTGTACGCGGCTGCCCTTTTACCCCATGCTTCTTAATTACATGCTGCACGGGGGAAGACACTTGCCTTTGGAAGTACAGTGGGCTGTATAACAGCACTGATGTGAAATGAAGCAATGTTTCCCTTTGGACACTAAGTGGGATGTTTCAAAATGTAATTTGACCATGCAGTGGGTGCATTAGCTGCGTTGGCAGAAACCGAGTAAAGGCCCACCTTATTAGCCCAGCATCAGGTGAATATCCACCGCCCAGTCTAAAGGATGCAGTCAGAATTGAGTCAAGGTTTCACAAGCTGAATCTTCCGACTCCACACATATATGCAGACCGCTCCTGAGGGGAGTCAGTCATTCGGAGATCCAGTTCCAAACCTGGACCAAATTTCAGCCTGTTGATGCATTGAAAGATGGATTTTCTCATTGTGAATCCACTTTTGGGTTGTAGCAAGGCGAGGGGGCGGGGGATGGGGTGGGTTCAAGCGCTGAACTGAAGAAGTGTTGTGCGTTTTGTCTCACTGCTTGCGTCATCTGTGGCCACCTTGTGAATTTTACAGCTCCGCAGGTGAAAACTTTGAAGTTGGCCGTTAAGCCTCTCTTGATGTTGGGATCAAAGCGGAACTGTGTCCATTGTATTTGATCTCTTTGAAAAAGGAATGGAAACCTCTGCTGATTCAAGATGTAAGGCCATTGTTATCTAGCTTGTGTGTCTCAGTCCTGTTATAATAATGACTTCACACCCTCTTAGATGTTACCTTAGTTTAATTCTGCTGATTCTTTTAATGTCAGTACCATTCTGGCCCATATCCATGTTGTATATGAAATGCTGATAACAGACAGGTAAGAACACTGTACAGTGAAAAGATATATCGTGCAAGAACAGTTTAAAATGTAGTAGCAAATGAATTTTCTAAACAAAAAAAAATTACACTAGTCAAAGTCAAGGTTTTAGCATGACCCTGGATGAAGGAGGGTCATGAATTGTACCAGGGTATGATTTTACACAAGTGACCGACATCCAGAGCTGGATTGGCCGTCTCGTATACTGGGCATTTTCCCAGTGGGCCAATGGATGTGTAAGCCGGTAAAATTTATCATGGGGGTCCCCCTCCCCCACTAAGCAAAATGTACTGTGGGGCCATGGGGAACCCCAAAGTCCAGGGTTGATTTTGAATCTCAATCCAGTCCTGGCAATATTAAAGTTATTAATAAAGTTTGGAGGCCTGACATTTGTACTGACAGCCTTTTATTGGTTTGCATAAGGGACAGGAAATGAGTCACACCTTACAGATGGATCTGAGATTAAATACCAACACACAAGCTGTTGCATACATGATAAGCATTTGACATACCCAAACAAATGCACCACTGTGGCCAGCACAATGAACCCGTGTAAGTATTATACACTATTATACATGTAATGGTAATAATGCATGTAGTTGTTAACTAAATGGAGCTGTTCTAAAATCAAATGATGTGGGGTTAGGGGTGAGCGCAAGACATTTGGGGGCGATGAGTAGCTCTGCAGGCTAAGTCTCTGTGCCCCCCCCCCATAAGAAGATCGCTGGTTCAAGCCCTGACCTTGGCAGAACAGTCACCTTAAGCCTTGAGTAAGGCCCTTAACCCCCACCCCTGCTCCAGGGGTGCTACATGTTAAATGTTTCTGTTAAAAAGCCACGGTGTTGACAAGACACAGATCACTAATAACTGCAATAGATAACTGCAAAGTATTAAAGTAGTATTTTTGTAATTTTTCCCAAAGAGGAGTTTTTCAGCTGACATTGTGAATATAAGCTGTAAATGCAAAGTGCTTGGAAATGCAGAAACTAAATCTATATTTGTTAAAATAAACATTTATCAAAGAATATGTATTACAGCTAATTGCACTATTTACAAGTATTCCAGGACAAACATACATTAATTGAAAAAAAAATCACTGTCAGGCATTGTCAGTAAGGAACACATAAGACTGAAATGAACAGAAGAAAAACGAAAGTAGAATTTGAGTTTCCCTACAATGCTTATAATCAGTACCAATTCATTTCACAGTTTAATAAATGTTAACATGGCAGTCTGAGGGTTACAGGGCTAATGGCAGCGATGAAGGTCTTGCTTGCGTTTAGCTGACATTTCAGAGTATACAGGTAACAGCATGATAAAAGCGATGCCTAAGATATATAAACGATAAAAAATGTTTGGACATGTTCTTTTAAATAACTATTGATACTGAAACGACACACTAAAATGAAATTATGAATGTTGTCACGCACTTAAATGTAGCACAACCTAAGATCTTAACGTGAGTCAAGCCATTTGCAAATGTCCAGAAATTAAAATATCGCCATGAGCTTGTGGCACCTCTCTGTTTCCTGTGTCATTGCCCCTTGTCTCATGTCCTGGGGCCTGCTTCTCAATGGCAGAACACAAGTATCATGCCCCTGAGTACAGCATTCAGTCCCACTATCAGCCGTCATTCAATTCCTGACCTTTCAGAATGCAGGAAATTCATTTGAATTTGGCTTAAATACAAAACGCAGCAAGTCACAACACAAGAATTTGGACCGCAAATGTTATTTGTTATATAAAATATATCAATAAGATCAATAGCAGTGATGGTTTTACATTGTCAGATGTTAAATTGGATGAGAAGCCATAATTCAGAAGTGTAATTAATTTTTACTACTTTCTCTATATTCAAGGGCATGGAGGAGGAGATGGAAAATATCCCAGTATTTGGGTTTTATGGTACCTTTTTTAGACTGACATGCTGTCTGGGGTGTACCCCAGCTTCACTCTGCCTGGGATGGGCTTCAGATCCCCACATGACCCTGATCAGGATAAGCAGTTAAAAGATGGATGGATGGAAATGTTTTTGTCTAGTTTTACTGTAACCATAGGCAGTTTTAGACAGGGGCCAACAGGGGCCAGTGCCCCTGTAGAACTGACCCGGGCCCCTGTTGTAGCCCCCCTGCTGAAGAGATAATAATCTATTAATTTCTTACGGTGATATGCGCTGGCACGGGCGCCCGAACTAACACGACGCAGCCCTTTTTTTTTGTCCTCATATGTGCCCCCCTGAAAAAACACTGGCCCCACCTTGGCCCCCCCTGGTAAATTTAGAACCGCCACTAACTGTAACACCAAAGAACCTGCGGTTCAAGAGGTTGAGGGGTGCTGCTGGGGTGTTGAATGTCCTGGGTTCAAAGGAGGAAAAGTCTATTCATTATGTGCTATTTGCTTCACTTGTACGTCAATTTGTACAAAAACTAACTGTACTAAATAAAAAATGTGAATGTAAACCACAGAAATGTCATTGGTTTGCTCTGTGCGTCGGCGCCAGCAAGTGCGCCATTACCGCGTATCCTGTGAAGGTTTTGTCCTGACTCGACGGGTACACCCAAGTTCCCGCATCTTGCCCCCAGGATGCACAAGTATCGGAGAACAGATTTGGAAACTGCAACAACGTCAAGCATTACTCACCAGATGTACAATCCCCAGTAGCAGGTCAATAATAAATCCCGCAAAAGCATTTCATTAAACATTGTAATGTGGTGAAAAAAAATATCCAGAGTTAGAACCATAGCCAGCTTGTGGGAAGATAGTTATTTAATTCTGAGCAGTTCTCTGATTTCGCCAGATTCCTCACATTCACAGTTACATCGTTTGTCAATACGAGTGAGTAGCTGCATGACTGCAATTAAATGCTTGTTTGCAATCAACACAGTTTGCCTAAGGTATAAGGTAAGGTGTGCATGTGGTGTTTGCTTAAAAGTCGCTAGAAACACAAAAAAAAACAACAACATTCCAGTACGGTTTCTCGATCACCGCAGCGCTTCAGTTTCTCAGGTGAAGCTACTAACCTGGAAACATGTTTTACTCAATTTTTAAAGACACACATAAATTATTCTTTTTTCTATTATCCCAAAGGAAATTCTTGTATTAATGTACATAAATTCTTAAAATTCTTGTTTGTGGTGAAACGTAATAAGGAGCAACAAAACATTTTATTCTCTTATTTCTTTTAAAAACAAGATGGGGCATTTGGAAGAAACATTCAGTAGATTAGTATCACTGAGCTGATAAGCATGAGTGTTTCCAATATTGAAGATGTTTTTTTAATTTGTTGTTAATATTGTAGCATCTTATTCTTGCTTTTATACTCTCTAGAGTTTTTATCAAAGAAAGGTAAAATGGAAAATCAGCTATCATTGTTATTCTTGTGGAGCCATGTTAGTATAATTCACCCGATTTGTTAACTTTTGCAACCCCTCTTTGGAGAACACGTTGTCGAGTAAAATAATTCTGCATCACCAAGGCCTAGATGCATCACATTTACCTAGAATCCTCTTCTAAGTGAAAGGACATTACTACTCGATTGTTGACTACAGACACTAGCACAAAGGTAGTGGAGGAAGTAGATATATCAAGTGTTAGGGCAACAGGAACCAATCCAGTTAAGGAAACAGACTTGTGGACAGTGGTTGCGGTGCTATGACCGTTGTACCATTAAGTAAGGCTCTCAGACTGGATTAATGCAATGTAGCTGCAGTCTGTATATACTGATAACATTGTAAATCACTTTAGGTAAATTCACTAGGACTGGCTCTGGAATTTCATTTACTGCTGTATGGAGTGGGGGTACTGATAGTGCCCTCAGTCATGCACAAGTTTTCTAAGCATTCTCCAGTACCTTTGCTAGCACCATTAAAAGGGCCACTCCTCTTTATTTCTCTTTGTATTCAGCTTTGTAAAAGTTTTTATGTTTAATGATTCAAATGTAACTGGCAAAACGCGAGAGCAGAAGCTCAATGCATCATGGGGTCAAACTACCTGAGACCTCACTGCAATTAAATGTAACAAAACACAATCTAAGGCAGCACGACCTTCACAATCCCCCTCCCCCCTCCCTCCTGCTATGTGAATGTTTGACAGCATCCCCCCACGCTTACACACTTCCAGGAACACCCCTCGGTGCGATTCACTGCCACTGGTCCGCAGACTGGATTAACAGAAATCAGTCACACTTTTTTTTTTATCTCAGTACAGAACTTCATGTAACTGCGTTGCTGGATGAGGGGAAGCCTCCTGTCCAATGAGGATGTCCTCCTCACAATGCTTTGGAGTTAATGTATGATATTTTCTCTGCTGATCTTAGATTAGATTAGACAGATAGATAGATAGATAGATAGATAGATAGATAGATAGATAGATAGAATCTAATTTAATATTTAAGTGTTTCACAAGCTTTTCCAGCTACTTTGAGAACAATGCAGCCTGCATCAGCGGGAAATACTGGTGTCGTAAGGGACACATAGATGTTAAATCCTGATGCACAGAAAGCCTTCAGAGAGCCAACAAGCAGCCATACTAGCATGTGCTTTTAGCTTAACCAACAGCTGAAATTGGCTGGCTGACTTCCTAGAGGAGCCTGAGAGGCTGATAAAATGTGATTGATATATTCATTGATGAAAGGCTTCCCAGCTGTGAAACACCCCTCTTTCAGCTGCAACGAGCAGGTGTTCATAGAGCGGCATTAATCTCAAGTGAGACTCCCATGGGGCAATGTTGCAGACAGGTGTGATAGACAATATGAAGGCTACTAAATTGAAGTAGAAACAAACCAACACAGAAACAGCAGCAGATACCTCTGTTGACCCAAGGGGATTGTAGGGGTCTGTTATTTAACCATCCATAGTGACAAAGCTTTTCCATACATAGCTGAGCAGGATTTTTATAGATGTATAATGGGTAAAGAAGGCTTTTCTGTATCTATTTTCTGTTGCAATGACGAATGATTAGATTGGAGGGTGCATGGGCCAGCCCTCTGTGCTTTTACAAACACTAAACATTAATTTGCCAAAAACCATCTGGAATGGAACCATGGAAACATATAACTACTATTTTTCTGGGTAGTAGATATGTTGCTATGGAAACCACTTAAGCTTCATGCCCGAGCTTATCTATTTATTTTAGTCTTAAAGAAAAACAGAACATTTTATGCTAATGCCATTCATTGCCAAATTCATAAAAATCCTTTCGCTGGTGTGATTTGGTGGACCTGCCATCTTATTTGCTACCACAAAAAGTTTATATCTTTATAGGCCCAAATGGGTGTTTTCAAATTCCATCTCCACAACAACAAAACCACCTCAACTCTCCATGCCTGTATAAAGCCCTAAAAAGGGATGCTCAATGACTGCAGTATAAGACTGATTATGAATTCTTTTTCAGGAGTGAGGTATGGCTGAAAATTTGCGGATGTCTATTTCTATGACTCTCTGACCATAATAGTTGTTAGTCCTTAGCCCATATGATTCATCTCAAAACTGGTGCCAAAAATAAGCATTCTTTATCATCACGTGAAAGCAGAAGATGTTTTTCATGTGGTACAAGTTTAGATATCATGGAATAGGGTCTGTCCCGGATAGATACAACTGCCCGGAGGATCTGATGTCTTTGGCCTTTAAAATTGTATCTAAGTATTTTGGTAAGTCAAACTCTGACGACCTGTTGAAGATTGAACTTTGACCTTTCAACTGAAGCTTTTTGTACCTCATCTGAACTATTAGTCAGAATGCAGGAAATTTTAAGAGAAAGCTGAACCTCTTTTCCAATAGACGGATACATTATAGAAATTGTGGCACACTGAACCACTAAGACTTTCTCCGCTCCCCATTTTAGGTTAAACATATCTACCCTTCTGTTCATCAGCAACAATTCCGTCATCTCCTGTCTTTTGTGTCTAAGTGCGTATGTGTCATGGCTCCAGTCCATGTGCAAATCTGATTGAAAAGCATAAAGTTTGCAGCTAAAAACAGAGCCTGCTTGCGAGGTTTCTTTCTCACCGTGTCTGCACAAGGTCTACTCAGAGAGAGGTTGCCATGGCAACGAGCGATAATAACACATCTCTGATGCGGAATGACGTTGTGACTTTCGGGCCATGGTAGTGGCATTTCATTGTGATTGAATGGATATTATTAAAATTAAATAGCCTTAGACTGTGTTTTGTACAGCATTTTATCATTTCTGAAGTTAAACGTTTAATAGCAAAGGAATCTGTGCTTTTTTTTTGCTCTCCTGGAAGAATAGTCAAAAATTCCCATAAACACACTCCTAAACCTTGTGGAAAGCCTTCCCAGAAGAGCTGAAGCTGTTATAGCTGCAAAGGGTGGGCCAACTCCATATTACAGCCTATGTATTAAGAACGGGATGTCATTACAGTTCATGTGTGTGTAAAGGCAGGCGTCCCAATACTTTTGGCAATATAATGTATGTTCAAGTGTTCATGGAGGATGAGAAGAGGAGAGAATGTGTGACGGGTCCCACCCTGCATGGCTTTTGCTCCACATCTCCGGTGCTACTTTGCATCAGTCACTTCACAGAGAAACATAGTCGAGGATTAACATACTAGTGGCTATAATTTGTTAGTGTTTCCCACAGCTGTGAATCTTAATTTGTAGCTGTTGATGGGAGACATTTTTCATCTTGGGGTAAACAAGCATGAACAAAACTCGCACTGTCTGAAATCTCCCATTCACTGAAAATCACCATAAGCGCACTACGCCAACACAACCACCAAAGCAAAAACAACCGCACTTATGAGATTTCCTATCATTTTGTTGATAAATCATTTCTTGGAGTATCTTGGGGTTTTTGCATGCCCATGGTGTTGTGGTTAAGTACTTGAACCTATAAACTGAATGTTTCTAGTCTAAGTCCTGTTATTTTATTCGTGAATAAGGTACTTACTCTTAAACCGGCAAAAATATTCATGCAACCAGATAATGCACTTTTTCTCTGTCACCTAAATCCCAGTGGGAGAATATGATTGTGAGAGAAACAGCCGTCTACCTCAGGAAAGGCGCTTAAAGTCGACTCTGATCCCCGCCTTTCAATTAAGGCAGCCTGCTGTCACACATTTCCATTCCCACAAGGCTTTTTTAGTTAATAGCTGTAAATATCGAGCCACCTGGTCTGATTGGTGTTCAGGGTCCTCCCTCTTTGGCAACATATCACGCTCACACTCGCTTTAGTACACAGCATTGATTTACTGACCTCCCCCTGGACCACCTTACAGTACACGTGAAAACCTAAAGACCAGGAGCATGGCGGTAAGAATGACGTCATGCGCTGGGATTTAGTTTATGCTGCCCTCTGTGCTTGCCTACAAGCCGGTGCTTCCTTGTTCCGTCAGGCCATTCTGTCATTAAACGCCTTCATCTGCCAAAGAGACATCAGTCGGTCAGAGGGAGCCTATTCAGCGTAGGTGTGAAGGTGCCGGCGCGTATATTTACTGCTCATCGTTATTCCTCCCCCTGTAAGGCTTATCCAGCTCACACACAGCCACCCTCCTGTTTTTTTTTTCCCCTGCCAGAGCAATTTCCGCTTGTCTAGATAGCGAGTGGTGGCGGAGGACAACGATGAGTCATAGCTCTGAGCACAGATGCAGCACTTGTACAATTGTGAATTAGAGGGATCTTAAATACAGTAATTTTGTATATTCACTGCAGCAAATGTGCAACACGGAATGCATGAAGATCTTCCTGACATGAATGCTCTCCATTGTCAAAGAGGTGTTGATTCCTTCTTGTTAGCTTTCTTGGTTGGGTCTGCAATTGCCTTCTGACTTGTATTAGCCATCACTGTGGACTGAGGAAAGCAAGTGTTTCATTATGGTCCTGAATCCACACTTGCTCATGAGAGATTTAGTCATCCAGGAAACTTGAAAGTTTCAATTAAAATTCTTCAGTTCTTCAGCGTTTTTTTTTCCCTTTGCAGTCTTGCCTGTTGTGATGTAACCCCAGTGACTCGTGCCCTGTCAGGCCCAGACTAGTGAAAATAAGAAAGTTAAGGCTGCTTAATGCTGTATTAGATAATAGGGAAATGGTGATTCACACCTTGGGGGTTTGACTCGACTCTTTGTGTAGAGTTTGCACGTATAGATGTACTGGTGTCTATAAATTGTTCTAGTGCTTGCAGTTGTAACTGCTCTATGATAGACCGTTATCCCTTCTTGGATATTACTCGCAATTGCTTGGTCATCTGTGCTACAGGCCCGTGACACTGTTCTGGATAAGCGGTTATATCTGGGGTGTGCAATCATATCTGCAAAGGGCCGGTATGTATGCAGGTTTTCACTGCAACTGCCTAATTAGATTACTAAACAGAGGACTGATTGGCTGAAGAGTCCTCACACCTGGGTTTGAGCAGCTGACCTAAAGGTTATCCCAATAATCTGCATACACACCGGCAATTTGCGGGTAAGATTGCCCACCTCTGGGTTAGATGATGGATGGACATTGTTTTCAACTATAGATGATGTAAAGGGCTGATAATAGTTATATTATTAAAGAAGACATTTAAATTCAGTGCAGAATGTTGAAATGAATTGTTTTCATGTTTGAATGTTTTCTGCCTCTTTTTGGCTGAAGATATAGATGCTGGAAAAGGTACTCCATCATGACTGGATCAGTCTGACGCCCGGACAAGATAGGAGGACTTTGAGCACTGTGTTGTGCCAGCTGTGATGTATGACATTAACAGGCAGACCAGAAAGCAATATGTAACTGCAGTCCATGGTGGATGAACATAAATCAGGCATAAGATGTTACATCAGATCGCCCTGAATAACTAATGACATTTCAAGAGGATAATTTGGAAATGAGAAAATTAATTTATGGAAAATTAGCATTTGGGGATTATGAAGTTTTGTGCATGAGTTTCCACCAAATGTCCAAATGCTTGTGGTTTAGGTGAACCAGCATCTAAAAATCGAGCTTATTGCATGTTGGTGTGGGTGCAATGTGATGCAGTGCCATCCTGTCCGTGGTGTTCCCAGATCTCCCTCCAAGCTGACCTTGCATTGGATCAGCAATGGAAGACAGATGGATTATAAATATGCGGGTGTAATTATCACTCATGATAAAGATTAATAGGCAGCTTCACGTCACTTCCAGTTTTAAATGACTTGGCAATCTGAAGCAAACAAATGGGAAAATATTTAAGCTTGAATTAAGCTTTCATTAATTTTCTTAACTGATTAGTTAACAAGCACTTCTGGTTACAATAACAATTATCATTTCACATCTTACCAGCAAGATTTCATTTATGAAAAACCCTCAAAACTAGACAAAATCTACAGATTGAAACGTTTCGAATTACGGCAGGTTTGTTACCTTTCAAACACACGGATTTTTGTAAAATCGTGACCTCTAGTGGTGTCAAATACAATTGCACGTTTCCTCTTTTTGCACAGTCATTCCATACCCTTGATCACTGTAAAGTGTAAATAAATATTGTGTCCCTAAGAAACAGTTGATTAGAAAGAATACCTCAAATAGTGCCTTGGTCGTCTTGTGGGTTAATGAAGTAGGACCCTCCATCTGTCATGTAACAAATCTATTTAAGAAAATGAGACATGCTTTGCCTTGTAATTTATGTCTCCTAAAATATCTATCGGAAGCAACAGCAAAATGCGGTGCTCTCCTGTAGTTCAAGCTCCTGTTTAGACAGCATTTTCAATAGCCAGACAGTAATTGCTTGTTAATTGCAATGGTCTTTATCTGCTGAAGCTAAAATACTTTAGGGGGTAAAGGACAAATGTTTTTTAAACCGAGAAGTTTTAGTATCTTAAGGTTTTGTTTTTTGACATTCTTTGATGACCTATAATAACCTCACAGTCTAATATATTGAATATTTAGAATATTTAAATGTCCAATTTATTAGTATAGTTTCTGAGCATTGGTTTACTTGGTAAAGAAAATGATTGGAGATGACAATGTTTTGGTCAAGCCCTGCTTCAACAGCTGAACTGTTTATCTAAGGCGTGTCAAGCCAAGACCATTTGTTTAGAACACGAAGTTTGTCTGGCAAGAAACGTAGGGAAACATATTGCTTAAGACACACTGGATATCTCATTTTAGCACAGTAATGTATGATGGGTTACCAGGGGTATAGGATGTGTACCATCCAATATTTGATTTGGCTTCGACCCCCCTACAAATATACCATTGCCTTTACATTATTAAGTTATGTCCCCCCCATCAAACACTCTTCCATGCCATTGTATGTTACCACACATTTTCATCTTCAGTGAGTAAGCATATTAAAACTAGTCAAAATTATGGAAAACTAGTGAATTTTGTGCCATTTTCAATTTTCTGAAATCAGTTTGAAACCAGTCACAGAACACATTGTGCAGGGTGAGTGTGACATTTTACTGTGAGCACTGAAAGCCCATTTGTTGTTTTGTTAACACAGGGGACTCTCTGAGGCAGTCTCCCAGGGAAAGTGAACTACCCTCCATCTGCTTCCCCTATGTCTGGAATTATTTTCAGACATTTTTTTCAAGTTTTGTACTCACCCTTTGGACGGGACTTTGGGGAGAGCGTAGCGCTGTGCGGGGCTGACTGATCCGAGCACGCTCTGGACCGGAGCTATGACCCTGACTGACAGGTAACTGTGACCCACCTTAAGAGGGCCCCGTAAATCAGTCGCTGACATCTGATGTTCACACACCCAGCTTCTCTCACCTAGTAGCAGTATTTACTATGATGTAAACCACACATTTACATGGAGCCCCTGAGTTTTGAGCCACCCTATTAGCCACAAACAGTCACTACACTAATTATTAAATGAATTTAGGTGAAGAAGTCCCAGAAGCACCAAACCCGCCCTTGTCCTCGCCTTACTGGGCCCAAACAAGCAGCTTCACCCCATGGTCCTGTCTCGCTCCAGCATGAGAATGGCAATACAAAGCCATTAAAAAATGGTTAAGGCCCCTGCAAGCTCAGTGAGGGGAATACCACAGGCTCACCCATATCCAGCACTGGCTCCACATGTGCTTCTTCTCTGCTGTCCTCACGCCGCACGCCAGGGGTAGGTGCACACATGAGATAGAGCCCCGCTTTCCCGCATTATTCCTGCATCATTCCATGCTGTTTATGGATGGATAATACCCGGCTCACTCTTCCAGTAGCGTATTGCTGTCTTAAAGATTAAGCGACGCATGACTGAGTAAGCACAACTGATAAAGTGAAGATGTGAATGGCACATTAAATCAGTTACTCTTCCTTTGACTGCTTCAACTCTAGAAAAAAAACATCACAAGTCAATGTGTGGCTCTGTGGGTTAGGAGTTTCTGCCTGTTTCCAGAATGTCGCTAGTTTGAATCCCATGGCCAGCAGAGTAATTATATCACTGTTGTGCTCTTGATCAAGGCCTCTAATCCCCAAAAACTGCCCCAGGAGTGCCAGAAAAATGTTTCATTCAGCAAGCTTCACTCACCTGTCTATATTCCCAGTAGGGGGCGTTGTGTGGCTCCACAGGTTAGGATTCATAATTGGAAGGTTGACAGTTCAAATCCTGTGGTCAGGAGGACTCCAGGGATTGTCTAATCCTGTTCTCACAATTGTATGTCACTTTGGATAAAAGTGTCTAATAAATAAATAAATGAGAGCAAGATTCGAAATGCAGAAACCATGGAATTCGTAAGTACTTGTGCTTGTACGCCATCAGCCATAACATTAAAACCACCTGCCTAATATTGTGTAGGTCCCCCTCATGCCAACAGCTCTGACCCATTGAGGCATGGACTCTGGCATTAATCTAGCAGCAGATCCTGTAAGTGCTGTAAGTTGCGACGTGGAGCTTCCATGGATTGTTTGTCCAGCACATCCCACAGATACTCGATTGAATTGCAATCTGGGGGATTTGGAGGTCAAGTCAACACCTTGAACTGTTTTTCATGTTCCTCAAACCATTCCTGAACATGCTTTGCAATGTAGCAGAGCATATTATCCTGCTGGAGGAGGCCACTGCCATCGGGGAGTACCATGATGTGGTGTACTTGGTCTCCAACAATGTTTAGGTAGGTGGTACGTGCTAAAGTAGCATCCTTATGAATGCCAGGCAGGGGCGCAGAAGAAAAGGTCTCAACTCTTAAGCTTATCCAGCCATGCTTGATGAGGCATTCAGCGTGATTTTATAGTATATTCTAAGCATTTTGATTGACACTAACCATTGTCTGGTGTGGAATTGCCAATCACCCAGATATGGCCTAATAGACAATAGCATAAACAATAGATTTCTCTACAGTTTAAATTTACTGAGCCTCAGTATAATGTAATGTTGAATGTTATGTGAGGATACATTCATAGATTTATACCTTTATTCTAAAAGACATAATTTAACATTAGGTCAAACCTGGATGAAGTCGTTTTCTTTGTTGCAGTAACATAAATTAGTCAATCAGAGATATGGGAAAAATATATTGATAATTGCATCCGACAAAGACTTGGTATAGATTAAGCCTATATAGAACTGACGTCAACTTACATTGCTTGCTATTTGAAAGAACACTGTGTCAGATCTTTATTTTTTTCCTGGAAGCTTTTTTTTGTACTACATACTGCTTTGGTCTGTGTGACCAAAACGGCATCTGGCACAATTTAAGACAGCTGAGTTTTCAACTTGTTCAGGACCCAAAACCCACAACGGGGGAATACAAACAGAATGCACAAAGTCTCAAATGCGACAAGTACAGATGTTTTTGGATAAAATGTTTTCAAACATGACATCGGTGTTCGAGTTATTTATCCTTTGTTAACCCTTTCATGCGTGAATTATGACGACCTGAGTCAGGATTTTTTTCCTATGTGGTTTTATTTCTCTGAAGGGATGAAAAAAACACCTGTTAACTTTTATTTTCAACAAACATTTTTTCCAAACGTTATTCACTTGTCCACTTTAGTGAACTGTGTGCATTTGACTGTTCAACTTATGTCGTCAAAAACGAATGAATAGAACTGATTGTGTGAAAAGTTTGAAAATGTATTGGGTTTTAATGCTGTTGAACAGATATTTTTATATATTTTAACATTTTTATACTGTTCTGGGCTTTGGAGAAACCAGCAATGAGGAACTGTGTAGCCTAAACTTTCATAATTAATTTCTAACAACAAGAAAAGAAAATTGTCTCCCTCATGATCCTCAGCTCCTTCAATGTCCTCATCTCCCACAGCTCCACTGTCACTATCGCTAGCATTTGCTGAACCCTCTTTGTCCAGCAGCCACTCATCATCACTGCCACTATAATCATCATCACTGGACTCTGAAGGAATTTCCTCCACTATCCTATAAGCC
>JAAGVU020000040.1:28830029-28878323 GCA_011763525.2 Mormyrus iriodes
TACAGCAATAGTATGACTTGTAGCTGAAATATAGCTGGCAATGCATGATGTCCAATTTAGTGGACACATGGTTAATTACAATTTACTCCTTATACGAAATCAATACCTGAAAAATAAAAGAATAATATTGTTTCTTAGATGTTACTTTATGTTGTCATATTTTTTTTACCTCCAAGGGTCTTCTAGAATAGAAGTATTGGCAAGATATTCCTGCTGTGATCAACTTTTCTGCCTGACAGTCGGCCATCATGGTTGAAAGGAACTTTAGTTTCAGTTACAACTGCTGGCCAGTGGGTGAAGGCCTATGGTGTGATGCAACAGCGTCCACTGTAGTGACTGATATGCAGTCATACCATTGAGACCTGTGCATTTCCAATAAAATGGCTGTTGAATAGCTGTACAC
The DNA here is from genome assembly GCA_011763525.2 of Mormyrus iriodes. NCBI lineage: Eukaryota > Metazoa > Chordata > Actinopteri > Osteoglossiformes > Mormyridae > Mormyrus > Mormyrus iriodes. Next base: position 28,830,433 of record JAAGVU020000040.1, read on the forward strand.
TGTAGTGACCACCACGCATGAAAGGGTTAAATCGGTAGGTCATCGTGGAAGTGAAAAATTTTAAGTCATATATAGGCTATCAGGAATGCATGCATTTTACTCTGTTTACCTACAAACTGAGATAAATGGAGACAGTGGGAGCGCGTGTGTACAAACACGGGGATTCCAAGGTTTCCCAGCAGAACATCTGTCTCTGTCGACTTTCCTTCTTCCCATAGTGCATCCTGGCAGCATCTCCTCCTCAGGAAAACGACGCACAAACACCCAGCCCTCCGCATGATGTGACTCATCAAACCTGGCCATCTTCTTCCATTGCTCCATGATCTAATTTTGACACTCACATGTCCATTGTATGCACTTTCGGTGGACAGGAGTCAGCATGGACACTCTGACTGGTCTGTGGCTACGCAGCCCCACACACAGCAAGCTGCAATGCATTGCATATTCTGACACCTTTCTATCATAGCCAGCATTAACATTTTCAACAATTTGTGCTACAGTAGCTCTCCTGTGAGATTGGGTCAGACAGGCTAGCTTTTGCTCCCCACGTGCATCGGTGAGCCTTGTGCACCCATGATCCCATCTTTGGTTCACTGGTTAGCCTTCTTTGGGCCACTTTTCAGGCACTGACCACTGCATACTGCAAACACCACACAAGACCTACTGCTTAGGAGATGCTCTGACCCTATCATGATGCTCTGTCTAATTATCACAATTTGGCCCTTGTTAAAGTCACTCAGATCCTTATGGTTGCCCATTTTTCCTGCTTCCAACACATCAATTTCAAGAAATGACTGTTCACTTGCCTAATAGATAATGGCACCCTTCACATGTGCTATTGTCATGAGATAATCAATGTTTTTCACTTTATCTGTCATTGGGTTTAATGTTATAACTAATTGGTGTACAAACGGCAAATAAAGTATCATTAGAAAATGGGACTGGTTTAACTGGAAAAGAGGATACTTTAAACACTTTATTAACTGGTGTATGCCAAAGCACATAATAGAACTCCAACCACTACCCTGAGAAAAATATACACACTTGAGGAAAATATCAATGTTTTGGAGGTCATCCCCATTTATAAAACCTACAGTGATTCACCAGGGGTTCCATGGTATTAAAATGGTTAGGGAAGATTAAACTAATGCAAATTAAAGAATTTCAGGTACAAAATAACCTCTCAGCAATACAGGGGTAGTGCGAACTCTGGTGTGAGAGTATACTTACTTACTGGAGGTGTTTGATTAGATTAGAATCGATTCGATTCGATTTGATTTAACTTTATGGCCATTTCACAAAGTACTGAGACAAGGAAATTAAGTTTGGCGTCTAATCCAAAAGTACAAAATAGTATATACAGTTGTTAGGTTGTTCAAAGCATTGAAAAGACTAATCTCTGAGAGTACAATGCCAATATGATACACAAAACCTTGGCATTGACATTGAGACTAAGAAGAGTTTCAGCATGATGACATTTAGAATTAACTGGTCCAGAATGTGGCAGATCCAAGTGCAGGTACATTCTTCTCGAGTGATTCTAAAATGGTGACACCCTTTTTTGTCAGGCCAACTTCAAATGGAAAAACTATGAGGTCTTATCTTTTTATTTCTCAGGCAGACAGATGACAGACTCACGATATTCAATAAATCATTATACAAAAAGAACCGAACTATTGACATCTGTGTTGTTTCAAAATTATCACGGCTTGGATGAGTCATCGAGCCAGACGAGACAGACCCGAGTCACGAATGAGAAATGAATAAAAATCCGAGCTTGCGTACCAGATTCTTATTCGGTGGATAGGATTAAAGGGCAACGCGCCAGGACCAATCAGGTGAGCCTCGGTCTTTGCTGTGCTATGATTGCAGTGCCCTGTTATCTTTAGGTAACTGTGGTTTAATGAAGTAAACCAGATGAAAAGTGAAGGGCCTCTCAGACACGGTCTGGGATTTATGGAAATGTGACAAGGATTATGCTAATTCAGTGTTGAATGTCGAGTCGTTTGAAGCCCTAATATGCACATAAGAGATAAACCGCCCCGCCAAGTTTTTTATTAGCAAAACATGGGCATTAGACCTCGCTGGCAGGTTGGTGAAATATTTATGCTGTCAATGGCATAAAAATGCAGGTAAAATTTTATTTGACAAGCACAACCTTCCCAACCCTCATAATGTAAAGAACAAAAATTATATTACTTTTAAAAGTTTTCACAATTACTTTCTCTTCTTATCTCTATCAACTTACTTGAGGCCCAATGTGCATGTTCTCTGGTTTAACAACATAAAATGTTTGACTGTGCCTTACTTGTGCTTCCTCCATATACAGCCAGGAACATCACTAGGACTGTGTTAGGGGGACTTTAGCCCCCCTAAAATGTTCTTCAGTCCCCCCAAATATATGTACATTAATTGGTTTAAACAGTGTTCTCATTCATTTTCATTAAAATGAGACCCCCCTATAAAGGACTGGCCTCACTTTTCATGATTGTCGACTGATGCTCCTGCACACATTAACACACACAATGGACCCTAGAGCCTACAAACTGACCACCAGCACTCAAACTCCCCATCTGCATCCTTCCAATTACCAGATGTGGCCTTGATCAAATTTGAAACACCGGTCCTGATTTAGAGTAACCACTGGCTATAGAATGCAGTGCCCTGATACTGAATATTTCCAACTGATGGCTACACTGTGACCCACAACCATTGTTGGCTAATGTCATGGAACCATGCGCCCCCTGTCCTCTCGCCTTCATTACTGCAGCCGTTTTGCTATTAACTTCAGTGGCTGTGATCAATCAAACCCAAAAATAAGGACTTCAGACTCAACACCATCCACAGTCAGCTAAAAAACATCCATCCATCCATCCATCTTCCATAACTGCCTATGCAGGACATTGTTTCATTAAGCCGCTAATGCCAGCTCATTAAAGAGCAAAGCTAAACAAGAGGGAAGTGTTCAAGATCAGAGCATCTGTGAAATAAATATCTTCATAGTTTCATTGTTGTTTTCATTAATCAGCTCACTAAAAGCAGTGTTGTTGCATGTTTTTGAAACTGCAAATGTTACAATAATAATATTACACTAATCTTTATTGATGTGGTGATCTCATAAAATTCTCAGCACCCGTAACTCAGATCGCTCAGATCGTTATCATTTTTTCCTCTCCAATTGGAATTGGAAAAAAAATGTGCAAGCTTGAAATTAATTATTTAGAAATACTAACAGCCAGATATGTAGTAATATATTCTTTCAACACTTTTGGCTGTTAGAAATATTCTATTCTAGTCTTATGGAGTATTTCTAAATACAATTTTATCATTTCTTGTTGTTCCTTTTCATTACATTGGATAAACAACACACTTATGTAAAATGAGTGTGTAAACCTTTCTTAAAAAGAAACTTACAATTTAGCAAGACAAGAATGAGAAATGCTTTTACTTTTAAAAACTGTAATGTATATCTTTATAGTGTAATGTATATAATCTTTTTTCAATACTGTTCTGTGATTTTCTTACTGTTTATATTCATTATTTAAGGTAATATTTGGTAATACCCATTAAAGCCAAACCTAAATCTAATATTAGTAAAATGTTCAAATGTGATAAATAAGCCATCTGAATGTGTTATAGCGATAACCCCACAATATAAGCAGATTATTCAAATTCATCATCTATATTAAGTAATGTTTATATCTCTCCAGTACAAGCACATTTTGACCCTCTTCCAGAACTGGCTAATGTTTTTATAAATTGTGTACTCTCTAAATTTGTGTACTACAAAACACTTCCCCCACAGGGGTGGGGATAATTGTCATTGCAAAACAACATTGGCATTTGCTTGAAACTGAAAAGTGGGGTCGGATTCTGTCTTTTGTTAAAAAATGACGATGATGCTAAAAGTCATGCCCCCAGTGGATTGAGAGCGATTGTGCAACACAGCTGCTTGTTAACATAAACCCCACCCACTGTCCACCAGCCTGCTAGAAATAGAATTTGTAAACATCATGTTGAATTAAATCCTGATGTGATGATATCCTGGTGTGCACTTTGCATGAAACTCAAACACCTAATCACTTCCACGAAATCGAGCCCAGGGGCCCTGAAAAAAAGCAGGGCGAGCGAATGCACATGATGCCCTTAAACAAGATATACAGAATTCACAAAATGAGAAATTACAAATAACAGTTTGCAAAAAGTAGAAGTTTCGAAGAAATAAAGGGTTCAGTGTGAGGCGAGTTCTGAAAGATTGTTTTAGTACCATAAGCAGAAATGAATAAGGTCCTTTAGAGTAATGTATACAAACGCCTCTTACCACGGTTGAGTTACACCGTATGAGTCAATGCAGCAGGGAGGTTACAGTCATGTTAGATTTAGAGGGGATCTTGGTAAGTAACTAACACATGCTAATGTGCAGTCTTATGCAATATACAGTGTTACATTTGAAGGAAGACATCCATTAATTCTCAGATTTACTCAAAAACAAGATTATAAATGTAGAAAAGAATGTTTAAACATATCTTTATCATTTCAGAATCCATTCTGAAGAAAAACAGGTACAGTAAAAAATAAACTTTTTGGCCGTATCTCCCCTCTCCCAGGCATCTTGGTAAACATATAAGAATAATCATGGACTGCGTTCAGTGTGGGGCCAAGGCTGAGACCATGATCCCATGCAATTTCTATCAAATCAAGAGACATTCCAAGAACTTAAGCAATGAAATGTCTTTCAAACACAAGAAAATCTTCCAAGATTTTTTGATTAAGCCAATTATTATACCAGCTCATGAACATTTCTCACTACAATACTGTGGAAAGTGGTCTTAAAGGCTTTTAACCAGCTTAATCATTTGGACCCAATTGTTCAAAAAGTTGAATTTGGATCAGAAAGATCCTCTTTTGGAAGTCACATGTTTTGCTATCCAGGGTCAGGTAATCCATCGTATTTTTACACCAGTTTTTAAAAGCAACGTTGGGTTGAATCACCGTAATCCAGATGCAACATTTCAGATAGCCAGTGTTCAAAATTGGACTACATATCACAAGGTAGGGTATCAGCTATGTAAAGAACAACAGATAGAACAGCCAGTGTGAGGTCACTTTAAGTGTTATTTGAAGAGACAGACAACAGCACAATAAAATAATATAAACATCCCCTTCTATTTTCAATTTCGTCTAAACTGTCAGACCCCTCATTTGACCAACAACAAATAAACAAAAACAGCTAAAATACATTGTGGATATTTTTAACGTGTTTTAAATCATAAAAAGGGTAAACGTCCAATAGTTAACAATAAGAAGGGACCCAATCGTTAGACATTACTTTTTACTGGTTCATCACTGATTCTTGTGTCATTGTAATTAATATACAGTGATGAATGACAAAATTTTAATGAATAGTTTTCTTTGATATTGACAGCTCTTCAGATTATTTTATAGGGACAAAATCCTATTTTTTCTTTAGTGTACTGAAAGGTTTAATAAGTAGCCTCATATGTGCTTTATCACTGTAATGGTTCAAATGCAGAATATAAAGTTAATTACATGATACAACTGTTGTATTTTTTGACCAATTTTAAAGTTTTATTATATTATTTCCCTGAAATCCACACTGAATCCACTCTTCTGCTGGGATCAGGGTAATCCTGATGTTTTTTGGATCAAAGGTATTCCAATCCTACAAAAAAATTTTGGACTACATATACTCAAGGTTTGATCCAGATCAAAACCAAAACTGGATTATATCTAATTTGATTTCAGAATCCTTTTTTTACTTTTGAACAACCCATTTTCAAGATTTGATCCAATCCGATAGGCGAAATCCAATCAGGTAACTGGGCTTTGGTGTAAGAATCATTGCTGATAGCTCATGGCCCCGACCTCCGACAAAACTCAAATTTCTCTGAATAATGGTCAGTGCTTTGTTCTGTTTCACAAATTAAATATTTGGACAGCACTGTTCCCCCACACCTCCCCAGCTGGGGATTTGAATCCCGCCTCTGCTCTGTGTGTGTGGCATTTGCATTGTTCTCCTCATGTAGTGTGGGTTCCTGCCAGCAGTACAAAGATTAAGGCTAGTGGGCATCTATAATTTGCCAGTAGTGTGTGCCCTGTGATGGACTGGCATCCTGTCCAGAGTGTACTGCAGCTGCGTGCCCTACACTGCGTGGGATAGGCTCCAGGATAAGCGGTTAAAAGTTGGATGATGCTAAACACTCCCACAGAAAGCAAATGTTTTGTTACAAAAGCAGCAGAATCCTACCTGAGAACCTCAACCACACCGACCATAATAGGTTATTCATTTACTTGAGTGGTATTCGTGGATTAGCTTTTCACAAAAAATCACATTTCATGTGCAAATGTGTACACCTTTCAGGACTTTGTTCCTGCCAATGACGTGCACAGACTTTTCGCGGGGGCAGGTGCTCCTGGGGGTGGACAAGCGGTACTGTTTTTTCGACCAGATTGGGGGGGTGGTACCCCTCAGTAAATTATCGTAATCAGGAGGGGGAGACTTTGCGTGATCATCGATTCTCAAAAAAGGGTACTTGGAACATGACAAAAGGGGCACTTTTATTCGTTCAGGCAGAAGGAGCAGGGATCAGGCACCTCTAGCCCCCCCACCCCGTGCCTTTTTCCTACCACAGCCCTTTGCACGTGCCTGCCTCATTTGGCATGTTAGTTGGCACAAACCAAAGCCCACTTCCCTGTTTACATAGTGGCGATGTGCCCAAACGCAGCTCATCAACAAAGAGGCCCATTCCAGATGGGGAGCTGAGAAGCCCCGCCCAACACAAGCAGCTGCAGCAGTGTGATGGGGTATGATGTGGCCTGTGCATTTACTGGAGGAGTAGGAAACTAAATGACGTGCAAGTTCACCTCAGAACTTCATGTGGGGGTAAAGTAAGCAAAGTCAAACAGTTCTGGTAAACAAAAACACAGTTAAGATAAATGTCAAATCATTGGGTTTTGGAGGCAGCACATGTTAGTCCCAGCGTAAGTTATTTTAAAGACACCTGGGGTTGTTTAAGACTAAAGTCAGTTAAATCACTATTGAGTAAAAGTATTTTATTACAAAAAGGCTAAAAACTGTTACAGAACATTACAATGTTAACATTAAATGTTACACAGCAGGATAGCTGACCAGTATTTTAGTTTAATTTCTAAATAAATGCCTCCCCCAGTGAAAGGTTGGAACAGGACACACACCTTTGTTTAGGGGTCAATTTATGGTCATTTTAATGCTATCTACAGCAAGTAAGCATCCTATCTATCTTCTCCACCTGATGCTACTGTCTCCTTACAACCTCGCCTGCCCTGTGCAAGGCTTGAGTCACCAGCACCTTCCCTGCTTACTCTGTAGTTGGTTCTATTTGCAAGCTAGACAGTATTTTTTCATCCTGATTTATTTGCATTTGAGGTGGAAAATGGAACTAGAGTGGCAATGAATTGTGGGCAATTTGTTATTACAGAGCAGACCGCGGCCTTACAAGCAGTCAGGGTTTGTGTTTAGTTAGCTTTCAGATTAAATGGACAGGCTAGTGGACTCAATGTAACTGAAAAACAGAGGGAAAAGGAACAGAAGTTGGATAGATAATAGAATATAAAGAAAGTGACCATGCTGCTTTACCATTCTTTTCTTACTTACCTCCATTATACATGATGAGTGATGATAACAGGATCACATGAATGCCTGGCAGATACCCATTATTTAATTAACCTGTTATATCATACAAAACATTTTTATGTGAAAATTCTAAAATTCACAATAAAACGTTAACATTTTAAGTATGAACAAAAAAACAGATGTTGCTCAATTTATAATTCTCATTTACGAGTCTAACGCAGAACATTGTACAGTCATCTTACGCCCCCTTGTGGTTTCAAAATGTTTTAAAATACGATCTGACAAGAATAATCTAATTTTTATATTGGCAAATGGAGGTATTTTCAATTTTTCTCCAAATAAGTACTTTTTAAACTGTTCGGTATTTTGCTTCTTTTGAAATCTAAGCTGACTTCATACTGTATACAAAACATAAATAAATAAATTACAAACCACCACATAGCGAGCAGCCAAATATATATGGCATTCTTCCACAGTGACACTGGTGAATAAATTACTGGTGTTTCCACTAGATAGCCTCAATCAAATAATCTATTCATTTGTTTATGTCCTCAAATTCCCCTAATCTAAGATTATACATAGAGTATTGCATATCTTTTTCAAATTTTCCATATCTTACATTCTTACACTAAATGCTTCTATTTAGTATACACATCCTCAAGTAATGCAGTAAACAGCACAAGAAGAAATGATATTACTGGTTCTACCACACTATTCTGCAAGTACAGAGGTTGTGCAGATGAAATTTAATATCCTCCAGAAAGATCTATCAGCAGTCATTTTAGGGGTACTGCACTGATTCTTTACTCATATATGCAAATGTATAGTAAGATTCAAATCAATATATGAAAACTAATGTTGTGGGGAATATACAAATGCATCAAATGAATATTAAACATTTCATTTTGCATCTTTTCAAAAGTCGTATATTGCCTGTGTTGCTGCTGCAACCCACTGTAGATCAACAAAGCATTGTGGTCAGCCTTCGTAAGATTAGGACAGAGGACTTTTCATTTCATACAGATGGACATTTTAATGGCAATGAACACATTCCTGATGGCAGTCCAAGAAACATTCTGTCAACAGAAAAGAAAAACTGACCTCATCTTCAGGCTTGGTATCTAAAAACCAAAGTAAATCACTGTTTTGTATAAATACATGAATGAAATCACTCAAAATGAATCTGGATGAAAACAATTGCAGCACACCATGAATCTTCTTGGAATTGGGATAGGATTCTGAGAGCACAGTCTGCAACAAAGTGTATCCAACAAAAATAACTGTGGTATGTGATGGGTTAGGCTTTGTAATAATCAATGTAGAACTTTCTGAGGGATATGCGTGTAGGAGGCTGCAGGAAAAGCAGCACTGCCAAGATTCCTGTAATGTGCCACTGGAATTCTGTGGGGCTACAGGTATTGCAGGACAGTGATGCAGTGGTAGCAGGAGCAAGAATCATGGGCACAGTGGGAAGATCAGAGTCTCCGGACGGTGTATGAGGCTCCTATGCACTCCTCCTGTGCAGAGGCGGGCCAGAGGAAGAAAGAGCAGTTTTACAGGTACAATATAACTGCTACTGTTGCTTAAGCCAGCTAAATGAGCTGTGAACAGATGTATTGGAAAATGGTCAAGATCTGGGGAGTGGTGTGAGTTCGATTTAGTCCTTTTCGATTTGGTGTCCGATCACATTGGTAGGATGCCCAGGTGGGCTCAGATGACATCAAGTTTGACTAATAAAAAGTAGTTAAGGGTTCCTGAGCTTAGAGGAGAAAAAAAATCACAAGATTTTAGAATGTGCACACCGTGCACTACTTTGTGTCTAAAACGTATAAACTTTGCAACGTATTGCTTGGAAAAGTGTTCTGAATATCACACATTTTGCAGACGGAAGAAATCCAGCACACTTTGTGAAATTTTACCATTTATGTCCTGCAGAGCTTAACATTCTAAAGCCTAGAACCTCAAGATTAATAGAATTTCTACCTGTTTGAAGTACTGCTATTACTATCACCACAACTTGTTACACCCAACCATCTTCCAATCACTTATCCAGTACAGGGTAACGGGGGCCCCGGAGCTTATCTCACGCAACACAGAAACACCCTAAATAGGACACCAGTCCAAAACAGGACACTCATATGCACACAAAGGACAGATTATATATACATGCAATTGATCTAATTGCATGTCACTGGACTGCAGAAAGAAACCCATACAACACTGGGAGAATTCCACAGAGGTAGAAGTAGAATTCAAACCCATCACCTTGGAAACGTACAGCAAAGCTACTCACTAAGCCACTGTGCCACCCGATATACATCACCATTACTGCACATACCACTACATTAGTCTTTCAGCTACTACTAATAGTACCACACACAATGTAGTACAATACTGCAATTATATTGCCACTACTAGCATCAGGGGAAGCAAAAAAATGCATTGCTTAAAATAACTGCTACTACTGTACTCCAAAAATTTGAGTTTTGTTCTGTAACTACGACTGCTGTAATTACCATTACTTTTTAAAAGGCATCTTCGTCTTTTCCCCCTACTATTCCTTTTTGTTTTTTCTTCTCAAGAACAATAAAAGGGATATCAGTCCCCTTTCAGAAAAGAAGTCGATTTTTAAACATCAAAGGAAAAAACTAAATTAAAATACTACGGATGTGGTTTTGTATTAATTACAGAACTGCATATGAAAAACACAAAAATCAGTAGTCAGATTCTATTGCACTGCAAGGAAATCGACAGACACGCAAAGGGGCTCGTTAAACTTAAGCGGACAGTAACTTTTGAGCGCCAGTTCTGAGATTCTGCTCAGTCCGGAGACTTTCCCGAGCAGCAGTTTGAAAGTTATGGCGAAAGACGTAAGCGCGGCCTCCGATTGGCCGGCCGAGCTGATCCGGGTACCGGGCGCGAGCCAGTTTATTAGCCTAAAGGTACCAATATGGCGGAGGTAAGAAGGAAAATAGGGAAGAAGCATCAAATTTTAAACGTCTGTTTTTTAGCCCCGCGGCCGACATTGTCCGCTTAAATCCAATCGATTGCGTTAAGTAAGGTTTATTTTGGCGATGCGTCGGTTTCTGGGGCTAAATCGGCCGGACTAAGCATATGAAAATGTTTGAATGTGAAGCGGGATCCTACGGGACTAGGCCCCTGCGTTCCAGTCTAACGCAGACTGTAAGAATGTTTCGTAAACCGAGCGGCGGCGAAAATACGGCTAGCTAGCTAACTAAATAGACGCGTTTCTGTGGCCGATCGGGCGATGTATTTGCTCCGATACAGAACTTTCGAAGGTGGTTTTTAAATACATCAGGGAGATTGCGATGTAGTTGATGAGAATCTTTTTTTTTTTCCTTGGGCTTTGGGTTATTAGATTAATTGCGAAGCGCACTGACAGTAAGGCTAGCCGGTTAAGGCAGAAAAATATATGTATATGTTTTGCATCGCTAATTATTTTATGATGGTGAATTGAAGTGTAATATATGCTTTTGTTTCGTTCCTGTCGAGGAGCGATGGACAAGGCTGGGTAGAAAAGACTCGCAGGTAGCGGAAAAACGGGACGCAGACATGCATTTATTTATTTATTATTTCTGCTGCTGATGGATTGACAGTGCTGCTAGATACGTGCGTTTTGTTACTTGTGTTTCAATGGCGGTATTGTCGAAAATGTTCTCGAGTGAAGTAGCAGGATAGACCTTGCTGCAGACGTGTATTTTACTAATGCTTGCCTTTTATTCCGCTTTGTAGGCTTCCTTTGGAAGTTCAAGCCCAGGTGAGTTTCATTTTCCCTTCCCGGTAAATTTGGAGATACTTTTCTGGCTTAATTTGCTGATACGTCTCCACGAATCTCTGTATGAATTTGTGTGTTAAAAAAATTAACTAGTTTGACAATATTAGTTTAAATAAAATATCAACTAATCTAGGTGGATGACTCTTATAGGCGTATGTCAGATAGGAGGAGCACGATTAATCAGGCTGACGTGAAGTAATATGAATTGATTGTCTGGTGTTAACTTGTATTGACTTTAGTGATGTGGGTGTTCATGTTGTTTCAGGCTCTTTGTCTTCGGAAGACCATGATTTTGATCCAACGGCAGAAATGTTGGTCCACGATTTCGACGATGAGCGTACTTTAGAGGAGGAGGAGTTGCAGGATGGAGAGAGGAATTTTCGGGCAGAGTTGGCAGATTTGGAAAAGGTATGGCTTGTTTACCTTTTTTATATATGTATAATGTGGGTTACTGGTTAAAAGTCATTTTTTTGTTAAATTTTTCTATTCCCTTTTTGATTTTTCTATAAGATTTATGAATACCTGTATACTTTTCAGTGCCTGTTTTTTATATTACAAGAAGTATTTGGGTAAGGGGTCTCTTTTTTTTTTTCCTGCCATTTTGCCTTTTTTGCAAATTCCTGTTGCTGTGTTACCAGGAGGGCAGCATGCCCTTGGAGGAGCTGTTGGCCATTTACCGTTATGAGGCATCAGTCAGCACGGCTGCAGGTTCGAGCATGGACAGCTCCTCTGGTGAACTGACAGATGAGCTGCCTGACATGACATTAGACAAGGTGAGGGGTGTGATGTCGCTGTGTTTCTCTGAACTGAGAGCTTTCATCTTAGTCACATTGAAAAAACTATCTTTTAAAAGCAAATATCAAAAGTGTTTCCAGTAAAATTGCTGTAAGCAGAATAGCTGAAATTGCTTACCTAATTTTAAATTAGATGCCTGGTACAGGTTTGTGAAAGTACACTGATCAGTCTTTTTTTTTATGTATGCAGTTTTTTCTTGGTTGACTCATCTAAGTCAACACTAGACGTGCATTGGCGGGTGATTTGATATGACTGGTTTTTCATTGGGAAAACGGCCACCTTGGATAAATTCTTCCTAATTGAGTTAATAGCATTACTAATTCATTGACATTAGCTGCTGTCGGTGTTGATTCTGGTATTTTTTTTCTCCTTTATAATATTTTTCACTTTTTTCGTACAGCTTTTATGCTACTTAAGCGTAGAAGCATTACAGTTATTGTTTTACTCCTCAACAGGAGGAGATTGCGAAAGACCTCCTTTCGGGGGACTATGAAGAAGAAACTCAGTCATCAGCTGATGATCTCACCCCATCAGTAACCTCTCATGAAGCAACAGACTTCTTCCCAAGGAGCCTCAGATGTAAGATCTGTCAGATTTTAAAACCCCAAATATTATCAGCTGTGATATTTTTGTGACCTGGTGCATCAACCATGATAATGACATGGGTGGCCCAGCTGTGATGGAACCAATCTTCAGTAGTCCATGTAAACTTTTTTTTTTTGTTGTTGTTGTATTTTTCACCATGTGTGCCACCACTTCATTTTTGTTGTTTGATACTGGTGATAGTAATTTTCTGTGCCACTTACAGGTTTCCCCAACTTATTTAAGTTGGAAAGGGTTAATACTGTATAGCCCCTTTGTCTGAGTATAGTATCTCATTATTATTTAATATGTTGTATCTTCAGCTAACACAATTTATGATGGGGACAAAGAATCAGAAGGAGAGGAGGATGGTACGAGTCCAGAAGACTCGAAAAAGGCAAGTCTTACAGTATAATTCTTCTGTCATTGTGAGTGAAATCCTGCAGTCAAACGTGTAATGGTTTTATTGATTTCCTTATTTTTCTCCCTGATTTTGAAGGAGATTATGGTGGGATCTCAGTACCAAGCTGAGGTGCCGTCACACCTCTGCAGCTGTGATGAAGATGAGAAAGGCAGGTCCTTCCTCTTAGCCTTGGTTTCTTGCCCGTTGTATTCAAGGGGGAAAGATCATTATAGTATATTAAAGACATGAAAGATGTTACATGTAAAGGAAGCTGGACCCAGGTGATGATTTTGCTTTGGTGCTGTTTGCCCCACTGCAGCGTACGAGGATGAGGACCAGTTACTGTGGAGTCCAGGAGTGTTGCCAGAGAGCAAAGTTCGAGATTTTCTACGCGAAGCTGGCTGTCGGGTGACCGATTGGAAAACTGGGGCTGCTGGCGAAGGGGGCTTCATTCGAGACAATGAGCAGGTGGAGTGGGAAACCACGGCTGAGTGACACTGTGCTTGCTTGGGGCTGCCTGTGATGATATCTTGCATTTCAAAAAAAGGCAGAACAGATTTCTTGGGTGTTTAAAGTACAGTCAGTCTTGCTGTAATGGGTGATATCACACTGCCAGTTAGTTGTAATGGGACTGATAGTTGTAATGGGACTGATAGATTAGTACTACAGTGCAGTACAACACGTTGTGTTTGTACTTGCGATTTTCAGTCTGAGAGAAAAGTGCTACGCGAACTACGTGGTATGGTCTCTGCGAGAAACACTGCTTGCAGGCAGAAACAGCTATCCAGCTGAATGATAGTGATGTCCGATTCGTGAATGAATGGTTCTTTTGAACGTTTTTTTCTTTTCAGTGAATCAGTTGAACTAGTTTTCAAATCTAATTTATTTATTTTTTTGTACATCCAAGTATTGTACAGGTCAGTATTAGATCCAAAAGAAACAAACAAATTATCATATAAAAACACACAGCAACCTTTTTAAATTCATTTGTATTAGCTTCTTGTGGACTGTCTGTAGCCATGTTGCCTTCAGTGGCCCTCCACATACCGTAATCCGTTGTATTTGTGCTGTGTGCAAGTCTGGTCACATGGAGGCTGAGGCTCACTACTCCTGACTCTCAGCAGTTGACAAGCTAGCAAGTTCTGCACATTTGGTTGAAATGCTCACTAGGCCATTCTAGTGAGACTCATAAGACCCGTAAGAGATGTTTATGACCTAATTTATTGAAGTATTATTATTATTTAACATGCATGAATTTACATTACTGGCCTCTAGTATCACTTTTTTTTTATTACTTACTATTAATTACTTTTATTACTTTGGTGTAAGTTACTAGGTTTTGGAGTCGCATTCCCCTAAACCTATTTTTTCCCCATAAGATGCATGTATTTTAGTACACTTTCTTTTTTTGTGAACGCCAGGTTTTTCAGGAACACGTTAGTCGCCTTGTAGGAGGACTGACTGTATTTCACTATTTAAAATATTGACTGTTGAACAAACACAGTGATGGAATGATTAAAAGTGACAATCCAAGCAAGGCATTAGATAATGTAGCTCTTATGAACTTGCTCTTCTAACCAAGTGGTTGCAGTTTTAGATGTAGACCAGGCTTGGGCAGTTATTTTCTATGGAGGGGTAAATCTAAGCTTCACCATGTCAGCAGGGGCCATTTTTTTCATGATTATTATTTATTAGATCTCACTGTGTTTATTTATTGAAAAAGTTTTGGGCAAAAGACTGCTTATCGCCATAGACTTTAAAATAAATCTTTACCTCTTTATGATATTGGTCAGTATATTACCTCCTGCAGGTCAGCTTTTGCCCAGGTCTCACCTATACTTACTGTATTAACAATAAGAGTTTTTTTTTTCCCTTTCAATTGAAAAGGTAACTGGATGCTTTGCTTTAATTCAGGCATTGTATGAGCTTTTGAAGTGCGACTACAATACCCACGAAGCACTTAAACGGCACCGCAGCAATGCAAAATCTTCAAAGGGTGAGTGAGACCTTGTGAGGGAACCAAACCCAAAACAATACTTCCTTTCACGGTGGTGGAGGAAAATGATCTTTTTATAACTTCGTTATTTTAGATGAAGGATTACCATGGTCTGAAGAAGAATGCAGAAACTTTGAACATGCTCTTCAGATATATGACAAGAACTTTCACCTCATACAGAAACACAAGGTAAACCATCTATCTTGTTTGACGTCGGTGATGTTCTGTCATACAGTCAAATCACTTATTTTTTTCTTGAATGCCTTTTTATTTTTAAGGTTAAAACAAGGACAGTGGCTGAATGTGTAGCGTTCTACTACATATGGAAGAAGTCTGAGCGCTTTGACTACTTTGTACAACAGAACCGGTTTGGGAAGAAAAAGTACAGTAGCTATCCAGGAGTAACGTAAGTGGCTGTCTTCTGTAACCTTATTTAACACACGTGGTCTCAGAACAGTAGTCACCTGGGTGGTAAATTTATCCAGGCCCTCTGGTTTGGCTAGGGTTTGCTCCGTTTTAGTCAGAACTATGTTTTTGGATGGAACTGATCAGAGAATCTCATAACTCCTAAATGGTCATGATTCTTGAAAGTGGTGTATCGATTGAGGTGGCAATTCAATGCATCCATCTATGTCAGAATCGATTTTTGCAGGTAAAATAAAGATACTCCTGCATTAGGGTTTCACGCTTTAGCGTTCGTATGTTGCTGGCAACAGTGTCGACATGGGATTTTCCGAAACACAGGATGTCAGGGAAAAGCTCATTAATATTAATAAATGAAGCGCTACCTGAAGGTCTTTGCGCTACAGTGCTAATCATTGCATTATGGTGCTTTTTGGAAATTCACCCCTGTTTTGTAGGACAGAATGCTCACATTTAACAGTTATGGGAATCTTTTCAATATGATGCGGTTGGAAAATGCCTCTGTTTTGTAGTGCAAAAAAGACTGAGCTGAGAAAGCGATGCTCAAGATCCTGGGGTAGATAACTAGCTAAGTAAAAAGGTATGTTAGTCTTGAAGATACATGAAGTATTGATTAACTTAGGTATCGGACGAAATATTAAAAATCAAGGTTTGATGTGTCAATCTTGGTTGCTGTTGCCAGCTGATATTTAAACCTTAATCAGTATTCAGAGTTCGCAGCACCAGAGCGAAAGGAACAGCTACCAAAATGACGAAGATGATTGTATTGGACAGTCGGCCATTTTCCGTAGTGGAGGATTTTGTCAGTTCATTCACCACTTAGAAGAGGTCTCAAAGTATTGGCCCGTGACGTGTTTATAATTCTTTATTAAATCTGACCGGCAGATTTCTTTCATTTTCCACAGAATAAAAAAAAAACAGTTACATTGTTCTGCTAATCTGCCCTCTTTTGTTTCTTCAATGCAGTTTAATAGTTTTCCCTTTTGAAAGTTTTACACTGGCCTGTTCTCTGTATAATAACACCCATCCATTTTCTATACCCACTTCTTCTGTTCAGGGTTATGAGGGTCCGGAGCGAAATTTATGTTCTGTTTTCTTTGTATTTCATTAATAGTTTGCAATTAAGTCCCCGTGGTAATATTTGTGAAATTGTCAGTGAAGTTAAAGGTTTGAATTTAGGTTATCAGAATAATTGATTCATTGATTAGAGGTGGGATGGAAATGATGCTTCCAATGCATCGAATTGTTCCCTCAATTATTGAAGTGCCTTGGGACCAACGATTTACACCTCTACTAGAAAGGCTTCCTGCGAGTCTGCCCCTGATGAAGTGTCTGGTGCTAATGGCTGATCTGTTCCTCTGTTTTCTCTCTGCCCCCTTAGTGACCTGATGGACCGGCTGGTTGACGAGGCAGAAGGCCTGGCTATGGACAGCTCCCCCTCGGTGTGCTCTGGCGGCGGGCGGCTGGAGCCTCCAACGGAACAGCAGCTTAGCCTCCTCAACTCCATCACTGCTAGTGACCTCACAGGTATGCTGGCTTTGCACTTTGGTCTTAAACGACCATATTCGAGGCCCCAGTGTGGGCAGAATAGGTTTCTTGTTACGGGTTTGAAAGACTCAAATTTATTTGTATTTGTAAGTTCCTAAAAAAAATCAGATAAAATATAAAATAAAATAGCTGCCTCTACGAAAGGATAAGGTTGAAAGTTGCTTCTAATAAATGTTACAAGCCTCAAAACAGCAAATGAAAGGCAGCTGACCCCTAGGCTGTGATGTAGCTGATTCTCTGATTTAGAATGCAGTGGATGTAGCATTTATTTTAATTGCCTTGTGGACCCATGTGACAGTTGTCTGATAAGCTGTGTAGTGAGCCTACGCAGTGAGGCACATTAATAAATGGCTGGCTGTCATCTCTAATGCAGTAAACCGCATCAATAATGAATGACAGGACTATAAGTCCAGTGTTCTTTAAGGAACTATGCTGCCAATGACTTCTATAATGGACAACTTTTGAAAGCATTGCCTCTGAGCGATTTGGTGCTGACCGTGACCATTTCTGCCCATCAGCACTGACAAACAGTGTGGCTACTGTGTGTAACCCTGCGGACGGGGCCTGCCTGGAGTCATTCAGCTTCCCCCCTCTGGAGAACCTCCACCGCAGCAGCCTGGGCCATGGCGAACCCCTGGGTTTTGGCGCCAATGGCGACGCAGAGTGCCTGAACATGCTGGACACTGGCTTCTACCACTCCGAGCTCGGCCCGCTCAACGTGTGTGGCAAAGACTGCGAGCGACCCTCCAAGAGGCTGAAGATGGGACTCCCGGAGCCTCTTGTGGGTGAGGTGTCAGTGGGAGAGCTAGGTGTCGGCTTCGAGGGCCGCACGCACCGCATCACCAGTGCCAAGATGGCCGTTTCCGTCACAGACTTTGGGAGCTTGTCCTCCGGCGAGACCAATGGCTTCATTAGCCCACACTCGCTCCACCCACAGCCCGCTGCCCTGCAGTCAGAGTAAGGGCTTCATGCCGGACCGACCTCCTGTTTGACGAAGCCTCCGTCAAATGTGTATATATTCTCATTCACTGGAATTTTTTTTATTATATATAAATATATATAAATATATTTGTGTTTTCTTTTCCTTTTTTTTACTATGACATCAGTGATGTCTTTTATCGTATAGAACTAAAATCTTGATTTCTCAAGAGTTGAAATAGCCATTTATTTTCATTTTTTTCTTTTGATTTTTTCCAGTCCTCAGTTTGGAAGTACCATATCTCTGTGTCCGTATACTTTGGGACCTGAATGCAAAGTTGTGCATGTATGTCCTTTTCCTGGTTCAGACAAGCCTTTAAGTACCTTACTGTCGTCCAGTTAACATGAGAAGGATCCCCAGATGACTGCCAGAAACAGCTTTTCATGTTCGTTTTTTGGGTACTTTGGAATATCAATACTTGGCGGTACCAAGAATGGCCAGGCCCCTTCTTACATAGTGCTCTGTGCATGCAGATCTGGCCTCACTCCCCAAAACGGCACGCATTTAGTGCAAGTACATTCTGCAGATTGAGAAGCACTTCTGTTTATTAGTCTGGAAGTTAGTCTCTGTTGTTCTTTTTTCCTTTGATCTCCTGAGTGGGCTACATTGGATAACAGCTACAGGTCCCAAGGGATTTGAATCTGGTGATCCCACCCCACAGTGGACATTACCTCACTGCCAGATCCTCTTTCAGAGTTGGCTGTAAATTAGACATTTTGATATTTCATGTATAATGTATAGTTTTTTCCCCCAATATATATATATTTTTTTTCCACCAGACACAATTTGTTTGAAATGACGGGATGTGGAAAAATCTGGTTGACTTGCAGCTTTTTTTTAACACTCTTGATCAAAGAGAATGACATTGATCTGTATTCCTTACACCTGGTTCTGTTGTTCCTCAGAGCAAAGGTTCCGATCCTCACCTTGGGGAAGCCCTAGCCGTTCCATGTATGTGTATGGGCGGCCTGATTCACTTAATCAGGCGATCATCTCTAAGCCTGTAATTAGTTCTAGTAAGGGGTGCTGTAGCTGGGATACAGCTACCATGTGGAATGGCCAGGGGGCACTCAAGGAGAGCTGGGCAGCACTGCATTAGGACCTGCGACGTAGTGTGTCATAGTTGAAGTAGTCATGTGAACAGGAGCTGGATCATATTGGTGAATGTTGCCTTTTACCCCGTAAGTTAGGTGGTCTTTTGGGAAATGGAAGGTTCTCTACAATAGCAACATTTAATCTTTGTATCCCACTGTCCTGGTCAGTCTGTAAGGCTGTGATTGCAAAGGCACCACTGAGACCTAGTTGCACATGGTACCGAAGGAGCATTTATGTGATGGCCTCAGTGCCTCTTTATTGTGAAGCCTGCTATCCCCGCCCCCCCCCCCCCCCACCACTATCACCCATGGTTCACATTCAACTTGGATGCAGCCTGAGACCTTAGGGGGCCACTATTGGCACACGTCACTCTGAGGAAAGGCAGCCAGAGAAGTGGGAGTACAACTCGCTCGAGGTGTGTAATTCAGTAAGGCTATTTATTGCTAGTTATGGTATTTTTGCGCATTTTCTTGATGGCTAAAACTCTTTGAAACGTTTTACTTTAAGGGGCTGGGGAGAAAAATCAAAGGTTTTTGCTGTATGAAAATGTGTGGTTTAGAGGTAGTCAGAAGGCGGATATTTATTTATTGCAGAGTATTATGGACTGCACCAAGGTCACCACAGCTTTAGCCTTAGTGTTCTGTGTTCTAATTGCTCTCCCCCAGCAACTGTACAGTGAAACATTGCTAAAAATATTGGCACATTTTAACTTCTAGTTTGTGATGTATAAGAATATTTTTACTGACTTTAGTGCTGTTTATGTAAGTTGATCAGTGCATGTACATCCTTGGTTTAGTAAGCTTGTTATGGTGAATAGTTGGGGGGGAGATACTTAATGTTAATAGTACAACTTCACAGGAAAGCCTAAGTACACGCTTTGGAAGGCAGCTGTGGCTCGCCAGCATCTCCCTTCTATTACGCTATCCAAATTACTGTCTTATTTATCCATTACTTGTCAGGGATTCCCATTCATTCCAGTTGTAAACTGTTGTATTGTGAGGTTTTGAGTTCTGTCACTGTCTTCAGTTTGCAAGCCAAGAAGTTACTTAGGAATCATTACCAGTTATTTGAATGCAGTATGAGTGTTAATTTATCTATGCATTTTGAGGTTGACGGTAGGGTTGGAACAGCTCTTTCAGGGGTATTTGAATTCTGAATGTTAGATAAAGGAGTGCATAGACATAGAATTACTGAAATGGTGAATATTTTTCTTTGATTTTTCTTAAAGGTTCAATAGACTTGCCAGTGTGGAAAATTGTCTAACATTTGGTGATTACTGCCATCTTTCCATTTGTTAACGTCACCTGTTTTGGTCGCCCCCTTGAAGAGAAAATATATGTAGTAATTTCCCATTAATGGTGCCGTTCTAGTAATTCTATATCTATGATGGAGTACTTGAGACCAATGCATTGCTCACCATAACAAAGTTTCTATTGCGGAATGGGTCACTAAATTACTTATGTATATAATCACTGGGTAGTCTTTTGAAAAGTTGAGTATTTGACCTCGTGAATTTGTGTTGAGACAGATTTCTTTTAATTCCCTGTTAAGGCAATAATTTGTAAATATGTACAGAGGTTGTTTTGCCTTTTTTTTTTTCCCCCATTTTCATTTAATTTGCATCAGAAGACAGCTTATCCATGCATGCTGTGATTGTTCACTAAAATGTACCACTAAACAGCTTTACCTTCAACGTATTAAGCTATTATTCAGTACTGTTTTTTTTTTAATGCTTTGCAATCATTGTAAACGCCCCTCCCCCTTTTGTACAGTAGCTGTCTGCTAAAAAGTCATTGCAGATACGCTATGCTGTAGAATAATATGTTGTATAAAGTGCCGATGAGACCTCCGACACTATACGCATTTGTGGTCTACGCCATGTTCCTCTTGGTGTCACGCTGTTTCCCCGGGTCCTGACATCTGCATCCCACAAGTACAGCTGAGAGTCTCCTTATGCCTTTTCTGACATGCCTCTGGGAGCCTCTTGGCATGACCAGGCGTGGGATTCAGTCCTTTCTTGCAGTAAGGCCTTCATACCAAGTGACGGCACATCCAGTTTTTTGCAAAAACTGACACGAAACACTTCCATATATCTGTGCACTTTGCAGGTTCTTCTGCAAAATGTGAAGGCTGAATTTCTCCCGCGCTGCAAATTGAAATGGAATGGCTGGGTTTTGATCCATGCAACACTGAAGTACTGTACTTAGTATTAGGTTGCACCAGTGTGCCCCATTCTTACTGTTATATTCCAACACTATTAAGCGGAGTGCATATTCAGCAAAAGGTGCAGATTTGGTGTGTGTTACACTAGTTGCCATTGGACAGCTGATTGATCAAGTTGTGGTCTCGCTGCCCTGCTTCCACTGAGCCCGTTAGCCAGGGGTAGCTGGAGTGACCACAGCAGCACACCGGTCAGGGCGTTGCGTTTTGTGTACAGGACAGAAATGTTAATTCCACATTTTGTGTTTGAATCGGACATCTGTCGTCTACCAACTCTGGGTGCTAAATTTGCTATATTTGTTTAATAAGACTGATGCAAATGGCAACAAAGGAAATTGTTTGACTTCTGACATAATTAGAAGCCAGACTGAATGACTGCTTGTTTAGTGCCTGGTGTTTGTTGCGGTACTTTTGCTTTTCCTGGAATTTTTTTTTTTTTTTTTTTTTAATTTTTGTTTTGTTTTGTTTTGCTTTGCTTCCCGTTTCCCTCCCCATCATTAAATTTACTTGGTTGTACCTTAGTACCAGTTGTTGGCAGAGACAGTGTACAGTTTGGTCACTTAGGTTGTGCAATTATTTCTATTCGTCTTTTCCAAGGACTGATTGATCGCTAGCTTTAGCAAACATAGTGGTGCAGTGGTATTTATTTTATCCAAAGTTTGTACGGAATGGTTATAGATTAAAAAAAAAAAAAAACTCAGAATGTAATCGTAATGGCATTTTACCTGTAGGGAAGTATGTGTCTATTTTAAACCCTCCACTAAATTCAGTCAAATGTGCTATTTTAAAGGAATATTTAGTACAAGATTTTTTTTGTTTTTTTTCCTAAACACTATTTTTAATTTCTTTTATTTTAGAATTTAAAGAAGCAAATACAGTCAGTACAGTTATGAGCATTCTTGGTCTGAGTTCAGAACCACCTTTGTGAATTACACAAAACACAAATATATATAAATATATAGAGAGCCAGAAATATAGACAATCGAAACTGCATTTAATATCTGAAATGTTCAAGACAAAGTCTTTATTGTTTATAATATTGTACATAAACACTGAATCGTTTTGTTTTGTTGAGCATTATTTTGTATTTTCTGTTGTACTTTAATACCTTGTGTACAGATCCAGAAATAAAGCTCTGGAAATCTTATCCTCCCTGTCTGTCATTCTTGACCAAAATCAGTAGTGACCGTCTCCATCAGATTTCAGTGAATTTCTTTGGAGTAAATGCTTTTTGATGTAAGGCAAAAACTGTAAATGCTACTGCATCTATAGTTTGATTCTCACATTATGGATTATGATCCAGCCTGGCTTGTCTTAATGATGATTCTTCTTGAAGTTTTGCTCTGTAATTTAATTTATAATGTATACATTCTGATAGTAATCTACTGTTTATGTTAAATTACTGGTAAAATTTCCCATAGGTATGAACTTTCTTGTGTTTTTTAAATTCACAAATTGTGTTTACCTGCAGATCATTACATTTCAAGTGATAATGGGATTAGACAACTGACTAGTTGCTACTGATGAACAGTTTCGGGAAGGACAATAATTAATGTATGTTTATTGTTGTTTTTAGGTAGGGAAAGCGATTAACTGACCAATACATTTGGTGGCTGCAGTTTTGTGGGCACTGAACAGGTCAGTCAGTCTGCATCCCTATCACCACGTTTGTTCATGGGCTGTGGGCAAGGACCAAAAGAACAAATTCACAGGTATAAATGGCCAAAATAAGGTTTATTTTACTTGACTGCTGGGATCACCGACCATGACACCTGGAAGAATTGAGCCACTGCTTATGGCGACCTAGAGGAATCAACTGAGGTAGTCTGGGCATCTCAAGGGTGCCACCTGTTTGGCTTCTTGGAGAACTCTTCTGGGCATGTCTCAGTGCCTTGGTCCACATCCAGGACATGCTGGAGGGATTATATCTCCCAGCTGGCTTGGGAAAGCCTGGGGATCTGTTAGAATGAGCCAGAACCAGTGACCATGGAAAAAGAGGTCGGGTCAGACCTGCTCAGCATGCTGCCATTGTGACCTTCATCAAGATAATTGGTGTGAAGATGGATGCATTAGCTGGTGAACATTTTAAAAATATGAAAATGATCTGTAGCATACTTGCAATAATGATCAATTTTAAGCGTGTGTTGAAGTAAAAAAAAAATAGTGTAGAATTTATTCAATGGGAAATTCTGGACGCTTTAAATGTCATTTATTTGATAAACATTTTGTGGAGTAAAAAAAATGCAATACAGTTAATAAAGAACAGCTGTTCCAAATGGTCATTTGCACTTGGTCAATTAGGAAGTTGTTTTAGAACATTTATGATGGCAATTTGATGTGGGTGCCAAACACCCTAGTAACTGCCTTTATTCACTCTCCATATAAACAACTTCTTAAAGGGGTTGGCACCCAAAAATCTACTGACCAATGACCTTTGTTTCCGGTAAATAAAACTCAAAATCCTACAAAGCAGAAAAAAATAGAACATGCAACTATATGACTAACAAGAAATGAGATCTTATAAAATAATAAATGTATAAGGAATCTGATATTTGAACCCATGGCTCCTGTTTGATTGTCTGGCACATTTTCGTCATGTCGGCTATTTCAGTAGATCATTATTGTCCACGTGTTTTTAGGAAATAGTTTACATGCGAGATATTTCGCAGTTGAGAGAATCAGGTATGGGTCATACCACAAAATCATATAGGATATTCATAAAATTTCCTGCGTTTTTGTGTACGTCGCGTATCTTGTGCAATTAAATAAGCGGCCATTTCGCACTACAGAACTGCGCTCAACGAGCGGCGAAGCTATTTAATTGCGATGCGCATTTTTGCCCTGTTATTTCCATATTGAAATGAGACGGATAATTTCATTGGATAGATTTCGTAGGGGGGCGTGGCACCGGGCCGGAACCAACTACCCGAAGGGGCAGGTCCTGCCTGAAAGGCCGGAGGTGTTTCATTGGTGTTGTGGCGATAAACGATGGGGGAATGGGTTGTTTTCTTCTGCTTCCTTTAATGCCTCTCTAATCGTATTCCTATATAGATTTTAGCATCAGAAGCAAAAAGGAGTGAATTAGCAGCTGAAAACGCCATTTTTCTGTTTTACAACTGGGTGACGTAATTGCCATTGCTTCACAAAGAAAGGTGGGTGAGCAGTGACAGCTGGCGAGGTGCTCAACATAGCGATCAGAATGGCAGGAGCTGGCAGAGGTTGTCAGAAGATCAGGGGCTCACAGATACGAGACCTCCTAGACACAAAGCACAGTGTCCTTTTCGATTGCGACGGGGTGATTTGGAATGGCGAAAAGGCAGTGGCCGGGGCGACTGAGGTCGTGAATTTATTGAAAAAGCAAGGGAAAAACGTATTTTTCGTGACTAACAATTGCACCAGGCCTAGAGAGAACTACGTGCAGAAGTTTTCCAGGCTGGGTTTCACAGACGTCGCGCAGGACGAAATCTTCAGTTCGGCTTACTGCTCTGCTGTTTACCTCCGGGATATAGCCAAAGTGCAGGGCAAGGTGTTTGTTATCGGGGGGCATGGCGTGTACAAGGAGCTGCGAGAGGCTGGCGTGCCCTTCGTGGAAGGAGTGGCGGACGATCCGGGAATGACCATAGCCGACTGTCCATTAGACTCGGACATCAAGGCCGTTCTGGTTGGATATGATGATAAGCTAACTTTCTTAAAACTGGCCAAAGCTTGTTGCTATCTGCAGAACGACGACTGCCTCTTTTTGGCCACCGACCCTGACCCTTGGCACCCTCTCAGGGAAGGGAGAGTCACACCAGGTATGTTGCTCTGGTCAGCACACCTGCGGTTATAAACTTTTCATTTGTTTAATGAAAAATAATAGTAAATTGAAGTACTTTTAGGACATGATGTACAAAGAAGATCTCATATATATGGACACTTTCTGAATGTTTCATATGCGTATTTAATCATTTTTATTGATGTAAACATAAATTGAACTTTTTGCATGTGTGTATGCTTTGCTGTAACCCAGTCTTTGGATATCGGTACATTTTCTGCAATAGAAAACTAAAAATATTAATGAAACCTGTTTTTAATCATGAACACAGTATCCCTTCTTGCAAAAGGCTGTTGAATTGCGACTCGATATTTTTGTATCTTGATGTTTCTTCCCCCAACAGGTTCTGGCAGCCTCACCGCTGCCCTGGAGACAGCAACCGGCCGCAAGGCCACAGTCATCGGAAAGCCCAGCCGTTTCATGTTTGAGTGCATTGCCAGTCAGTTTGGGGTAGATCCCACCCAATCGCTCATGGTTGGTGACCGGCTGGAAACGGACATCCTGTTCGGGGCCAACTGTGGAATAGACACCGTACTTACCCTCACTGGCGTGTCCACATTGGAGGAGGCGCAAGGTTACAAAGATGACCAGGCTCCAGAGAAGAAAGTCTATGTGCCTGACTATGTGGTGGATACTATCGCCGACTTCCTGCCTGTGATAGAGGATGACGAATAAAGACTGAAGTTGACATCTTCCCGACTCTTCATCCTCCGTTGTTGAAGGACATCCCAAGTAGACCCCATGAAACACTGGCTGTTGAATGCCTGGCATGTTTAACTAAGTGCTCTCCCTGGAATCCGTAACCTTAGGATACCTCTAATGTTAAAGTGAAGCCTCTTTATTCTAGTTCAGACCATGACAACCGATGTACTTCATGACTGTTGTTCTTAGAAAACAGAAAACAACTGTGTTTTTGCAGTCCAGTGCATATATGGAAATGTCATACCACAGGTACTTCTTTCTCTTGTATACCTTCATCAATAGTATGTTTCACTGGTACTCTGTAAAGGATCTTCTTAGGTTAGTAATCTGTAAACGCAGTCTTGCTGAATTGTCAGTTTGATACATTCGCTGCTAAATATTCTGAATCCTGACACTACGTCTGCTAATATAAACACCCAAAAAAGCAGTCATCTTGGGATCGGCTAATAAATTTATATGGACTTTAATATCCTTCAACACTATTGCCAAGTTTTTTTCATGGAAAGAGATGTAGTTGAAAGCTTTGTGGATCACTCACTGCCCATAAGGTTTTCATCAGCTGCTACTAACTCAACTGTCTTTATTTCCTTCAATTTAAAATTGACGTTTACAATTTTAAAAACCAATAATATTATGTGTAGCCTATACCAGAGGTGTGGTACAAGAGACAGGACAGAAAATGCTGCAAACTGTGTGTTTAAGAGGTTTACGAAGCTGTAGACCCAGTTGTGAGTTAAGTGATTATTATTTTTTTTTTATTGAGTATAAAAATTACTTTTCTTTTTTTAAAACAAAGGACAACCACTGTTGAGTATCCTTGCTTGCCAGAATGATAGTGGTGTTACTGTATTTTTCTAAAGGCATCCTTGTGCTTGATCATTTGCAATTTTTCATTCTTGAGTACACGTTTTATGAAGGAAGTGTGATGTTTACAACCATCGAGCTCAGAATCTTAGCTGTGGCAATTCAGCATTTGAATGAAAAAGTTGGTAGTCTTGAAATGATTGTTTATTGAATGACCAATATTGCATTTATATTTATACATTTGAAAGCATAAAAATTGAGCCTATTGGAATGCTTTATACAAGTCTGAAAAACATATTTAATGTCAACCTTTTCTAGCAGATACCTAATTGATTCTGTATTATGGTACATGGAATTCATTTTTAAAAGTTATTTTGTCTGAGAAATTTGATGCAGCTTTTTTCCATGTTACATTCAATTCACTGACACTATCCTATTCAATCTTATGGTACAAAAAAAAGTGAATTTTTCATTAGCATAAATTTGGAGTATTTTGCTGCGTTTCATTAAAATAAACATTAAGTTAAAACCATATTCACCTTTGATTTAGTGTCTTCTCCAGCAGTATGTGTGAAACAAAATTCAGCCACATTCCACCATATGTGTATATTTATTTGGATCTCTCTCTCTCTCTCTCTCCCTCTCTCCAAGTAATGAGACAGGAGCAGTCTAAACCTCATGATCTTTTTTTATATTTCAGTCCAGTGACCTGCCACTTTTTCTAATGAGTAACGAAACTTTCTCCTTATAACTATAAATCTGAATGAGTATACTTGAGTATACTTTGAGAAACATCAGCATTGCTACCATCTTTAATGGTGTATTCTGCACTAGACAGAAACATGGATGGCAAAGACAATCGTAAATCAGCACTGTCAGTGTTGTGAAAAGAGCCCACTGTACATTCTCACAGAGTCAGTCATCTCAATTTTCTCAGGTGAAGCGTAAGACCTAGGTAAAGCATGGTTGTAAAAATAAATTCCAGTTATATATTGCTTTATTTTTTTTCCCTCCACTTCATATATACACACATTACAACAGACATATTAACAAGATGTTAAATAGTGTTAAAGACAACTAGCCTGGAAGAAAAAAAAAAAATACTGGACTTGATGAAGACTGACGTTCTATGTCATTCTGGTCCACCACGCTATAAAGGAAGAAAAGTAAGAATGTGTTTACAAGACAATTTTGATGGAGTCTGAATGCACACAGATCACTGTATATCACCATAACATTTAAGCGGACACTGGACAGCAACTTTGTGTGTCTTGAGCATCCAGACCATAATAACAGGGCACATTTCTTCGAGTTCCTGACTGCCCTCACCTGGATGTAGTCCATCTCATCTAGGGCCAGAGGTTTCCTACGATACCTCTGGGGGAAATCTCTGAGAGTAGCGGCATTGTCTGGTGTCCCAGGCACACGGCTGGGCACTCCTGGGGGCCCTGATCCAAATGCCGCAGATGACACCGAACCGTGCATCGCAGGGGAAATTTCTGGAACGTTGGCAAAAGCCATTTTCAGTGCTTCCTGGGCTGAAAATGTGGCAAGTTTCATCATTAAAATTAAGAAATTATACACAAGCATTTTCTCATGTGACATCACTGTGTTGCCCATGTTTTTAGTATCTTAACACTGATCACAGAATTCAATTCAAAAGTTTGTTTATTTTTATTAGCGATTCAGTTATGCAATAGGTATACTCACCATTAGGCCTTGGGATATTCTGGCGATTAGGAAATTTGATTAATGGTGCATGAGGTTTTACCACCTTTAAATAAGGAACATAACCCAGATTCAATGTATATAACTATGTACATGTCAACTCATTAAATAAAATTCATCTTTTTTTTTAGGAACAAATTGGAACACAAGATCAAAACCTGCATTTGGGAAAAGCCTTGGGTCAAAAATTACTCCATGATCATATTATTTTGACACTAGTAATGGTCACTAGCCCGTGACCAAAGTTCAATAAATAGGATTAGCCCTAACATTCAAACAGGCCCAGGACAATCTTGCACGGAAAAAAAACACTGAACGCAGTAAAAATAATAACCATCTAGTCTAATCCAATTGTTTGCCAAACACTGCGCATGTAATTATGTGCCAGTGCAACTAATAGTGTTTGTATCACCACAAAGAACGGTGGGGCAGCCCTGGTGGAAGATTACTATATCATTTGGTTAAAATAACGAAATAACTAGATTGGCCAATTAATAGCAAAAAAATACTACACAAAAATGTTAGCTTAAAATACTTAAAATGTTCGCAAGATGAAAAGTAAAACCTAGTCAAAAAATAGTCAAATAATAAACTATTCCGACTAATTTCTGGACACAACTCTTTCGTAAATGAAGAGTAAGTCTAGTCTTTTATCTTTAAGCAACAAAACACACCCAAAACCTTCCGCAGTCAGTCTTAAACTTAGCTGTACATGTTCAAAAACCCTGTAGGACCTACAAGGACATCAAAAACTAACAGTAAACAAAGCGATATTTCTGCACGTACGTACAAACTTTTTGAATGCTTTTAGGGGCTCATCATCCGCCCCACATCACATATAATGAAATCGTACAAAACAGATGTCACACGGCTAATCTGCGTGCATTATTTACCTGCACGACCCTACTAGCAGCTGCCATTTTGCCACTGATTTTGCTCCCCATGGCGGCCTCTGTCTTCTACGTCCGGGTTAAATCGATACAAAAAGCGCGATTTCTATAAATGACATGAGAGGGCGCTGTTGGTATGTGCTTCATCTTAAAAGGCCTGGTTTCCATCCATACAAGAAGAAACAGTAGAGGAAATAAATAAAGCTAGCCAAGTACACAGTGCCGTTTTGATCGTGGATTCTCTTATTGTAGTAGT
The DNA here is from genome assembly GCA_011763525.2 of Mormyrus iriodes. Taxonomy (NCBI): domain Eukaryota; kingdom Metazoa; phylum Chordata; class Actinopteri; order Osteoglossiformes; family Mormyridae; genus Mormyrus; species Mormyrus iriodes. Next base: position 28,860,097 of record JAAGVU020000040.1, read on the forward strand.
AATAATAATAAAAGAAACACTCTAGTCATCAGATGTCGATTTGCAGATAAGGAATGTATAAAGGCATACTAAAAACGCACAAGGAGGTATGGGGATTATGTTACCCAACGTTACAATAAAAGAAGTAATTTGTAAGCGTGCAGTAGCTTGTCATGCATAAAAACACTAGTACTATATCGTTTTTCTTACCTGTACCACTAACATCAGTTGTTGTCAGTTATTTCCAGATAATGTACGTATTACTTGTTTACCTAGAGTCTGGATAGGAACAGTGATTATGAACGCCACATTAATTTCTTCAGCTAACACCATAATAAAATTGCTTTGCATAGGTCACCAAAACATACAGTATTATGATACGCCACAGAAATACTATTTGGGTCGTTCTCACATATTCACCTGCCTGCGGCCTTTCATATCCCATCTGCAGGAATCCGAACAGATTCTTGCCCTTGTTATCATTGGTCGATCATATGACAACCTACAATTTCCTGGCGCTATATTCAGTTTGCAGGAACAGCCAATCACAAATCGATTCTCGCAGGAAATCGGATTGACACACATAATAACCAATGATCATTTAGTTCGTGCCCACAGCGCTTGGGGCGTCATGTTCTGCTGTCCAATCGGCTATAAGATGCGCCACCTTTGAAGGAAAGGCGGTCTTGCCAAGTTAAGAAGAGGCATAACACTGACAAAACATATGGTTTTAACGAAAGTTTTTTGAAGACAGTCGGTCGGTGCTAGTACGGCAAGGTAAGAAATATTATAAAATGCGAACAGTAACAGAAGTTCTAAGTTAGTTCACATCTTATTACTATTTAGGTAAGTTGCAGCGAAACAATAATTTAGTATGTTAGGTAGCGTTTAACTATGTAATAATAGCTATAGCGCCGTTAATACAGTACACACAGGTTAAGCATAGTTAATCAGTCTGTTTGAACTAGCGTTTTTTTTTAATAGTTTAACCTCTGGGATTTTGATTGCGTGCATTAATGTGGACTGTGGTAGACTGGCATCCCTTCCTCTGTGTATCCCAGCCTTATGCTGCCTGGGATATCAGTCAGGCCCTCCCGCAACCCTGACCAAGACAGGCGGTTGATGGATGGACTAAAAATTAAGTGTGCGTGTGTATGTAAATCTTTGGCTTCTTCGCAGAATGGATCTTTTTGAGGAATTGGAGAACGTGGCTTCCAGGCTGGAAACTGTGGCATTAAGCGGTTGTCAGGCGTCGGCAATTCCGGATGGGAAGAAGGACAATTCGCCTGCACAGATATTAAGGTCCATTGTTTATCATTATGTAATTTGATAATCACTTGGTGTCCATCAACCAAAACTGAACCAAATTTTTCATTTTATTTTAATTTTCATGCATCAGGATAAAAGAGCAAATGGCGAACCAATGTTTTGAAATGCAAGTCAAAATCAGTGCAGGTGAGTTTTCAGTGTAGTATATGTAATAAAGCAGCTGAACTGCAAGCAGAAATGTCACTATTGTTTCAGTTGTGGTCTATATGGCAATGCGTATTTTCTTTAAAGTATCCTAAATGTGACATGAATCCTCTTGCAGAAAAACTCAAAAAAGCATGTGGCGAGCAGGAATCTAGCAGAGATATGTAAGTATCACTTAAAAGTAAAGTACTTGTATCCCTTGTGCTAAAAGCATCGACACATTTTCTAGTACTAAAATCACTTTTTGGTCATAATAATTATTGTTGTTTGTTGCTAGGTCTGAATGTGAAAGTGAGATGGAGGAAGCAAGAGTTAACCACTGCAACAAAACTTTGGCTCTGCAGAGGTAAGTCCCTTACTGCCATGTGATTTCTCTGCTATGCAGGTTGGTCCCTTATTTTTTATTCCTCATAGTTTCCTTGTTCTATGCAAGATTCTGTTGGCTTTAATTATTTAGAGAACAGTGTCACTGATGATCTAAAAAATATCATTATCATATTCATAAGCATATTATAAATGGAGAGCTGCAGTGAACTGCAGTAAAGTCTCATTTGGGTGTCTGCTATGTATTGATTGAATGATAATATGGAAAAGGTATGGAGTTTGACTTTGGTGTTTTCCATGCCTGGGAGGAAAAGAAAGTATGGAGAGATTTCAGTGTTTCCACACATTTGCAACAAAGTGGCCTCCTATATAGTCTTAAAAAAATGAATTCACTTATTCATGTTTTTGATGAAATCACAAATGGCACTGACAACCAGGTCACCATAACGCGCATTGAAGAGTAACGTCTCAAGAAGAGCAATGTGTGTGCTTGATCAATCTCCAGTGAGAAATATCAGTGTAGGCTGCCTTACAATTTGCGATGCTCACAATTGGGAAATGCAGCATCTCGCCTGCTTGGCCTGCCAGTCCGAAACATTGAAATTTGGGATCCTTAGCCCAACATGTGAATGGAATACAAAATGCAAAGTGAGTAATGTTCTTCACCATTTTGAACATGGAGTTGTTAGCCACATGGTGGGCAGAAACATTGATGTTTAGTAGGATCCAGAAAAGGGCAAGATGAAATATTGGCCAGGCCGGCATCTTCAGAGTGGGTGCCAAATTAGCAAACCACTGGCTCCAGCCCCCATCCCTCTGCAACTATTGCAGAGAAAAATGCTGTCCATAGATATCAACTCAGCATTCAACACCATCATTCCTCAGAATCTGATCGGAAAGCTGAGATTGCTGAGCCTGAACACCTCCCTCTGAGACTGGATCCAGGACTTCCTAACTGGGAGTCCTCAGTCAGGATCGGCAGGAACGTCTCCAGTATCATCACGCTGAGCATAGGGCGCCCCAAAGCTGTGTGCTCAGCCCTCTGCTGTTCACACTGATGACCCACGACTGTGCAGCAATGCACAGCTCAAATCACATCATTAAGTTCACTGATGATACAACCATGGTGGATCTGATCAGCGGGAGCGACGAGGCGGTGTACAGAGAAGAGGTGAAATGGCTAATGGACTGGTGTGGAATCAAGAACCTGTCTCTGAATCAGGACAAGACAAGAGATGTTTTTTGACTTCATGAGGGCACACTGTGACCGCCCACTGCTGAACATCAACTTCCGTCTGGCAAAAGGTTCCGTAGCATACGGGACTTCACTGCCAGGATGGGAAACTGTCTTCCCTGAGACTGTCAATACTGTATCTGCAATAATACTATTTATTCAAATATCCATTCATGCCAGCACAGTTACTACTGTTGATTTGCACTGCATGTTGTCTTGCCCTGTAAATTGCACTTGTGTGGTCCTGTGTTTCTGTCCTTTGTTTTTTGTGCATCTTGGTCCTGGAGGAGAAATGTTTCATTTCACTGTATACTGTGTATATGTCTGAAATGACAAATAAATCTACATGACTTGACTTGAATTTTCATAATGATCGTATAATGAACTGTTCCCTCCTGGGACCACAATTAGTATTGTCATTAAAAAAGTAATAATTTTATGAAGTTTTTTTTTTTTTTTTTTTTTTTGTTACACAGTATTTGTAGATTCGAGGCATATTTTTGAATTTGTCACATCCAATGTTTTCCAGAATGCAGATCTGGTGGGCCATCTCAGAACAACTCAAAAAGAATGATTCAGAGTCAGAGTAAGTTGGGTATCTCACTAGACATTGTAGGATTGGTTGGAAACCACATAAATTTGTAGTGATATAGTGGAACAAACACATTTTGTATTCATGTGCAGGGTATTAAAAGCATCAGCCAAGCACAGTCTGGAGCTGTGCTCCAAAATACTAGAAGTTCAGCAGGTGGGTTGTTTTGGATTCTTTTTGAAATACACTGTCAGTTATGACATGCCATTTTTTCCCCATGTCTGTTTGTGTCTTGTTTGGTTTGATTTTGTTTACTTTTTTGTGCTTGACAAAGGAATCATCTGAGATCCAGGATCAAGTTTTTCAACTGCAGAAAAAGAGGCTTGGTACTGTTATTAATATTATAATTATTAAATGTCTACACAGTCATTATTCACAGAAAGGCAAGTTCTCAGCACTAAAGCAGCAGCAGCAGACTACCCAAGGGGTATTTTTGAGTATTTTGTATTAAGCCTTATTTTAGTAAAACAGACGGAATAGAATCCAGATCATAAAGGAATCATGATTTTTTTCTTGAGGCAGATTGACCTTCAGTACATATTTTAATGGTTAAAAAGTAATTCTATTCTAAATGGCTTTGTGTTCTGTTACACTTATGCAGATCTAAAACGACTCATTCATGAAAAAATGATGGTGATAGAGGAGCTGAAGAGAATGAGAGAGCATCCTGAGGAAGGGAAGTATAAGAGAATTTTAGAGAGAGGCCAGGAAAACCTGCAGAAGTACCAGAAGATGGCAACAATCACACAGAATGTCCTTCGGGTAATAACTCTATACCACTGTTTCTCAACCTGGGTGTCGGGGACCCCTAGACAGTCCATGTTTTTTCTCCCTCCCGTCTCCCTATGAGAGGAAGCATATCCATATTTCTCAACACTACCATGTTGAGACACTTCTCTATACAGTCTTTACTGTCCATCTTCATATTCACTCTGTAGGTGATGTTGGCTGTTGAGACAGGCACACTGCCAGTGATTTTTTTGCTTGGTACTATGGCTCTCCAACTAACCTTTTATAAGTTTTTCTGAAGTCAGTGTGACATTTTTAATTGAAATTCTATCCATTTATACCTTGATCCTGGGTACTTTGTACACTAGGGGTGCCCAACTGGTCTAGTCGTCTAAATTTAACAGACCAGGGGAAAGGCAGTGGATTGATTGGCAATTTCACAAGTTTTACTGATCCTTTTTTTTTTTTAGATGGGAATAGAACACACAAGTTGTAAAAAAATATGTATAACTTGTTTTTGGAAATTAACCAACCCTCCAAAAAGACCCCTGTGTTACAGTATACTGACCATGGTCCAGTACCAGTCCAGGCAACAGAGGGCATAAGGCTGGGGAACCTGTATACGATCACAGTTCAATGAAAATTGAGAAAATTCTTGCATTTTCATTAGTCAATAGAAGGGTTTTTTGGTGTTTATGTAACAATATCCATATTTTTGATCCACACAGAGAAAGTTTATTTGTATGTTACTGATTTTGAGGTGTGCAACACTGTGCTCTCTTGCAGGGAACTATTCTGGCCAGTAAGGTGAACTGGAGAGACGATCCTAAACTTAAAGACATTGTATTTGAATTGGAAGACATCCATTTGTATTAATACAGCTACAGTACAAGTGATATACTTGTTTATATGTACAAATCGTATTAATAAGTATTCATTTGTAAATATACACAAACTTATTTTTGTAGTACGATGTGTGATATTGCATTTGACCATTTTTGTGAATTTCTTTTTTTTCTTCTTAAATAAAATATGTTAACATTAAAAGCTTGGTGTAGAATCTGCTCTCTTTCATGTGGTTTAGAATCAGTCATGATCATTGTAATTATGTATCACTGTAGACCGTGGGCATTATTTGTCCGTCATTAGATAGAATATGTCGAATAAAAAAAATCGTGGTTCATCAACAGAAAACGCATCCGAATCTTTTTTAAACCTGGGAAACAATGCCGCCTCCTGGCCGTGAAGAAGCTAGCCTGTGCTGAGACATAAGCAATCAATTGTTGAAGGCATTAAGTGTCCGGCCATTGCTGTGGGAAACGCCTGATAGTTCGGCGACCGAAGGCCAGCGATTGCTCTGGCCTGCGCGAGGCAAATTTAAAAGTAACTCGGATTTTTATGCACCAATCGTTCAACAGAATCTGAAGAAGCTGCGTATTTCATTCAACTATTTGTGTGGATTTATAACAGTCCTCTTGGTACTTTTATACTGGTTAATAATTCGATAATATATTTTATTTCTGTCGCCGAAAGGCTGCAGTTTAATAGTTGGATTGGTTCCTATTTTGGAAATTAGGCTCTTTCCGGAGCGATCAATCCAGTGCATTTGTATAAGCACGAATTAAATGACGCCAGAGTTTATTAGCAGGCAATCATACGACTGTACGTGCGTAATACATTTGTAGTGATAGATCAAGAGAGGAAAAGATGACCTCCCCCCTGAAGCCGTTGAATTCCGTGGATTTGTACAGCACACCTCGACGGATCTCCAGGCTTTCAAAAGACAAAATACCGCGACGGACACTGAGTACACTGGCATCTAAGGAAAATGAGGAAACTGTAACAAATTACTTTATTGCGAAGACACGTCCCCGCTCTGTAACACCAATGATTTCCAAGACCCAGGCTAACTTAATGTAAGATAACGACGTTTATGAATAGCGCTCATTTAGGGTGACCATACATCCTCTCTATTCCGGACTTGTCCTCTTTTTTTGGGACCTGAAATGTCCTGGATTTCGCTTTGTTTCACAGTGACATTTGCTTTCTACAATCAGAATACTTTCTGTGTGCATATTTACATTGTTTCGACGCCTCTTTCTGCGTCCTGCCACCGGTGTCTTCTGTTTTGCAAAAAAAAAAAAACACGGTCACCCTACCTCATTAAGTTAGGACTTAAGGGAGGGGGAAAAGAGGTTTAATTTTGCCCTAAATTTCCTTCTTATGGTTTTTCTGTATTTCTTTTTTATTTGTATTATGTCTTGTTTCAGGTCGAATTTAGAAACAAGTAACAAATCATCTAACAAGGCTGTGAGTCCTAATCTTGCTATGTTGAGAATGACACCAGGTAAGTTTTCTTCCAGATGACGTTTTTTTAACTCTTATAATCTCCCTATATATGTGGTATGCTAGGGCATGTAGTCCCAGTCAAGTCCACAAATTCTTAGTCAACACTTATCTATATACAAAATACCAGCTTTCCAGTCAGCCCTGCAATCTTTTGCATTTTTGGTGGTTTTTGGTGGTAATGGGCATTGTTCATTGATGCTGGTCCACAAGGTTGCTGTTAACGTTGTATTTGACTGTGTTGCACTGTTTGCTCAAGGTTGCAGCCTGCAAGAGAAGCAAAAACTACTACAAGAAAAGCATCAAAGAGCCAAAGACAGTGTGGACAGGCTTGCTGTAGGAGGAGGGGTAAATGGCCTCTTTATGCCCTAAAGGGCATATCACTTTTGCCTCCTCATTTGGGCTAGTTCTTATGTTGACTTGTGTGTTTGTCACTAGCTATAGGTGACCACAATAGTTTGGAGGACACAGAAGTTAATTTTATATAATCTCCTATCCATTTATGTAGGCATTCCTGTACTTCACAGATTGAGGTTTTCAGTGCAGACTGCATTACCTTCACATTCTTCTGTTCTGTGCTGTTTCAGGTCAGTTTGTGGCCTGAGATGGACAGCATGCGTCTCTCTGCAGGGGAGGGTGTTGTTTTGGGTTTGCTTTGTGTTGTCGTAACCTTCACCACATGCTACCTCTTCAAATACCTGCATGGTAAGTACTGTCAGGCTGAAATGTTTTTCTTTTAAATATCAGTCTAGAAATTTTAGCTTCCTTTGTTGTATATACAGGGGTTGGACAATGAAACTGAAACCCTGGCTAATCGTGTTTCAGGTTTCACACTTATATATGTGCGGCCTGGTGGCCAATCTTCACTGTTTGCACATTCCATCAGTGAGAGCAGAGTGTGAAGGATGAATTAGCAGAGCAATAGCACATCTGTACATAAAATATTGTATTCCTCACAAGATAATGGGAGACATATGAGAGGTCAAAAGAGGGCAAATTGTTGGTGTGTGTCTTGCTGGCGCATCTGTGACCAGCATAGCAAGTCTTTGTGGTGTATCGAGAGCCACAGTATCCAGGGTAATGTCAGCATACCACTGCGAAGGATGACCACATCCAACAGGAGTAACTGTGGACACAAGAGGAAGCTGTCTGAGAAGGATGTCTGGGTACTAACCCAGACTGTGTCCAAAAAACATAAAACCACAGCTGCTCAACTCACTGCAGAATTAAATGCGCATCTCGACTCTCCTGTTTCCACCAAAACTGTTTGTCTGAAGCTACACAGGGTCAGTGTTCATGGTTGTGCTGCTATAACCAAACCTTTGGTCACTCATGCCAGTGCCAAACATCAGTTTCAATGGAGCCAGCAGTACAAACCTTGGGCTGTGGACAATGTGAAATGTGTAGTCCGCTTCCACTGTCTTTCCCACATCTGGGAGAGTTCCAGTGTGGAAAAGTCCAATAGAGGCTTACCACCTGGACTGTTGCGTACCCAGAGTGCAGCACAGGGGTGAATAAGTGATGGTTTGATCTGCAATATCAAGGCATTCCCTAGGCCCACTACTTGTTCAAGATTTGTGTGTCACTGCCAAGGACTACCGAACCATTCAGGAGGACCATGTTCATCCAATGTTTCAAACATTGTACCCTGAAGGTGGTGCTGTGTATGAGGATGATCATGCACCAATACACACAGCAAGACTGGGGACAGAGTGGTTTGATGAACATGAACGTGAAGTTGAACATCTCGCATGCCCTGCACAGTCACCAGATCTGAATATTATTCAGCCACTATGGGGTGTTTTGTAGGAGCAAATCAGGAAACCTTTTCTCCCACCACATGTAGTGGTCACTGTTCTGCAAGAGGAATGGCTTAAAATTCCCTCTAGTCACTGTGCAGGACTTGTAACTGTCGTTCCCACGACAAATTGATGCTATATTGACCGCAAAATGAAGCCCTACACCAGGGATGGGGAACCTGATCCATGGAGGGCTGGTGTGGGTGCAGGTTTTTGGGATGGCCTCTCAATCAGCCCTGCCCTACACCATATTAATCATTTATTGTAGTCTGTAACCAGGTGTTTCAGTTTCATCATCCAACCCCTGCATATCCATCTATCTTCCAGTCACTTATCCATTAAGTGAGGTCCCCCTTAGTAGATTTTGGCTCAGTAGGTTATTTATTCACATTTTTGGATTTTTATTTTTATTAAAATAATCTGGAAATTAATTCACGGACACCACCGCCATCACCAGCAGTGTTTTGCGACCCCCCCCCCCCCGAGCCAGAGTTGATCGCGCAAGAAACGGCAAACTTGTTAGGAAACACAGCTTTTTATTAAAAGAATGTTTATGGGGGTTAAAGTATCTGAGCCTTACTGATGAGTGGGCAGCAGATGATGCAATTATTTCTGTACAGACCAATTACTTTCTATACACGGGAGTGTTGGGGAACCTGTATTATCATTTTCATTCCATGCCGCTTATAATGGTAAGTGTTACAGTGACATGAGAAATGTCACATGGACACATAACTTGTGTGGTGGCTCTGGGTGTTAATGCCTACAGACTGGATGAATGATGGCTGCATTTCAGGGTCCCTGCTGCACAGCATGCGTCGCTACACAGCGGATGTGGATGGTTTTTCTGCCATCCACCCCATCTTATGCGGCTCCCAGGCTGCCCTGAATCACAGCCTGCTTGTCTGGCACACTCACTTCCTTCAGCTGCTAGTAAGGTTTCCCCGAAGTCTCATGGGCCTCAACCTCCTATTTTTCCTCTCTGTCACTTACTGTATTGTTGTTCAACAATTTTTGTTGGCATGGGAACTATAAAATTTGTTTCCAGAGAATGGACAGATTTTTATTGAATTAAATATGTCTGGCTATGTGTGGCTTCCTGTAACAGTCACCTGTCTTTTTTAAAGTTCTAGGTGTCATATGTAATATTTTGTTGTTAATTATGCTGATGTCTGTTCCTTCATGATCCTTAATGGAACCTCCCAAGGTTGCCTAGAGGAATTTGACAGTAAATCCTTCTGTTTGTGTGAATTAGGATGAGATTAAGACGAAGTTTGAAACCCACCTCACGAAAGCCCACACAACCTACCTCCTGTACCTCGTGCTTTATATCAGTGCCATTGGCACTCTGCTCTACTACCTGATAGATAATGTCATCCAGAAAAGCAAACTCACCCCCAGAAGGATTAAAGTATGGTGGGTACTTATCCTCTTCTAAAGGAACATATATGTACTGTTTTTTTATTATTGTCATAGAACAATGAATAAGTTTAACCCAACTTAGTAATCCTTCAAATATGTTTCAATGCATCAGTAAAGAGAAATGCCTTTTTGCATGAGTGTGAACAAACTGGGCTAGCTTTCTTCCATTATTGTATGTAACGTGGGTGATTGTTGATTAGGTCACAGGATGAACTCCTGTTTTAATGCAATATTACACTGAAAGTCAAAGCTAGGAACCTGTATAACTGATCCACTAGGGTGCTGCTGCTTGTTGCCACGGCGTCCTGGACTTTGCTGATGTTTCACCTGCTGGTGTCATATCAGCGTCTGGAGCAGTCCATAGAGGAGACGGTACGGAGGCTCCTGGATGAGCTGGTGAGGCTTTCTGATACAGCGTGAAGATGTTGCCGTTTGTCACCTTGCAGTTTACAGTTATCTCTAGTCCTGAAAGCTTGGCCATTTGTGTGGTATTTTACTTCTTGACCCCTTGGAATTGTAGTCCTCAGTTCTGTGGTTTGTCCTAATTCAGTTATCACATCTTCCAAGTCGCTGAACTAGTTTCCAGTCAGTAAGGGCCAGTTTTATGTTAAATAGAACAGAACATACCACAGTTAGATTACAGGCAATATAATTAGAATATGGAGGACAGATACACTACCCATTTCCTTTATGACATGGTAAGAGTATGTAACAGTGCATGTCTGACATCCACCCTTTTAAATGGCTGTGTGATGATTACATAGTCAAATTCTTGGCTGTCCTTTAACTTTAGATGCGCTAGTTAACTGTTTCATTTCATGAAAGACAGCAGAATTTAACATCCCTTGTAGAAAGAATGCCTCAAATTTTCTCTGCTGTTAGAACTGCTATAGGAGGTTACTTTGATGAAACGAAGATATGACATTCTCTTGCCAGTAAAGGTACTCTAATGGTGAACATACTGTAAATGTATTTGTTAGAAAAGAATATTGAGTGGATGTTCATTACATGTTTAGTGAGTAATATGCAAATGTAGAAAATTTCAGTGTGTGCCAAAACTTTTGACTGGTACTGTAACTCAGAAGTTTCTTTTGGCCTCTCTGGTTTTCTCCCCCAGGACAGAGATATGCTGTTAGGTGTAATGGTGTCTCCTAATTGCCTGTAGTGTGTTATGTTTGTGAGTGTGTTTGTGTGTGTGCTGTGTAGATGGCCTGGCCTCCTGCGATCCCCAGCCTCATGTCCTGCCCTGTCTGGGATAGGCTCCAGGCTTTCCATGATTCTGGATAAGCAGTTGGAGGGTGGCGGGATAGTCTGCTCTTGTCTTATGTAGATTTTAAATGGCATATTGAATTTGAACGGGTTGTTTGGTATCTATATAAATATGTAATTCTTGACTTCATTACAAATTGAAAGTAATGAAAGTGCAGTCACCTCTTAACATTCGTGAGGGTTAGGGGCGAAAGAATCCCGTAAATGTGAAAATTTTGAGAAGATAAAACTTGGGCCCGTTTTTAGAAATACATAATTAACGGCAGTGAAAAGTTTAAAAGTTACTGTGAGAAACGCAAGATTCCATGATTGCGGAGACAGATACACGTGGGTGATGCAGGTCGCCAGGACAAAGATGTGTGATGTACCTATGCTGATATCGTTTCCCTCCGAAAAATAACGTTTAGTATTAAAGATATAGTATGCATATACACTAATGAATATTAAAAATACTAATATTTTTATATTGTATGACTATGTAATCCAAATTATGTTCTGTATTGTTTATATATTTTTGGCTTATGCGTCGTACAAAAATATTCCCACTTAATTGTTTAAGGCCAACTCACAAATAACCAAAACTAGGGCTGAGCTGAGCTAGTTTTTCTTGTTGCTAATTACCAGATTCACATGATCTCAGGAAATATGCATCATGCAGTTAAGCAAGCAATGTTTTCAACTGGAATGATGTGTAATTTTTTTCCTCCTCAAAGGCTCATCTTGCAACTTTGGACTTGAATCTGAAAATGTACCATAACATCGCCACCTACTGGAAGGAGCACTGTCTGCCGCCTCTAACCCGAGGCACCCTGAGTGTGTTTGGGATGGTACCAGTACGGGACGTTTTCTTCTACCTGCACTACTACAGCCTGCCCATTCTGACAGCCTTATGCACCCCAGTCCTCAAGCTCCTCATGGCTCTGAAAGAGATGTACATTGATCCACACCGAGTCCGGCTCAAGCAGAGACCACTTTCCCATTGATAAGGGGGCACTCGGCCATTTCCCATTGCCACATAAGATATCTTTGGCTTGGGTCTGCTGTAATGGTCCAAAATCATAAGAAAGGGACTGTGGTTGCAGATTCCAGCCACAATACATCCTACACTACCAGCACACTTAAAACCTGCACTTTATTTTTCTTAAAACTGCTGCCGTTTTATTTTTTAACCATATAAAGTTTCTGCCATAAGTATTCTGATGTGCAAACAAACATTTTCTTTGGTAGCCTTTATTACTATTTTTATTTATCTTGCTTTTGTCAAGTGTGAGTGGAGCTGCTGCGCTGTTGTTATCCAGTAACGTAAAATAATAGATTTAATCATTTATCACAAAGTCATGTCCTGTGCACCCGCAGAAAATTGTTTTGCTTTGGATATGAACAAAGAAATGGCTTCTAATTTTCTGGCATTTCTGAAATTTCTTAACCAAGTGTCTATTTGTCTTTACCTCTCATGCATGTATTTTAAAAAATATTTTAATCTTTGATTTATGATTAACTGAAGAATATACATTTTAATCAAAATTTTGGAAAGATGGCCATTACATTGTAAAGTGCTATCAATAAACATGACCCGTAAGCTAAATAAAAAATAACAAAAAACTCACGGACAACTGTAGTGTCGGTGATTCCATGAGAATCCCTGCTGAAGAACATAACAGTAACCATTGCAACTTTTCATGTATGCCTTCTTATTGGAACCCTCTCACAGTCCTTAGCACCTGGCCTGCCCCCCCCCCACCCCGCCTGCCCCTACTCATCCTAACCCCAAGTGTCCTCTTTATGTTTACATTGGCTGTATTATGTTTCCCCATCAGGGGATTTTTGCATTAAAGAGCACTGGTTCATAAACAGAGCTTGAGAAATAGATAACATAGAATTGCTGCCAAGAGATTTGCAGAGGACCATTCTTTACCTTTCACCAATGCACTAATCCCATCAAGGGGAGATACATTAACTCTTCTTTTGTGGTGTAACAAGTGAATGCAAGTACTAAAATACTGTTGCATCTTTACTGGTTGGTGTAGCAGCCATTAATGTAATAACTACTTATAATGTAATAACATGCCAATATTGTAATAAAATTCTCAGTTTTTAAATAAGTAAATGTTTATGTAATACCTGGTCGATAATGTAATAACTTATATTATCGGCAAAAACTTCTTATGTTATTGGTTCAGAAAAAGTATTATATTATTGGCCAGTTATTGTGTCATGGATTTTTTTATCCCATTAAGAATGGAAAAATTGTTATATATTGGCAATTAGTACATTATTGGCCGCTACAGGTGAAGATCCTAGAGTGTTTTTTTTTTCGTTTTATTTTAACATAAAAGACTTTCTGTATACGGCAGGTGGCAGTGTGGCTCAGTAGGGGGTTGAGGACTATGAATCCCTCCCCTGTGTGTGTGCAGTTTGTGGGTTATCTAGCACTGCGAGCCTAATAGCATAGAGTGCAAAGCAAGAGAATGCCCTGAATGGGACACCAATCCATCACATGGTACACACGACACTTGAATTAAAGACACCAATTTGCCTTCCTGCATTTTCATGGGAGAAATTGGGAGTGCTTGGAAGATACATGGGCAACACAGGAATCGTTGACTAATTCGCAGCCTTTGCAACAAGACAAGAGAGGAAAATATAAGAATAAAAGACATGGTGCTGTGCCTGTCTTGTATTGTGCTGCTGTTTGTTCCAGCACCCCATGCACCCATCCCCTCTGTAACTGTGCCACCAATACTCCATTGTACAATGTACATGTAACAATAAGCCTGGAAACTTAAACTTAAATTATGTCATTTTGTTCAACTGGGATGTAGTTTATGAAAATAGGAGCAAATATGCATGGATAATTCTTCCTGCCAGACATGCATTTTATATTCCCATTTAGTTTAATATTGTTTCTTTTCATTTGACTCCATGTGTGGTAAATAGGTGTAGGATGCCTGACAGGGGTGAGCTTTAACATGTAATTATTCCCATGAGCCGTCAGGAAGTGCTCAACTGTAGAAGAGTAAATTGTGCAACTCAACATGGTTGTCTTATACGATGACCTACTTTTCTGTCAGGGATTGTTAATGACTGTTACCCTTTCAAGGTAAGTCCTCTGTATGCCCAGGACCCTACGAATTACTGTGTGTCATGATGTTTTTCACTTATGCTTTAAGAGCTAAGGGAAGTACAGTGATGAAGCAGTGATGCATGAGTGATCTAGCCAAGGTAAAGGGTTCAGTGCATTAGTTGAAAAGAAAAAATGTAGGAATTTATGAGTAAAATGACAATTTAACATCAAGCGGACCCTGAAATGTGTTCATGAGATCATGTGAATGTTTTGCCAATTTTTTTATTGTCTGAATTTTCCCTATATGGCAATGTAATCATTACATGCACCACGGGAAGCCAGGTGCTATTGGTGCTGATAGGGGATTTTTGGGTAAGGAGACACAGACCTGTCTTAAGAAGTTTTTCTGGATCAGACTCATGAAACAAAAAAAACATTGTTTGTACATGCCGCTGCTGTCAGGAGGAACTTTAATATCAAACTTATTTTACCACCTTTAGTTTGAAAAGAGTAATGTTACTAGTAATAAGGGATGTGCATCTCTGTCACTGAGGCCGATGTGACACACATCTCAGTACATTGCTAGAGATCTGATACATTAAACATACTTATGAAGTTGACACCACATCTATTGTCACTTTAGCTAAGCGCTTCAATGAAGTCAAGACCTGGATGGCTGAAAACGTCTTATTATTAAATGCACAGAAAACTGAGGTTCTGTTTTTTGATGACAAGTCCACAGGTAGGAATGCCCTAATCTTTGCACTCCAATCCAATGGACTGAACCTTTCCCTCAGCAGCTCAGCCCGTAATCTAGGTGTCATCTTAGATACAAGCCTCTCATTCAAATCGCATGTGGATACAGTATCAAAAGTATGCTTCCTTCAGCTACGCAACATTGCCAAACTGCCACGACTCTTTACTATTCTAGACAGAGAAATTGATACATGCCTTTGTATACAGTAGGTTAGACTACTGTAATGCTTTGTTATCTGGGAGCACACACTGCACATTAAACACCTTGCTGCGTATTCAAAATGCTGCAGCTGGAATCATCACCAGGAGCAGGAAGTTTGAACATATAACCTCTGCTCTTAGTTCCCTGCATTGACTTCCTGTTAGGTTCAGGACTGATTTCAAAGTTCTCCTACTTCCATATAAGGCACTTAAAGGTCTAGCACCTGCCTACCTCACAGAGTTACAAGTTTACGAGCCGCATCGCCCACTCGCCGACAGTTGGCGGTCAAGCATTCTGCTACAGGGCCCCTATATTGTGGAATGGTTTGCCAGCCTATGTTTGGGATGCTGAATCGGTCTCAGTCTTTAAATCTCGACTGAAAACCTATCACTTCAGTTTAGCTTACCCTCAACTTAACTTATAACACACCCCAATTATGGCTGTTGGTGCTGCTGTACATGCCATTTTTATCTACTATGCCTGTCCATTAATGCATGTGTCAATGCATTTTCTGACCCCTCATGCTCTCTGTCTTCTTACCTGTCCTTGTAGTGCCCGGGGAGGGCACCATCTGAGCTGAGTTATGAAGCAACTACTAATGCGATAGGATACGATTCACCCCTATTGAGATGTAGGGCAAATAAACATAATTTGATTTAACACAATACAATATGATGCTATGCAATCCAATATGGTACAGATACAGAAACAATTTACAGAGGGGGAATCAGTCTAAATACAAAAGTATTGGTCAAAACTTATTGGTCACTTTTCTAAATAATAAAGGCACAGGACCTGTACTAATAATCATATATTAATAAATCGGATTTTATCAATGCAAAGATGTTAGAAATGATGCATCCTGAGTTCATCCCAAATTGTATCTGGTGCACAGGTTTTAGATGGGGCAATTGCACTGTGAACTTCTATGCTGGTGCACCAATGCAAATTGGTGGATCTTATCATCCCTAATACCGTGTTTCCCAGAAAATAAGCCCTAGCACGATTTTTCAGGGTGCTCGTAATATAAGCCCTACTCCAAAAATAAGCCCTAGTTACTATCTCATGGATTGTACGGTAACTATGGTAGAATGAGATGAGATGATACGGTACGTATGTAAACAGATGAATAGGAAATTATATTTTGACCCCCAGACAAGATGAATGCAAAAAGACTACAGGAGGTCATGACTTGGGTGGAGAATTCATGGGCTAAAATCGCCGACAGTTGCGTTGCCAGTGCACTACGAGCAGGCTACATGGACAAGAGGTGCTCGTTTAAGGAAGCGCTATTGCTAGACATGAGAGATTGGGCCACTGGTTCTAAAGGAAATTGAGTTGCGAGAAATTCAGGATGGAATTAGGAGCTTGGAGATTTATGATGATATTCTAGAAGATGACATGAGGACTGTATTTGAGTAAATGTACACACAGTAGATTTTTGTTCATGAATAAATGAACCGGTAGATTGTTTGCATGATGACATGACTGTATTTGAATAAATGTGGATTTTTGTTCATGAATACCGGTAAATGTACTGTATGGTGGTTTGTTGTACATGGGAAAATAAGACATCCCCTGAAAATAAGCCCTAACACGTCTTTTGGAGCAAAAATTAATATAAGACCCTATCTTATTTTCGGGGAAACACGGTAGGAATTGAAATACTTAGGTTTTACTCTTATTGTGCAGTTACACAACCCAAAAGTCACAATTTGGCAATAAATCAACAACTGAACTGTACTCTATAAGACTAGCTTTGACATGTTTTTGTTTGCTTCTTCAAAAATATCTGGCACATACTATCAACACGCATTGAAACGTTCAGTTTTGCCCTAGGATACAGTTGATGTTCTTTCAACTTTTTTGAACCAGAATTGACGTCTGTCTTAAGTTCCATTTGAGTTCATCCAGCACTAAATTATGCACATTTTTCCTTTATGTGAGCTATTCCAGATGACAATTTGTAATACATCAGAAAACTAATCATTAGACTGCAATGCACCATACTCTCATGTTTCCTAGCCAGCAACTACAGTAACTTCACTATCTATGAATCTTAGAGTAATTTCCAAAAAGGATCTGTCAATTAAAACAATTTATTGGGTGGCCAGACATATCACACATACAATTCCAAGAAAAGCACAGACATGCATCTAAAGTGGATCTGATTTCTGAAAACAATGTCTAGCGTATATAAATATAAAAATATTATCAACACCATACAATAACAAAGCAAAAACAAAGAAAAAATCTCCTTGATATATTCAATAAAATTGGAAAACAAAAGCACATATAATATTTATAAAAACATAAAGCACAAAACAAGACAGAAATGCATGACCCTTTTCTAATGTATACAAATTTGATTACTTAAAAGGTTTTCCTTTAACTGAGAGTTGAAGAAGTGAAAAAGAGCACCACTTATGTCTTCTGGTACATTGTCCCAGTCTTGTGAAGTTCTAACTGAAAGGAAGTTTTGGCAAAAACTGCTGGGGAGAAATACATTTCCTCTGGTTCTTCACTTGGTTATTGGATATTGGGCATACATGGGATTTAACAATTTTTTGTCTACTTAATTCCAATTTTTTGTCTGCTTAATTCTCTGTTTCTCATTATACTTCTGTTCTTGACTGGAGCTGCTGTAACGAAACCAAATTTCCCCCCAGGATTAATAAAGGATGCTGATTCTGATAGCATATGTAAAAGTTACAGGGTGGAATGGTGCCGTGTTGTTTAATATTTTAAATATCAGGCGCAACCCACTGTATTTAATTATGTTTTCTCTGCTTGAAATATTATATTTCTTTAACATTCATATAAATATTATGTGAATTATATATAAAATGTAATATTTCTTGACAGCTTTGCCAAAAGTTCCAATTGGTTAACACTGTCAAAGACTTCTTGTAGGTCTAAGAACACTGCTCCAACAATACCCCCTTTACCCATCAGAGATTTAATGTTTTCAACAAAGAAGCAATTGGATGTCTCTGTGGAGTGTTTCATTCTAAAGCCAAACTGCACTGGATGTATGG
>JAAGVU020000040.1:28878528-28889694 GCA_011763525.2 Mormyrus iriodes
AATGTTTTCAACAAAGAAGCAATTGGATGTCTCTGTGGAGTGTTTCATTCTAAAGCCAAACTGCACTGGATGTATGGAAAGGGGCTGTTACTCAGTTGGTAAACAAGCAGCTCAAATTCCACTTTTCAGCTATTTTAGAAATTGCTGGAGGTAAACTGCTAGGTTTATAGTTTCATATAGCTTTATGATCACTGGCCTTAAAGGTGGTATTCTAGAAGTTTTCCATCATGAGTGAACTTTTTCTCTCTATCACTTTGCTGTCTTTTGTATGAAAGATCTTATCATTAACATTTACTGGGATGAGTTGAAGATGGACCTTGGAAAATGTCCGAGTTATCAAAGCAATAGAATCTATGAAATAGTTATTGAAGGCCTCTGCAATTTTAATGGGATCTGCTGACAACCTTCCATAGATTTCTAGTTCAAATTTTCTGCGATAAGTACATTCCCCTTGGGCGCTCTCAAATCTTGCTGATCCCCCGTAAATAACAGACCAAGTGAAAGGGCAATAGATTAAAAAAATAAAACATTTCCAGGGGATATGACAGTAGAACTACAAAAATCTAGCCATCCAAACTCCAAATGCTTTATGAATGGGATGGTTGGAAGATTACAGACAGTGAGTAAAGGTTCTTTGTGCATCAGAAGGGGCAGAGCCTTCTAACAAAGCAAGATTTGCTTAACTTTCTCTGATTTTATAATGACATACTGCTTTAGTCTGTTCATAAGAGACTAAGCACAAGTATGTACACCAATTGCAGTTACATAAGACGATTTATTTCACTTCTAAGCATTTGGTGTGGACTTTGTATGACCTCGGTCTTGGAAAAAAGCTAAGAGGAAAGGAAGGGATGGAATTTGCAATCAGAAAGTGTGTGATAACAGCCTTTTGAGCCACTGCTCACTTGGTGGGAGGTGTGATGAGTCTGATGGACTGATGGACATCCATCCATCTCTTAAGTACTCATGCTGGTCAAGATCACAGAGGGGTAGGCAGAATAGGGTGGAGTTAGAGCCAGGGAACCAGTGGCACAGGCTCTTGTCTGGGCCAGCAGCCTTATACCTTATTCCCAAAGTACTTCCGTGAATTTATGCTGTTACTTTCATCTTATGACAGCAAAGTGCCTGGGAACATATTTCCTCTAGGTAAAGTAATAATTGCATGTTTGTTCTTCTGTTTTCTTTTTCTTTTTTTCTATCAGATTCATTTTGTGATTTTATAAGCGTTTATTATGCTTATGTACTATAACAGCAATGCCAGCTGTCCCCTCAAGGGACTGGGGATTTCCTTGGTTTTATATATTTTTTAATTTTATTTCTACTTTTCATTCAGCTCAATGAAATACATCTCCTATGTGTGTGATTTGTATAGTAAAGACTGGAAAAGGCACCAGCTGTGCATGTCCACTCACATGAATGGAGTGAAGTGAAGAAAGCATTAAGTTTGAGGCTTTTTTGCTAGGTACCAATGCAATGACACTCACCTAAAACTGTGGTGAGCTCATGATCATAAAGCAGATGCTTCTTTCCGGGTTGTGTGTTTATTTGTTTTTTCTTTGTCCATGTTCTTTTTATTTTTCCTTTGTCCATTATATAAAAACTGGAGATAGTGTGGTGGCCTTATGCTGTACATAAACACTGGATTTTTTTTCACAAACATCCCCCTGCTTGTGAAGAAGTCTGTATAAGTATGCATTACGTTCCTTTTGTGTTTTGGCAAGCACTGAATACTTTTTTTTTATGTTCCTTTTAAAATTTATTCCCTGTGTACTGCCAAATTGCTGCCAGCTACCCAGGAGTCATTGCCAAATTGTTTTCCCCAAAGCCTGATTCACATGAGTTTACTTTCTTAAGGATCTGGATGGGTATCAGACAAGTCCCTGTAGCGTTGTCTCCACAATCCAGTGCTATTGCCCTGAGCCTCTATGAGTCAATGTGGTAAAGAGCACCAGCAGCAGCTGTCCTGCATATTAGGCCCAAACGTAAGTATGTGGCGGGTTTTGTGAATTAGCTATTATTCTGCATTAAGTGGGAGTTTCAACTGCCTAAATATTTTTGCATAATTCTCATCTAAAGGGGAAAGTCAAATTTATCAAAATCCGTGATTGCAAGCAAAAAACTAAAAATGCCAAAGGTTTTGTATTTTATTTGGTTACTTATGGTTATGGGTAAGGCTGGGTAGGGGTTAAAGTAGGTGTGTGTGTGTGTGTGTGTGTGTGTGTGTGTGTGTGTGTGTGCCATAGTGAGAAAAAGAGACCTGCAGTATCTAGGTATACATAAACATTTAATATTGTGCTTTGCAGGACAGATTCAGGCTCTCTATGATTAATTGAAGCAGTAGTTATTGATAAGTGATAGATTCAGTTTGCAAATTATATACCAAAAATCTAGCAACTATTGTAATTGCCTGGCTAGTTCAATTTATTGATAATGTAAACTGTATGCAATCATTTATTTTCCGTAATGTCACATCTATGTAGCACTATACACACACTGTAGAATATACCAAGGTACTCAGTTATTTTCCCCCGCAGTCCAAATTTTATCAACCACACAAAGCCAAGGTCTGCAGGAAAGGGAGAGGTCCCCCTTGGTAGATTATGCCAACCTAGGTGGGTTACATTGTGTTTTGGTCTGGACCGGAGTCTACCATTTAAATACCCTTGGTAGGTCTATATACGGTATACCCTACTCACTGCTTACATTGCATTTTTACACCTGTTAAGTGTCAGAAAGTTTTGAGTTGAGATGACTGTCTGAAAATGTGTATATAATTCACTGGGAAGTTATTTCCCGTCCTTATCTGTGTTCTGGCAAAGTTATTAACTAAAACTAAAACCAAAAGTAAAATAAGAACATACAAAAGAAGACCTGAAAATAAAAGAAAACTTCAACTAAATGAAAAGCACAGTGGACATCGCTGCAGGTGCTTTGCATGTGAATCCATTGCAGGGAGACACGAGTCCTCAAAAAATAACATAATAGAATTTATGTTTCTGAATATCATTCATAATAGAAGGTATGCTTCTAAATATCACCAAAATCCGCATTTTTTTTGGGATTAATATGTTTTTATTGAGGGCATCCGCATGCTACATGAATTAAACATTGTAATTTTCAACCAAAAAACCAAAAACATATATAGAAGACCTTTGCTGAAACTTTACTGCAACAAGATGAAAATTTTATTCATTTGAACAAAAAGGAATGATTCAGAGTCATGTGAAATGAAAAAAAAAGACAAAGAATAGCACATTTAACACCAAACAATCAAAAAAAAATGTCAACAGCCATGATAAGTGCTCAAAGATAGCAATGGCGACCCTCTCTCCCACAATCTTTACTTCAGGATCCATCCCAGCTTACAGTTTGCTTGTTGATTTCGGTATTTTGAGCTTTTTCAGCCGTTCTAACACCCTTGGTGTAGCACAAAACTTTCTCTTTTTAACATGCAGTCTGGAAAAAAAGGGATTAAAGGGAGATTTGCAGATCAAATGGAATGGAGTACTTCCGGTTCAGACAAACCACTAGAAAGGCCACGTATAAAAAAATCAAGTAATCATTTTTTCATAACTTTCACATCTGCCACCTCTATCTCTACAATTTTATGAGTCCATTATGTATTATTTTCTGTATAATATAATTAAGGCAGTGAGTTCATTACTTGTCTCAGTATGTGGTTGCATTTGAATGTCATTAGTACTCACACAACAGCTTCAGTTTCACAGGATCCACTGGCTTTCTGTAAGGTATATTTCTCCAC
The DNA here is from genome assembly GCA_011763525.2 of Mormyrus iriodes. Lineage (NCBI taxonomy): Eukaryota > Metazoa > Chordata > Actinopteri > Osteoglossiformes > Mormyridae > Mormyrus > Mormyrus iriodes. Next base: position 28,882,292 of record JAAGVU020000040.1, read on the forward strand.
CCGTTGCAGCAAACGTTTATGGAAATATGGGGCTGGATCCAAACAGCATGAATGGAAGGCACCTGTACAGGGGTAGGGCATCACTGTGTTAACACAGGAGCTGGGGTACCACACACTGATGTTGGGTTAAACACTTGTTAAGGAATTGTATGAAAGAGTTGTAAATTCTTTATGTATTTCAAAGTTTTTGATTTACTTCTTCATATATATTTTACATTTTTTTGCATCGATATGTATATACTTATTTCTTTCCCTCACCTATAATTGTCCTGGTGGATTACACAACCTTTGCCAGTGTCAGTCAAAAACCGCAGCCACCAGACAATGGTTTCATTTTAACGGAATGGAGCACTGCTAATTCCAGCTTCCGGCAAACCTGCATAACCACTCATTTCTAGGAAGCAATGCTACATGTACTGACCATATCTTAAAATGCAAAACTGCAATAATCTTATAGATGAGTATATTGGGGCACTTTTAGCTATTGGACCATTTCACCATAGTGCTCTGCTAAGTACTAACAGGGATTTTATCACTGCCTGCTACCACCTGACTGTACTACTTTGCTCCTCCACCACCTCCCCATGTCCACAAACAATAGTAATGACATTGAACATAGTGTCAACACTGCATTCACATTCATACATTATACATACAATCCATATGCATTTATTCTGTGCTATCTTACACTCTGTAGCATTACTGGGTAATGCATTCTTATGTGTACATTGCACTGTCAGATATGTTGCTGCTGTTTGCACCTTAATTTCCTCTTGAGGAATAATACAGTTTATCTTTATGTAAAGCAGCTAAGTACTCCATCTATATGAAATATGGAAAGGATTTTTTGGTAACACTTTACATGAGGGTGCACAAATAATTTAGTTACTCAGTTACTACTCAAGAACATCATGAACTAATATAGTTCCTGCATAAAATACATGAACTCTCATAACTGATTAATGATGAATGAACATGGGATTACTACCTAACTAACACTTAGTTTCTACTTAATTAATACATTAAGGTAGAGCGTACCATTACATTATTTGTGTTCCCTCAAAGTGTTGCTTGTTTTTTGATGTATCCAAATCTTGTTCTCAAAGGCCTTATACAGAAATGTGACAAGCATTCCCACATTATCATATCGTTATAAAGGTATTCAGCAAATATTTTATTCAGTCGTCCATTTTCGGTTGTAGTTCTATGCTTCATATTTCTGCTCATTACTATATGATTTAATTATGGAGATCTAAGTTTCTAGTTTAGTCCATAAACATTGTAGATTCTAAAACTAATTTTTATTTGTAAATTCATATATTTTTTTATTTAAAAATATTTAAATCTTGAGGAAATGATTGATGATTCAATTTGCTTATTGCAAAAAAATGATTAGAATAGTTGTGCCTCCCTGTAAGATTGCAGAGGAATCATACCTTTGATGGTGCCAATAGAGGCACACAGGACCAGGAGAAGACAGACAAGTTTAAGTTCCATGTTGAAAGTATAAGAGAAACTGGAACAGCTCAACTCTTATATCTGCACTTAGGAACGCCCTCACACCTCAGGGCTCAACTGTTCATTTCTCATTTCATTTGTGGGCAGTCTCCTGTAAAGAGATTGCGGTCACGTTAAAGAAATCTCAGGATGCAAACAAGCAGTACTTTTTGCAGTGGGGGGAGTGTATGAAAAATCCCACAATAAATTTTATGTTACAACCCATGTAAACTTCAGTGTTTTCTGCTGGAATGTCAGTCTATTCCACATCATTATATATTTATTAATGGCTGAAAGTAACTGACTGGCCCCTATAGTTATGTTGATAACTGTGTCACCAGGCTATGTGTACAAAGCTAGCATGAGTCAGAATTGAAAGTCAATAACCCTAACCCAAAAGCTAACAGCAACATCCTTCTGATTATATTAAATTAAGAAATATCCCCCCCGTGTGGTCACAGTTTTAAATACACTTCCTCTAATTTTGCAATGTTTTTGAGAATCGTTTGTCAGAATAAGTGCTAAAAACTTAATGGTTGGTTAAGTATATTTAACCACAGAAAGTGAAAAAAAATCTGAGGAGAAAAAAAAAGTGGTTACAAATCGGAATAAAAGGGAGCAAAATTAGTACATCATGTGATGAAGGGATGTTTTAAGATGAAAGTCTGCTTAGTCCGTGGTGGGAAATGTCAAAACCTCATCACATCATTCATTGTTTTCTTCCTCTGTTATTAGAAAAGTATGAGTCTAATATACACACTTTGATAAGGCTGGTAAATATAACAGGCTTTCCTAATTCCGGCTCTCATTGTTCCTTCAGCCGCCATCTGTGCCTGAACTTGCCCTAATCACAGTGTGGATGGAATGGCATTTAGCTTTGTGCCCTGCAAATTTTGTTTATCTTTCCTCTATTCCTGTCATTGAGCTCCAACTTGCGACCACTGCTCCACTTCGTCAATGCAGCCAGCATTTGCTGATTTTCGAAGCGTATCCCCCTTAATTTTGTTGGTTTTTGTGACCAATGCACCTGCAATTCGGGCATCAGCTGTTTGGCCACTATGGCACTTTGTCCTTTGCCTCCTCCTGTTTTGAGGCCTCACAAACACTATATGGACAAAAGTATAATGACCAAGTGTCCCAATACCTACAGTAACTTTTGTGACAACCAATTCTAAATACATAGACATCAATATTGAATTAGTCACCTCTTTGCAGCTGTAACAGCTGCCACTCTTCTGGAAAGGCTTTCCACAAGATTTTGGAGTGTGTCTGTGGGAATTTTTGCCTATTCATCCAGAAGGGCATCTGTATTTTTTGGCAATGTTGTTGGACATGAAGGCTTAGCTCTAGTTCATCCCAAAGGTGTTCGATGGGGTTACAGTCAGGGCTTTGTGTGGGCCAGTTAAATTCCTCCACACCAAATTCATCCAACCACGTCTTTATGGACCTTGCTTTGTGCGCTGGGGCACAGTAATGCTGGAACAGAAAAGGGCCTTCCCCAAACTGTTCCCACAAAGTTGTAAGCGTAGAATTGTCCAAAATGTCTTGGCATGCTGAAGCATTAAGAGTTTACTTCACTGGAACTAAGGGACCTAGCCCAACCCCTGAATAACAACTCCATACTACTATCCCTCCACCACAATATAATCAGACAGGAAATGTTCTTCTGGCATCTGCCAAACCCAGACCTGTCCATCAGACTACCAGACAGAGATGTGTGACTCATCACTACACAGAACCCGTTACCACTGCTCCAGAGTCCAGTAGTGGTGTGCTTTACACCCCACTATCCAATGCTTGGCATTGTGCTTGGTAATATAAGGATTGCATGCAGCTGCTGGGCCATGGAAGCCCATTCCATGAAGTTGCTTGGCCATGGAAGCCCACTCCATGAAGTTGCTCAGCACGGAAGCTCATTCCATCAAGCTCCAGATGCACAGTTTTTGTGCTGAGGTTAATGCCAGAGGAAGTTTGGAACTCTGCATTTATTGAATCAACAGAGCTTTGGTGACTTCCACACATTATGCACCTCAGCACTTGTTAACCCCACTCTTTTTGTGGTCTGCCTCTCTGTGGCTGAGTTGGCCATGGAATATTCAGCAGGGAAGAAATTTCACAAACTTATTGTAAAGGTGACATCCTATGATCACATCGCACTTGAATCACTGAGCTCTTCACAATGACCCATTCTTTCACAAATGCTTGTAAACCTGACTGCATGGCTAGGTGCTTGATTTTATACACCTGTGGCAATGGGACTAAATGAATCACCTGAATTCAATTAGTAGGAGGTGTGTTCAAATACTTATCCACATAGTGTATAAAAGAGCTGATTGTCAGCCCTCTTTTATAGCTAACACATACTGCTAGTTGGCATTCAACGAGCTGTGATGCACCTTTGTACTTGCATTTGTAATTGTGTTATTTATTTATTTACTTCAGAGTAAGTTGTATTGTTATTCCACCCACCCCCTTTTTATTAAAGCAAACTTATGTTCATAGAGATATATTTATAACTTTGTAAAAGTATGTAAGTGATGGAAAGTTAACTCCGGATGTAGATGGCCGATGGAACAATATCCCCTACTAGGTATGGATGTTATTTTATAATTAGAATTATTTTAAAGACTCATTATTTACTTACTTCTGTCCTTGCATCAACTTTCCATGCTCCCTTATCCAGCACAGGCTCACGGTGGACTGCTTGTTAAATGGAAAGGAGATTTTAGAATTTAAACACTAGGTATGTGATCCCAGCTTGTTTGTGTGTTCATATTTGCAATCAGTTAGCTACTGATTTTTCTATTCGTGGGTCAGAAATGATGTGGTTAGGGGTCATGCATGCCTCCTTTGCAGTTTTGGCACATATTTATGTCATGCTACTCGATTGTTTTGAAACTTGAAACCATTTCAAAAAAGAGAATAGAAAAAACAGTAAGTCGCTTTTCTTGGTTTAGAGTACTGCTTTTTGTAGGGTGCAGTCTAGACAGACCCAGGAGCTGTTTCTCAGAAACAAAAGCATTCTCAGAGACACAAGAAATGTTATTTTTCTTGCCATACTGTTAGTCGTAGGTCAAAAGGTGGTGACTTCCTCGGTCTTTTAAGTTGTCTTTTCTCAGCATATGATGCATATTTGACACATTTGTTGCATAGGAATATTTTCTACAATGACCACTTTAAATATACAACTGATACCCTGAAAACTGGCGTAGAGACCAAAAACACACATATGGGTACTTCATTTTCCACTTTCAAATATTTACATTTATTTATTTGAAATAGACAATAGAAATCCTCTGTTGAGACAACCTTAGTGGATCACCCACATTTAATGAATTTAATTAATGACATGGAGACAGGCATGGGAATGTCGGCAGCTTCTTCGTGACTCATAATTCGTGTGCCTCCTCAGCCGAATTACAGGCAGCATTCCATTTCTTCTTTCTTAAACCACTTTATCAGAAGACAGGATTTAGCCTGACAATTTTAAAGTCAATGTAATATTTATACAAGAATGTTTTGGCATAGAAAATTAGATTGACAGCCAAAAGCAAAGCAACAACACTCAAGTGTGTTCATGCAAGAAAATGTGTATACGACATATAATGTAACATACCCAGTTATGTTACCATCCATTCATCTTTCATAATCCATCTTCCTTAATCTCTTGCCTAGGACACAAGGCACAACGCATGGGACGCCCTGGATGAGAAGCCAAAGTACTGTGCGGTATAATTCACAGACTCTAAGTTACTGTAATGCTTACATTTGCGTGGGTAAACCATGCATCAGATTTGCCACAACGAGTCTGGACAGAAACCAGTGCCAATCCTCATCTGAGCATATTATGGTGCATCTGCTTTCACTCTACAGGATTCAACCCAAGAGGAAGAAGTTGCACGGGTAGTAAAGATCTGGACACAATGCAGCATTTAAAAGCACTAATTGAACTCTATGACTTGAAATAGCCAAAATGAGCATGTTTCATTCTGTGTGTTGACCCTGGGAAAAAAGAACCTCAGAGCATTGAACAATAACCTTGAGCCAGGCAAGGGTTCACTGAAGGAGAATATGGACAAGATACAGCAGAAAATTATTTTAAAAAAACATATATGAGGAGTATGGGAAGTAAATTATGAAAAAAACCCAAATATTACAAAAGTAGCAACTAACAGATATGAAGTCTCGATTTCAGTGCAATAATTTGGCCCAGAAGGACATGTGTGCTACACCCTTGTCTACCTTTAAACTTGATGCCTAGGGTTTAATTGTGGCACAGTGGCTCAGGTGTTCAACACTACAGCCTCATGCCTCCAAGGCTTAAATCTTACCTCCATCTATATGTGTCTGGAGTTTGCATATTTTCTCCATGTTTGTGCGGGTTTCTACCTGCAGTCCAAAACCATGCATACTTTCCAGAGTATTCACTGGTGACGTTCTGTACTTCTTGCTGTTTCTCAAAGATGTACGTCACTTTGGATAAAAGTATCTACTAAATAAATATCATAAAATGTAGCCTACTCCACATTCATTTATCATACACCTTTTATAGTTCTTATCCCAACCAGTGGGGGGAACAGGTTTTAAATCTACAGTTAACTCAGGGAGTCTTATATAAGGGCAGGTGAGAAGAGAAGCCTTGATGGGAATACAGTTGGATGTGCTGTGCGGTAGTGCTACTTTGCCCACAGTATGAGGACTGATACATATTTCATTTTCAGAATATGAAGTACAGTGTAGCCAGATGTATGCCGTCTTAGAGGATCGCCTTGGTAGACATAAACTTGCATATTATATATTTTTTCATCTTTGTATTTTGTGGTATTTAGGACTGAACTTTATGTCGTGTTTACTTAAGAGGAGTGTTGCAATGATCGTGGACTGATTTATGTCACATTTCTTTTGTGTAAGATTTGGGTGATTCACTTCATGCTATGCATTTCTCTACCAGTAAAGGTTGTTTGAATTTTTTTTTTCATTCTATTGCGTGATTCTCCTGTTTACTGTGGATGTCAAAACCGTTTTGGCCTTTCTGGTTTGACAGTGTTGTGACTGTCAATTGGTGCCTTTGAACCAGTCAGCATTACCAAACTGGAACGTTTCAGTTCCCTTTTTATTGTCCCTGTTGCCACATTCCACTCTTTAGATCAGGAGTTTACATTATATGAGGGATGTTCAGCCTTAAAATCTTTCTATAAAGACTTAAAATCATCAACAGGCAGTCAGCACAGCTGGCTCTTTTCGTGAGAATTCAGTTCTTCAATGTCTGAAGGATGCTTTCATTTTCTAGAACAATTAGTTCAGGTTTGACAACGTGAATTAATAAATCAGCAGCAACTAAACAAACTACTTGAGAGTCTTTACCGACAATGTAATTAAAAAATGTCCATGGAATCCAATAAGCCATCAGTTCAGGTTTAGCTGAAACCTAGCATGCAACAGCATAGGAGTTTCATTTTGCAGGGACAACAACTTAATAATTTTTAAGAAAATGTCTATTTATTGGAGGAGGGGGGAGGAATACAAATCCCCTCTGATTCCTAAGCCCCTGCTAACATGTTTCCTTACTCTCGCTTTGCCATGATGATGACGACGACGACGATGATGATATACACGCATGTCTTTTGCTGTCACTGACAGCACAACAAGCACCTGTGTGTCACACCCCGCCTCCCCGCCCCTCTCGTTCTCTCCCTAGTGTGGCTCTAATGAGCCACACCTGTTGCCTGTTTGGTCTTACCTCTCATTACCCCATGTGCCCCTCGTCTGCTCCCCCATGTGCCCTGTATAAAGCATTCTTTAATCCTGCAATCCCCAGTCCGGTCATTGAGGTTGTGTGTGTGTGTGTGTGTGTGTGTGTGTGTGTGTGTGTGTGTGTGTGTGTGTGTGTGTGTGTGTGTGTGTGT
>JAAGVU020000040.1:28919220-28930168 GCA_011763525.2 Mormyrus iriodes
AAAGAGAGCATGCGTTGCTTTGGAGTGCGCTCACCGTGTTATATGTTACAGTAAACCGCCGTTGCCGAGACGAACCTGGAGTGGCTGTGATCCTTTCACAGCCGACTGACAGCCGCTACACGAGCTCGGAAGAGAAGCAACGTCGGCCCTGCTTAGTACTTGGATGGGCAACCGCCTGGGAATACCAGGGGCTGTCAACTTTTTCTCACTCGCTTATCCAGGAGGTGCCCATTCCCATCACAAGTTTAAAATGACCATTCACCCTTTTAATTTTACAAAGTGTTGTTGATAAATTGCAACTTTCTACAATACTTTTTAATTACTGCTATCATTGTTGCTAAACTTTCTTTTCTCTTTTAAATGCCACTTTATTATAATCAATACTTTTCAATTCCAGCTTAATGTGTAGTGGACATCACAGAAGGAAAAGGACCAGAAACTCCTTTGCTGCCTGAAGACACCATCGGTGGTGTTTCTAGAGCAATAAAGCTGTCAATGTGTCCATTCAGAAAATTGTTCTGGCTGTTATTTGCAGTTGCTGGTGTGTGGAGCTCACAGTGCTTTTAACTGTGCAAGGATTTGGGTGGACATGTGATTAAGCAGCTGCCAGGAGACTAAAGTGGATTTCATGCAACAATGAAATTGTGCATTCTAACCAAGTTCATAAAATAGAGGCCTTAAAAGAAGCCTGCGGTAGGCAAAGGAGCAATGTTTGCTAGCAGGGACATATGGCAATTAATCTGTCCCATGATGAAAAGGAGTAAAGAGAAGAAAGTTTGTGGAAAACGAGAAGTCTGGAGGTAGCCAGCTGCGCATGTTTGTTGTCTTTTTTTTGGGGGGGGGGGGCTCTTTGGATCATGAGGCTGCAGGGTCAGCCAGGTAAAAAGTAGTGACTGCAGTGTGTGATATCTGCAACCAGCTATAGATGCGTCGACTACTAAAGGTTCTCTGAGATTCTGATTTAAGTCCTATACGTGGGGGTAACTAGGGGCGAGCTTGTTGTTTTTGGGGGCCCATAGCCAAAACTGAAATGAGAGGGAATTAAAAATAAGTGGTGCCAGCAATCCGCTAATTGGCCTGTGGAGTAAAAACTCCTCAAGGTAGGCAGTCTGCTTTGGGCCATGAACAGTATTTTCAGTGGAGAAATTAAATTCTATTATCATTCTTTACGCATACAATTCTCCCAATTGGGTTTCAAAATTATTGATATTATTTCTTTCACTATATGAAACTGTTACTTATTATATTATTTATTTTGTTGTTACACTATATTAAACAATGAACAAAATTTCTTCGCTATTATCATTTGCGTGTTTGTATTGGTTCGTGTATTTCAGTATTGGCTGTAATGGTTGGCAGGGGTGTGGGGAGTCACATGGGGTAGTACCGGCCCTTCCTGGGTGCATTTTATTTTAAGGATTGTTTAAATATTTCAGTTAGTATTGTGTAAGTCTGTCATATGCATATTCCTATAATGTATACATTATGCCTAATAATAAAAAAAACAACATAAAAGCAGGGAGCAAGGGAACAAAAACATAGACTGCCTTGGTGTTCCCGAGAACCAGGTCGGGAAACACTGATATACAGTTTCTGTGAGCCATGTTTTTGGCACTATGCATGTGCGAGGAAACCCAAGCAGCATGGGTAGAACATGCGAGCTCCACACGTACTGAGCCAAGGCAAGATTTGAACCCTAATCCCGTAAGTGTGCAGCAGCAGTGATCCTGACCACGTTCATTCAGGTGTTTGATCCAGATGTATAAGATAAGGAACATACAACACAGGAATATGTAGTAATGTTGATTTATTTGGATCTGAATTGTTTAAATTAACATTTGCTAAAGGATACTTTAGATCAAGCTATTACAAGAACATAGGTAAAAATAATAATTAAAAAAAGATATTAAAAAAAAATTGGTAGTGTTCTGTCTTCTTGAATGTCACATTAATTTGTAGGAGTAAGAACAAAAGAAAATATTCAGGTAAGGATTTTGGATATGTCTGTTTCTGCTGTACCATGTTGTAGATTCAGTGTAAATATATTTGTATTTATTTTCATACAGTTAAAAATAAATAAAAGCTGAAACATATGAAATGGATTCACGATAAAAAAAATTAGAATAATGCTCTTGAAGTATTCACACACAATATCTTTGTATACTGGAATAAGTATATACACATAAATACCAATGATATTTACAGCTAACTGCACCACCTCTCTGTCTACCAAGAACGCAGCAGGACACTGTAGCAGTACTAGTCAGCAAACCGTGTATTCTGTTCTCCTGACATCAGTGTGTTTCACGCGAGCTCAGCCCACCTCCACACACACGCACGCATACAGACACACTCCCCTTCTAAAGTCTCCTGCCTACCAACGTCATTTCTCTCTGTATACCTGTTGCTTATGTGCTCACATCCCAACTAAAAAAAAAATATATGTAGACAGCCCAAATTTCCCTGAATGCTTGAGTGCTTCTTCAGTGAATATAACATATTGTACTGGTGAACTTAGTACAATGACACAAAACTGCAATAAAATAAGACATTAAAATAACAAGACAATATTGCACCAGGATTTCTCTGCCCTGACGGCACACTCAGTATTGTGTTTTTTTTTTTTTTTTTGTTTAACCTACATTTAATCAATTAGGCTTGATCTAGTTGTTATAAAACTGCAATGCCACAAATCAAGAGTTTTAAGCTGCAAGTGCTTTTACAAATCAGCCGGTATGGGTATTTGTGATAAAAAAGGAACCATGTTTCCATTATTAAATCTTGTTTATTTTTGACCCTTTGGAAAAAAATAGTATTGAACTTAAGTTATAATTATCAGTGGTTTAAATTGTTAATTGTTAGTGTGGTTAATTATAATTAAGTAAGCATTTATGAATCGAAATAATGAACACCACATTTATTGCAAAAATACACAAAATATTTTATATTAAAATATATTTTATCTGACTGAATTGTATTTTCTTCATTACAGGCACTCCACTAATTAAAATTCAGTTTGACATCATTGGGAATAATGCACTTAATTTGACATGGCTAGAAGGGTGTAATTTTTTCAGCTAGCAGCTTTAGGTTTAATTAATTTGTACTTCTGCTAGCAAGAAAGCTAGCATAAACGGTGTTCTATTAATATCACAACTGAGAAATAACTCCACTCCATGTCCATCAGAGGCATTAAAAGCTAGAGTCTAAAGGTTATTGAGTTACCTTTCAGACCAATTTGTTTATACCTGGATTACCAGGGTAACTAATCAAAACAATGACTTTACTGAAACGTTTAATATAATCAGACTTTGGAGTCTAGAGGGTTCCAGCATTGTTAACCCAATTCTGAAAAACAGGGTTTATTTTACAACATTTTTCAGTTGGATCAAATGGATTTATTAAAACATTACTCCAGTTCTCAAACATTTAACACAACTGCTGAAATCACTGTGCTGTCGGAGAACGTTATCATCCCTTGCAAAATGCACTAATCTGTCACAATATAAAATGTTGTACTACGAATTCAAAGTACATCAAAACAGCATGATGAGTAATGTGATTGTAGGTGTTATCATTAGTATCATGAAGGCTCTGAGAACACTACAGCCATCGCTGGCATGGTAAAGGTTTTTTTTTTTATCTACTACCCTCTTCATTTTGAAATGATGATCTTTAGTGGGAGTCGGCTGTTTTTCTTTCTCACTGGTAACTGATGGTCATTTTTGTAAATCGGTAATGTCTTATATTTTTTTGAAGATGAAATTTCAAAGATTTTAGACAATCTTTGCAAAATATAGCAGAATTAGCTTTATTATAGGAGAAATAAAATACTTTCGCATAATCTGGAGTTATTGTATCAGCTTTGCTCCAGATCTCCACCTTGTGTTCCCAGTTTACAATGTACTAATGAGCCACGTCACCCAACACAGCTAACTGCAATCCTTGTATTCTGTATACAACCAATTCTCAATTATTTTGCTGTTTTACAAAACAACGGTTTTGTAGTTTTTTTTTTTAATGAATCCTTATGTAATTATGAAATTATGTATTTGTAAATACAAATGTATCACTTGTGTGAAACAGAACTATTAACAGTACTGTATATTAAATAACACTGTATAACATCTTCCCCAAATACCTCCAATTGCAACCCTTTATTGTAAGTCTATCCATCTGACTCATTGTCTCCCAGAATTTTGTCTTGTAGTGCTGGGCTGTCTGCATACAACGAAAAGGACACACAGACACACACAGGCACACACACAGAGCCAACTTTATCGTCCTATTCCAAATTAACCGTCTTGTTCCAGGCTTATCAAATTATTCCATGATCTGTGTCACTATGTGGGAGACTTTCACTGCCATGCTCCATGTGAACACGCCAACACACGCCTTGTGGTAACATTACTGATCTTTCAAAAGCCTCGGTCTCAGATGCTCTCTGCTCGACGCCGATGTTGGGTCATAGCAGCAACGTCACTGACAGGCCCTCATCCAGGTACCCACTAATTTCTTCACCCAGAGAAACACCTAGTAAGTTCCAGCTACTAAACAACTAGTTAATGACAAACACTTTGTGTGTTGTGTTCACTGCCCAAAAACAAAGAAATGCAAGAATCATTTTCAAGTACTTCATCTGAGAGTGGGGAACCCTGAATTGTTACTGTGTCGCTCTCTGGTGTCCATTTTTAGTCATGACAGTCTCCAACAACACAAAAGCCAGACTTCTCTACCGAGAAACACATCCGTATCACCCATGGAAACATTTCCTTTTCTCCCTTCTCAGGAAAAAAAACATTTCATCTATCTTTCCCTTTCAAAATTTTTTTTCCCTGAATTATCCCAGTCTGCCTCCTTCCTTGTGCAGTAACAACTGGGAAACGTCTCTGCTGTTTTCCTGATATGGGCTTCCACGTGCAATTGCTCCTCACCCACTGAGAGATGCTGCCTCCTCCTTTAGTCTTGCTATACCCACATCCATGCGTACCAAACACGCACACATAACCTATCGGTCCCTCCCTCGCTCTCTCTCCCACTCTCCCTTTCTTTATAAGCCTGCTGTCAGTTCTACCCTTTCACCATGATCCCTAGATCCCCTTCACTCCTTTCTTGGCGGGGGGGGTGGGGTGGGGTGGGGTGGGGGTTGGGGGTGCCTTCCCAACTGCTCTCCAGTTCTGTTTGTGAGTGAGGCACGTGTGCCCCCACACCCAAGGCTCCTGGGGGATTCTCTGCACCAGCGTGAGCAGCGTGCATCTTGGTGTGCCAGTCTGCGAGTCTGAGCGTGCCAGCAAGTGTTTCGGCAGGTCGTGTGCTTGAGCTGTCAGCTGGTGCGTGGGTCATCTCTGCCTAGACCACCACTGCGCGTATCTGGCCTCCCTTGTCTAGTCATGTCCAACAGGAAATGCCCTCCCCCCACCCCCAACCTCCAGTCTCCGATGTCTAAAGTTTCTAAAGAGAGCTCCTGGGAAGACCCGGGGTGGGACGGAGAAGAAGCTGGACTGTACTTTGTTGAACAATGTTGATAGCGGTGTTATTCTGGTGCTGTACTGGGCGCCGTGGTCTCTTTGTGATGATGTATTGGGTCGCCTCATCTGTGTTAAATCTCGGTGGATTCGATCCTCTCCAAACGGGTGGGTCCCGACCAGGGCGGCGCCAGCTGGTGCAGAGGCGGCGGTTTCAGCTCCTCGGCCGGGGGCGTGGCCACAGGCAGGGCTTGTGAGGGGGGTGTGGTCGGCGACAGGGCCGGTGACAACTTGGAGGAGAGCTGGCCGACGCGCTGCTCCAGGGCCTGGTTCTTTTGTAGCATCTCCACATAGCTGAGCTGCAGCTGTGCCTGGTACTGCAGCACGCGCTCCTTCTCGCCTTGCCAGGTGTGGCGCTCCTGGGCGAAGGTGAGAGCCTGGCGTTCGCGCTGCTGCCGCTCCAACCGCAGTTCCCCCTGCAGGCGCTCCAGCTGCCGGCGCAGGTCGTCCGCCTCCTGTCGCTGCACTTTGGCCTCGTCGCTCTGCAGGCTCAGCAGCGTCTCAGGTGGGGGGGCGGGCGTGGGTGCCGGCTCTGGGGGCCCGTGGGGTAAGGGCGACGGCCCCCAGGTGGCCCCCGCGCCCCGGCCCTCGCTCAGCTCCCCCAGGGCCTGCTTCAGCCCCAGCACCTCAGCCTCGAACACACCAAGCTTCTCCCTCAACATGGCAACCTGCAGAGGCAGGATACAGAGAGACTCCATCAGGTAGGTCAACCACACAGATTCCAGTCCTTCATAGGACAGAGCCTCCACGTGCATGAAACGCTTTTAAATCCACCTGTGCCGGGCATGTGTGCTTGTCAGAGAAAGGGCAAGTGTGAAACCAATGAACCTGCATCAGAATGTCTGAGTGTGTTAGAGTTATACTCTTTACAACAATCTGACATCATGAGCATCTCTCCTCAAGAGCATCATTTCTTCAAAACTGCCTAAATGTTTTCAGTTTTAACTTTAGTAGCAGTTATTTGGTGTGTGTGTGTGTGTGTGTGTGTGTGTGTGTGTGTGGGACATGTGGTCCTCACAATGGGGAAACTCATCCATCCATTTTCTGAAACCATCTGTCCTATCCAGAGTCATGGGGGGATCCGGAAGCCTATACCGGAGACTACGGGCACAAGGCAGAGAACAACATCATTCACTCACACCTATGGGCAATGTGGTAACTCCAATCAGTCTCAGTCTGTTTTTGGACTGTGGGGGTAAAAAAATCAGAGTACCCAGAGGAAACACCACGATGACACATGGAGAGCACGCAGACTCCACATACATGGAATCCCAGCGGAGACATGAACCCCTGGTCCCATAGGTGTGAGGTGACAGCGCCCTGGGTGGTGTTATAAAAATCTGAGAATGTAATTAAAAAACTAAAAATGCGAAAAGTCTTGTATTTTGTTTAAGGTTTAGGCTGGGTAGGGGTTATGGTTGTCATTGCTGGGATTAGGGTTATGCCCACTGAAACAGAGTGTCACCACAAAGATGAATGCAGACGTGTGTGTGTGTGTGTGTGTGTGTGTATTCCTCTATACCTCTGCCAGTGTCTTCTGCAGCTCGCCCTCACACCGCTCCAGCTCCAGGCTCTTGCTGCAGTAGGAATCCTTCAGGCTCATTACAATCTCCTCCTTCTCCTTCAGCTGGGCATTGAGCTCCTTCAGCTGGCCCCGCAGGGCCACCATCTCTCCCGCGCGCTGGGTCACCTCGCCCTGGCTTTCCCGGAGCTGCTGTTTCAGCAGCGAGATCTCCCCAGACTTCTGGCACACCTGGCCAGAGGGGTCGGCGTCGTAAACGGAGATCACACAGAGGGTTTCCGGGAACCGGTTCATTACACCTTGGGGTACGATGCCCACCCGCTCGATTCGCTGCCACTCCCACCCCCCCTTCTCACCTCCCACTTGGTTTCTTCCAGGCGAGGCAGGATGTCGGCCTGCTCCTTCCTGTAGTCCAGGCACTTCCTCTCCAGCTCCTCGCGGTGAGACAGCAGGGCAGTGAGGTCATCCTGCAGCCGGCGCTTGTCCTGCTGCAGCCGCGCGATCTGCGCCTGCAGGGCCTGCTGCGTCCGCTGGGCACGGCGTGTCACCTGCTGCAGCCGGCCAGCGTAGTTCTGCCGCAGCTCCTCCATCTCGCGCTCCCACACACGCTGCTTCTCCTCGAACACCTGCACGATGGCGGCCTCACTCTGGTCCAGGTTCCGGCGCATGTGCAACACCTGCGGGGTAGGGGGGGGTCATCCGGGCGAGGTCAACTGACTGCCCAATGACAGCGCTTGCCAAAATCCCTAATGGAAGCGAATACTCTCCCCAGTACATATTTTATACTCGCTTAGTTCTTTCCTACACTTCATCAATATTTGGAACACACTGTGATCTCCTCATATGCACTGAGAAAACACTGTCACATGATTTTAGCAATACTCATATTTTGAAAGTGATGGATGCAGTACCTCGTTGTCCACTGGGTGGCAGCGGTAAACACACAATGTTATTGCTTGGAAAAGAGTGATGTAATATGCAAGAACAGGAATACCTACAACAAACATTTACTTTGCATAAAAAAAGTATATTGTCTTCAAACTGAAAGACTGTATGAGAATGATGCATTACTAAAATGAAATATAGTTTGTAACGTCTATCAGTCTTCCAACTGCTTATCCTATCCAGGGTTTTTATCGGGGGTGGGGGGTGATGCTTATCCCAGGTAGCACAGGACATCCGGATCAGATGCCAGTTCATCACAGGGCACATACACACATTACACAGGGAATGTAGAGGCACCAGTTAGCTTAACTGCATGTCCCTGGACTGAGGGAGGAGGCCTGCATGACAAGGGGGGAACATGCCAGCTACACGCATAGAATATAATGGTTGGATTGAAACTCATGCGTGGAGACGTGAGGTAAGAGTGCTGCCCACTAAGCCTCCCCAGGGTTCGAAAACAGCGGCTGCCTACGCCTACACACAAAACATCACCCCTAATGAAGGTTTAACTGATTACTAATACTGACAGTATGTGTAAATATATAAAAATGCAGAGGACGAAATGGGCCAGCACAGAGTAGCCGAGGCTGGGAGATGGTGACAGTCACTGTCATACACCCTGCATGGTGCCTTTAGCGCCGACCCAGCTGTGTTTTGATGGACTACAGTAAGGGTGACCAACCTTTGGATTTCCGGCGTACATCTCATTTTCGTGAACCGGGGAGGTACCAGTGGATCGTTTTCACGAACGTTTAACCATCTCAATTTTTTCAGATGAACAGAACACGTGAACGTGAGGGGCATAAAAAATTTAAAATATATAGTTTATTTTGGGAAATTAACCAACCCCTCCGCAAAAGCCAGAGCGTTCCATGGCTCGGTGGAATATTGGCACTAGACGACTCAAATAGAAAATGGAATCAAATGACAGGGATTCACTCTAAGTACTCGCTATAATTCCTGAATCAAATTTTATTTTTATATTATACTATATTTTTAATGTAATGTTGTTGTTGCTGATCACAGAAAGGACACATTGAATCATTGGTGCACAGATACCTGTGTGTAGGGCTGTGGTGTGATACCGCTATTGTCCAGCTGGACTGCATCAGATGTATAAGCTGAGGCTTACAGGTACATGCAGAGCTGGACAGGTGTGAGGGCACAGCAATGAGCTTCTCTATTTCCTAGCTAACAGCAGCACACGTACAAGAACCGTGTTAAACATTAGCATTGTCCACGTCATGAAACCTCAGCCGGGCACCACTTAGCAGTCGTGGAGACAAGGATGCTCTTGTAACATGAAGACACACCACTCAGGGGTATTAAAGGCCACACATGTGACGCAAGTTTGCAGACAAGACAGAATGGTATGCAACATTTCAAAATGTCATGCAATATCTCTTCCTCATTATCTGGCGGGTTTTAGGACTACTTATTAACACAGGTGTTACTTCTGAAGGATCTGCATGTCCTTTTCAATACTGCCTTTCCTTTGTCCAATCATAAATTCTTATGGTTCCAGATTCACCTTGGTTCCTCCAAGAAGAAACGCCGTAATGTTCACAGGAAGATGCTTTAAGTCATCAGAAGCCAAAAATAACAGAGATTTTACCTTTGGCTGAATTTCTCATGCATTATATAAAACCAAATACTGCTGTATTGTTACAACAGCTGTTGTTTCTGGGGCCTCACTCAAAAAGTCACTTTAGTACCATCGTCCCCTCTTCATAACTTGCAAAAACAAAATAAATGGCTAACAATAAAAACCAGAATATCATAGCTAGGTAGCTGGTTAGCAGAACAAGCTGCTTCAGTATCTCCTAAATATGGAGCACATTTATTTAATACTTAGTGTAGTGACCATTTGTGGCCATCAGGGGGCACAAACCTAAAAAATGAGTGGTTTGACTAGCGGTAAACAACATCGCTACAAGGCAGGGCATGACGACCCATTTCTTAGGTGTTTGCTTTAGTCCTGCACTTGCAGGCACCTGCCCTCTTCAGCAGCATCTAGCACTTAATGTGCCTCATGGAACAGACCCATGACCCTTGATCAAATCTGTCTGCTCACTGCTACATTGTGTAAAATAAAACAATTGCTGTGCTGATCACTTTGGACACTCAATCCTATATCATGTTTTTTACGTCACCCATCCCCTTTATAGAATGTGCATTTGTGTTCAGCTCTCTGATTCAGACCTCAGCCAATCTGCTTCCTTTTCACACTGCAAGACTATCATGTCACAGGGGGACTTAACTGACAGCACCAGGGGGAGCTCTCATACCCGAAAACAAAAAGCACACAGAGTATCTGTATGTGAGTGGCCAATCCATCCATTCATACATCCACCCATCTGTCCATCCATCCATGCATCCATCAGCACTTATGCATACAGGTTCACAGTGAACTAGCAAAAACAGCAATCTTTATTCATGTCACATGACCAGATCCTGCACCCCTGGCCCGTTACCTCCTGTTCCTTCTCCCAGAGCCTATCTTCCAGGTCCTGGATGATGTCATCGGAGGAGGGGGAGGGACGGAGAGCCTGGGGGGCGTCACTCAGGTGGCTGAGTCTCTGGTAGGAGGAGGAGCTCTTGCCTGAGGAGGAGCGTCCGCTGTCAGAGGCACTAAGCCCATTCTGGTAGCCCGGCTTCTCCAGGCGATCCAGGTTGGCGCCGGCCGTGCCCAGCCGGTTGATGTGGCTGGTGGAGGCACTGAGGGGCCCCAGTGCCTGCGAGGGGCCACATGCCGAGCCTGAGCCCGTGTACGTCGGCAGGCTAGTCAGAGAGTTCCTCCCCGAGTCCGACAGTGCCCCCTGGCCACTCCGGCCTCCACTGGGGCTGTCGCTGCTCTGCTGGCTCCCCGCAGCGCTGGGTCCCCCACTGGCCCCCGCGCCCCGCCCCCCCCCCGCACCGCCTCCGGCCTGCCCTACGGGGTTCGGCATGGGAGGGA
>JAAGVU020000040.1:28935251-28978326 GCA_011763525.2 Mormyrus iriodes
GGGGTGGGCAACCGGAAAAAGCAGGATAATCACCGGATTACTCAAGCGGCCGCGTCTGGTGTGAAAACCCGAGTCGACATGCCGCAAGGGGGGGCGAGAAACGAGCAGATCTATTTTCTCCGTCTTCGCCCTGGTAAAACATTACATAATGCGTGTCGGCACACAGCGGCGCTCCGCCGATCCGGGCGTCCCGATGCGGGGGGGAGAGCGAGCATCGCGCATCGCCGCACGGACAGCGCACCCTGCTCCTCTCTCCGTCGCCTTTACACCGACTTTACTTCCACTCCGATGAGTAATATTAACAAACACTGGGCACCCCCCCCCCACCCCCAGCACGTAGCCTCATCTACCTCTCTCCCTCTCTCTCTCTCTCTTTCTCCCACTCTATCTCCCCCTCCCTCGCTCTCTCTCCTCCATCCTAGAATAGCCACTATAGCAGGATTTAAAAAGAAAGATCCGCTCACGTTTGCAGATAAATACGTAAACGAAGAGGTGGGGGGACGGGCGCCGTCCATTACATCTGGCGCCACCGCATCTGTGCAATAGGGCGAGCAGCACGCAGTCGTGACATTATTAATCCGTACTCACTGTTTGCGGCACCGCCGTCAGTGGCGTGTGACTCCAAACGACCCCGGGGTGTGCTTTGCGGCTAGACTCCCGACTCGTCTTTGTCCGGCTCGCTTGCTGGGTCTGCGCGGCAGCTACGGCAGCGCTGTAAGGGTCGCAGCGGATGCTGCTGTTATCTCCCGTGGTAGCGATCGGGTGATGGAGGCAGCGGCGGCTGCGTGCATCAGCTGTACCACACGCCCACCTCCGCCCCGCCCCCCACCAGTCCTCCAGCAACGCCCCCTCCCGGTGCTCCGCGCATGCGCGGCGGGGCCTTCATTTGGTGACATCGATTTCCCCAGGACCACCTTAGCTATTCCGTATACTCTCAATCTGCATCTCCCTTATTTTCTCGCATGCGTCCGGCGACACTTTGAGATCATCACTGACTGAAGGTCCCGCCTCTCCTGGGGTGTCATCCTAGCACGCGTTTATCAACAAGGTACGGGGATGGAGGAAAACTTCCCTAGGCCCTCGATAAAAAGGCGTCTGTGTGCAATAACGCAAAACATAACAAAGGTTTCAGCCTCCACTTTGTATTAGCAAATAAATTGGAAATAATACGTCAGGGGAGTTGATAGAAAGCAAGTAAAAGTTAAATAACTTAAACGATCAATAAAGAATCAGGAGGTAGGGGATTGAGTTTTATGAGGGAGAAAGTTCACCACTGTCCATGGTGCTGATCCAGGCTTCCATGAACACTGAATACAAGAGTTTACAATAGTTCGTTCTAAAAATCACTGGATACATAGACAAAAACAAGTGTTTTTATACTCTGTATGTTTAGAACAAAACTATGAATTACAGCAACTAAAGAGGCTGCTAACTGTCCCATTTCTACGAATACAGGCTAACCCATATGCTCAGTGATGTCATTAGCAGCTGGAAAAGCAGACACTTACAGCCCCTCAGCAGCCTCCCAGTACTCTTTCCACACAAAGATTCACCAGTAACATTCGGCTTCCTGCCCCTCCCCAATAGACAAGGAGGGCCCCTCATATTCTGTTGCATGAAAAACGAGGATGCTTTATGCTGGTGAATGCATGAGTGTATAAAAACCACATGGCAGAGTTCCACATCCAGCGGTGCTTACACATACCCAAGTGCAGCCAATTCCAGTTAATAGTACAGTGTCATAATCTGGGATACCAGTTAGAGTACTGTTGTTAGAGTAGCAGAATACTGCACCTTGGCTTCTGCCCTGGAACCTCCAATAACAAAGTGTCCAAAAACCTTTATGGCTAGAATCCAGCCTCTGGAGCCAGTGCAAATCATATATTTTACATAGGGTCGGAACAGAAGCAATATTCGGTGTGCTTACAAGAATCCCTGATATCATGCCAGTATATTTCAACTTGGGATGCAGGTACCCCGATGAGCAACATGTGGGAGCAGACTCCAGCTCCTAAAGGCAGTTACTCGCTCATTCACCCTCGGGAACCATGTAAAATTCAGGTTTTACCAGACATGCAACACTGCCTCTTAGGGGTTGCATCAAAAATGACAGAAACATTAAAGACTTAACTTTATTATACAATTATTATAATTTTTTTTTTAATTGTGCGTGGATGCATGCCCACACATTGTGGTTGCACCCCTCAGGCTGTATTGTGGACCACTGGGGTTAAGTTGATGAGGGAGTTGCTGGCCTGGGCCAGCTCAGTAATGGACACTCTGCCCCTCTGTTTGATGAATTGGGCCACAGAACTCAGCTCCTCTGGCGTGATGAAAATAAACTTGCCCCTGTCGTCTATCACTCCTAGGAGACGGATGGAGAGAGAAAGCAGAAGGCAAGAGATGGCAGTAAGGGGAAAGAGAACGACAGCAAGGGAGGAAGGGTTGGACAGAGACATGCAGATTAGAACATTTTTTGGACAGACACTGAATCACCTGAAACTAGCTTTTATAAAAGACGTAGTAAAGCTGCCATGAGCTGCCACTGGCATTGGTGTTATTAAATCACAGCAACAGTTTTTGGTCTTACCTGTGAGGGAACCCTCCACAATGAGGTCCTGTAGTCTGGAGATGGCATCCTGCAAAGTGCAACATTTAAAAAATTGTCTTCATAGTTGTCACCAGCTCGTTAAAGATGTCTCACGTAACATGTGAGCACATTCCACACAGGCTGGTTAAACTGACCTGGGTGCGCATCTCAAAATGTGAGGCCAGGTCTTCCAGCAGAACCACCTTGGAGTCCTGGGTGGGGGAAACAGAAGGGGTTACAACAAGCCATTTACTGAATAGATGTAGTAGTTCTTACTACTAAATGTGTGCTATCAGCACCCAGCCTAATTCCAGGATGACCTGGTAAGAGTCGAACAATTACACCAGACTTCCAGTGAGCTCTTACAATTTCTCCTTTGGCCTTCTCTATGGGCTTACCTTGATGTACTGGATGAACTCATGCAGCAAATTTCGAGACTGGGGAAAAAAAAACAGAACTAACAGTCATTTAAAAAGAAAACAGAAGTGTCATTTGACGAAGACTAAGACAAAGAAAGAGTGGCAAAGACTGCAGTGTACAAACATACACATGTACTCTTCACATACACCGACAACATATTTAAACATCTTGGTCATATGTACACACATGAAGCAAATACAGGTAATGAGGACTCAGTACTATACACTCCCTTAGGTTCATGCACATTCCCTCATTTACTCGGTTTCCTCACCTCCTGCTCACTGAGCTGCTCAGCAACTCCCTGCTCCTCGACCACAAATGACTCCTTCAGCCGTAAGTACTCCTCTTCCTCCTTCCGCTCCTGCTCCTCCTTTGCCCGGCGCAGCTCTTCCTCCTGGGGAGAGGAGTGTTAGAAAGCATTTGCAGTATCAAGATTTAGTGTGCTTGTGTGTTGATGTGCATGTCTTTGTGTATTCACTGCATTCACTGCCAAATGCACAACTACGAGAGCATGCAGGGGTGAGCCACCAAATACCTGCCGCTGTTCCAGCAGCCGCTCCTTTTCCTCCTCCTTCCGCTTCTCCTGCTCTCTCAGCTCCTGCAGCCGCCGCCGTTCTTCCCTCTCCTCCTGCTCCGCCTGCAGTGCAGAGCCTAAGATTATGCACCCTGATGTCCCTCAAACATAGCTATACATTCACTCGCAATATATGTAGCAGCTGGGACCATCTTCAGCAATATTTCAGCAGTTAAATCTTCGGCAATGTTGCAAATTCAGATTCGAGAAACTCCAGATTTAACACTTAGATCACAGGCAAAAACAAAAATCCAGCTAAAGGAAAAACAAAAAGCCAACAAACAACGTAAGCTAAAGGACAATTGAAAGTTTGACAACATTTCAATGCTATGACCTATTTCTCAGTCTGAATCCATTTGCTGGACCAATATGCAAATTATGTGTTGGTGTGTCAGTGCAGGGTGGAAGGTTTACTGATGACACATGTGGTGTGTTACCCTCCAACACAAGTAAAACCTCAATACACATCTTGTACACACTACCGACAGTGCTGGGGACCACATAACAGTGGTCTGCTACCTTACAGGGCACAGGACCATAAAACCCACAAGTCCGGGTGGCTGTCCTGCACTCCTGTGGAGTTTGCACATGTAACTGGGGTTAACAGTCCGGTCTTCTACTTGTCTGTCCTGGGTCCTACCTCCCTCTGGGCTTTCCTAGCTTGTTTCTCCTCTAGTTTCTTCTGCTTCTTGGATCCAATCTTTCCTGCAGTGGGAAACTGGGGGCCCACATCCTCCTCCACATTGCTGTCCTCTACAGGAACATGAAGAAAGAGGAACATAGAGAGTATGGCTCACACCCATAGTTGAAACCTGAATGATACTCAAAGACCTCACAAAACAAGTACCGCTTTCAGATGCGTCCCTTTGAGCCTGCCTCTGTGCATGCCTCTGGGCCATCACCCTGCTGTTCAGGTTTCTACGTCGGGGCATGCCTGCACCGCGCTCATCCACCACTGGGCGGCGCCCTGCTGCTCGGCCGACAACATCTTCCTGATGCTGGCCAACTGAGAGAGAGTAAGAAAGAGATATTTTAATTACTTATAGTACTCCAGCAATCACACTTCTTATCCATGTCGTGAGGCTGTACGGCTGTAACATCCTATAATTAACACTCTGTAATCAGATATTGTAGAATGACCCTGAGGAGAAGAATGCGTTAGTTATTTTATATTGACATTTACACATTTAGCAAGTGCTTTTGTCTAAAGCAACATACAAGTGAAGATCAAAGATCAGGGGCAGCCAGTGTCCCTGGAATAACCGGGATTAAGGGCATTGCTCAAGGGCCAAATAGTGACATCACTCTGCCAACCACAGAACTTTCTTATCACAGGCAAAGCACTCCTAACCGAAAACTTTTTTACTGGCTGTTTATTTAGATGTGAGAAGGACTTATCCTGGCCAAAGTTAAAATAAAAAGGTATTAAGCAAGATAAATAGGAATGTAACTGCTGGGCCGCTTTTGCATGAAATGATTAACCTCTCACGTAAATATTGTTCCACAATAAATACTGTTTCAAGGCCTCTTAGGAAACTTAAGATTCAATTCAGCTTTTAAAGAACCAAATAAAACCAGGACAAATATTTTGCAACAAAACTCTTTGTAATAAACGTTACTTTAAAAAACAGTTCCAAAATATTACGGGATTTGACTTGTGTTATCAAAAATAACTTAAAATTAATATACGACACATTCCACAGCAATTCGAAAATGAACGTTTGACAGCTGAACATAAATCTTTATGCATTTAAGTCTATTCAAATCTTAATATTTAAATTCTATGCGCAATGATTGATCTTAATGACGGAGCACTGCACATTCAAGTTTCCTTACATGTTTCATTTAGCAATTTTTATCACGATTTATAAGTCGGTGTCCTTGATTTTAATTCAGACACTAGCAGCAGCTACTGTCATCATTAACTAGTTGGCTGTAGCAAGCAAACACAGATGCCCAACACAAAATAAGACTCCTGTTTAACAACGTCAGTAGAAACATCTTTTGTCTTGATATGCTGACATTACTTCTAGGTATGTATTATGCAACCAATTCTTAGAACTCTGATAATCTAGGACTATTCGTATAGAGTTCATAAATCTTCACTCACCCGCCTCCTGCTTTCCTCGTACTTTAATCGCAAGTAAAATTAACAAAACTAAAACTACTGCAGCTGCCACATACAGTCCCACCTCCATTGCTGTCACGTCAAACACGTGACACGTGATGCCTACATACGTAAACAAATACCGGGTCACCCGTATGACGTGGTTTATTATCTTACCACTATTTCTTATTATCGCCACCATCCGGACGGGAGGACTGAGCACGTACATACTTTATTGAATTTAGTTCCAGTTTCCAACTTAAAAGACAGAGAACAACATGCCAGCATCTGTTAAATACACGATGCTAAACGAAGAATAACTAAAGGAAAAGTAATACGTTAATCAGCGAATGTACGATTTAACATGAGGCAGTTACATTACGTAATACAGATCTGTAAAAGGTTTCTCCACAAAACGAAGCTAGGGTTTTAATAGTATTTTCCATATTTAAACATATTTATATTTCATCTTTACCCATTTTTAATTACTAACACCTAAAAGCTATACTACTGAATACATAACTGAATGCAAATATTGAAATAAGAAAATAGCATAGAACGTCATATTTACTCTAACTTAGACGTTAATGATATTTCTATTACTCTGAGTACCAGAAAATATTAATGTCTCCGTATAATAATATTTGTCTGCTCCGCTTAACACGCAAAGCAAGCTGGATTCCAAACTGGAATGAAAAGTGACATCACACACACAATCTACAACAAAATGATCAACCGATTCTTCAAAGAGTTCCTCGAAATCCCAGGTTAACGACAACCTGAGGGTTAACGAGTTATTGAAACTTGTGGCTTTCAGGAACTCAGTGAATCGCTATTTCACAGCCATGGTGCGCCTGACGTAATACGGTACTGAGAAGCCGAATAGTGTTTGTCGTGACATGATCTGAACCGTGGGTTTTGTATTATATACATACCTAATCATTCATTATCTTTTCTTGTGTATGGTTACATACAGTTTATGTCATATTACAGCACTTTGCAAAAGCCATAAGCCGTCAAAGGCAATATTTAAATCAATTTATCTGGGTAGTAAGTGCATATTTAGCTAGAATAAAATGTGTTAACATTAGAACATTGGCGGAACTATCGACAGTGCATCCGGTATAACGGTACTGAGGCCCACAGAAACCGGGGGCCCATGAAGGGTAAATGGGTCCCTGTGCAGAGAGGATCAGGAGGCTGTTGATATTGTATTGCCAGTGGTATTAGCCTATCCCGGCATGCTCGCTGGCCGTGTATAGCCCTTGTTATGTCTTGTGTATGTAGCTGTATGTATTTGTTAGGGTAAACATTTGTGCTCCTGAATGTCGTGTGTAGCCTTACCTGTGTTGTATGTGTAATCCTGATATGCTCTAGTGTTGTGTAATGACCTACCGTATGTGAACCTTCCCGTCTAGTGTGTAACTTACCCGCGTTTGCCTGCCGTGTTTACTTCTGTGTTATTGTTCTTTGTTGTGCGGCAGTTTATGTGAATTTCTCTCTCCTCGTCTTTATTCGCCTCCGTTAGCGATTCCTCTGTGTGCCAGAACAGAACTGCCTTGCCCTGCCCCCCCCGCGCAACTCTGCACAGCCGCTGGAAAACCTTGAGCAGGCAGAGCTGTGAGAATACCATACTTCTCGTTGACATGGTGGCCCTCTGCCATGGGCAGGGCCAACATGCATGGCAGCGGACTGTGACAAAGGGAATCACTTCAATCCCAGCTTTCCCAGTGCTCCCTGGTATGCTGCAAACCTCCTTGACACAGCATAAGGATAATGGCATGATGACATGGCCCTTCACAGAGATGGTACAGGTGGTCCATGAGCTGTGGCAGTAGAGCAGCATGAGTCTGACAGCAGTGCAGTGGGGTGGTTGAGGGCACTGTTGGATGAGCATCTGAACATCTTTGCAGCCCAAGATGATGAGTGCAGACCAACCACACTTGTCCAACATCAGGTAGACATTGGGGATGCCCAGCCCATCCGCTTATGACCTCATCAGTTGGCCCTTGCTAAACATCAAGCAGCAGAACAAAAAATCCAGGAAATGGCAGTCACCGAACCGTCTGACAGTCCATGGACTGTGCCGGCAGTACTGGTTAAGAACAACGACAGGTCATAGTACTTCTTTGTAGACGAAAGGCACCTGAGTACTGTGACCTGGAAGCACTCATACCCACTGCCCCACATTGACTATGCACTGTACCACATCGCTGGCTCAACATAGTTCAGCTCCCTAGACCTCCAAAGTTGCTACTGGCGGGTTGAACTAGCCTTGGATGCCTAACCCAAGACTGCATTCTCTATCAGTGAGGGGCCATGGCATTTCAGTGTAATGCCATTTCGTTTCTACGTTGCACCAGCAATGGAGCAGGTCATGGCCCGTATCGCACAGCATCAGTGCGTCATCTATCTGGATGACTTACTCACCCATAGTGCCAATTTCAATCAAAAGCTCCAAAACCTGCTCACCATCTTTCCTGCTTTCCACTAGGCAGGCCTCCAACTTGGACCCCATAAGTGCTCCCTTCTGTGATGGAAGACACAGTTCCTGAACAGTGAGGGCATAGCATCAGACCCAGAAAAGATTGTTGTGGTTAGCCTGAGTCTCATAATATGCGTGTTGAAAGGAGTGACATCAGAAACCATCCGGAGGAGCCGATCCACCACAGCAACAGCTACTCCTTGAGTATGGCAACCATCAGAGAGACCAGACCAATAATTGATGTACCCACCTACAGAGATCTGGCCACTCCCTGGTCTGTGTACCTCAGATAGTTCCGCCACTGAAATGCAGAGTTTATGAAACTCCTTCGACAGCAGAGGAAGGTGGTCATCATGTCAGAGAGACATGCTACCCAGATGGACCTCAGATTAGGACCAGAGTGCACACCAGTTCTGATCCCAAACAGGCCTGACTCCGTTGGCTCTCTGGCGGTTTTGACTCTTCCGGGGATGAGGCTCTCGAGGGCATCCCCATCCCCTTCCTCCTGTGTGCAGCATTCCTGTGGGAGGCTAAGGCAGAGCTACTCCCACAGAGAGTAGAAAAGAAATCTGTCTGCTTTGTTGGAGCTGTGTGAAATGTCAATGGAGCCTGGAGTGCCAGTCCTGCCACTAACCCTCAATTTTTCTTCCTGCAAGTTGAAGGACCACTTGCAGAACAAGATGCAGTTTAATGTCATACCCAGTCTCCCATTCAGTAATCTAGTATCAAAGACGTGTGGTTCAAACTCGAAATTTCACTAATGTTATATTGTTTTATCAGTCCTGGTACCAAACTGATGGAACTGCTTTATGAACCAGACAACGACTGCAGATTTTAATACCAACTTAATTTAGCGACTTCGCAAAAGTAGACTTATTCATACATGAAGATGTTTCAAATATTACTGTCCCGTTAGTATAAGTGCCTACCTAACGTAAGCTACAAGCAGTGCTAGGATTTGTGGCGGGAGAGTGCTACCTGTCCAATTTATAAGATAGCAAGTATAAAACAGTGCACATTGCAACAATGTCCCTGCCATGTCCCCACTTAGCTCACCCGTGTATTCCACAGTCAAGCCCATGGTGGTCCCCTCTGCCCATATCTTTTGTGTCTGCCAACCCCTCTGGTTATGAGATGTAGATGTTGTACCTGTTACTGTGTGTTTGTAGCTCTGCTTTTATCCCAGGTTTACTCCCAGATTTGTTCTGTTGGGTTTCTTTGTGGTTTCTTTTAGTTAGTTCCTTTCTACCTGAAAGGTCATCAGAGCAATCAGTACAGATTTCAGATGCCTCACCCACGGGAACAACTTGCCCGCTAGTTAAGTCGTTTCCAAGAATAAAATCCACGGCATTCACAGATAAAATAGGCCAACCTTAACACTACTGTTCATGGTTCCAGATTTCAGATACACTTGATGCAAAGGTACACAAATATATCTCATCTCCAAGCCCTGACAAAGAGCATATGACCCAGTAAATGTTTGTTCTGACAAAACGAGTACACCATCACGGATAAAAGATAGGGCTGCTCTTGTGTCATGTAAAATGACAACCTCCTGCTCATCAGCCCCAGACTGAATGGAAAATACAACATCACAGGAAATAAAATGTTTGTAGCACTTGCCCACATTTACTACAGACTCCTGGGAAATAGTCTTCATGAATGCCACACCTTTTGGTTGCCTGTTAACAGCTCCTTGACGCTTCTCTTGTCTTTCCTGTTTATGCTTCAGCGTGAAACAATCGGCCGCTATATGACCAAGCTTATGACAACAGAAACACTCAGCGGTGGATGATCTCGTTTTGGGGCAACCAAGGGAACTTGTGGTTCCAGATTGTTCCTGTTGGTTCTTCTGCTCACTTGGACTGGTATTTATCAACTTCAGTCTTTCTAAAAGATGACACCAAAGCAACATGCCTAGTAACAGCAAAGGCTGAGTATCATTCCCCAACAACCTCCTCAAGAGCGGCTCAAAGTACAGGGGGAGTTGGAGGGTCGGTACTAGGACATGAACGGGGGGAAAGTTCGAACAGGCATCAGATTGTAAGGTGGACTCCTTTGCCTTTAATTCCAACTCCTGCAGCCAAATCTTTTTTCCACATCCAGCTCCATTTGCCAAAATGCTAGTCTCAGCTCATAGTCCACCTGCCTCTGCTCAGTTCACTCCTGGCTTTCCAATTCCAAATGTGGTACACACACTTTCACATGGGCCTCATCACTAGACCCAGATGACTGAGAAGTGTGGTGGACAAACACACAGACACAGACACAGTCAAAGTCAGGATGTGAAAGCAGCAAAGTTGTTTTATTCTAGGTTATTTGATGCATCAATAAGCCGGGACACCGTGTCTGCAGACACCAGTGCCCCATATTATTTTCTTGCACAGCTCCTTTATGCTTCTGCTTCATGTTTTATCATTCTGTGCGATAAGAAAAAAGGTTATGCCATAGTTACTGTCTTCTCAGAACCGGCCAGAACCAGTTCTGTGATTGTTAGCGTGACCTTGGACTTGCTCAGCTGCCGGATAAGTCTCGCTTTCCACACAGACAGACAGTACTTTGTAACAGTTTTCATACCTTGTGATCATAGTAAATAGTTTCTAAGTAAGCACAGAATTTTCCACTACATCTAAATGTATAATTTCCACTACAGAAGACAGGATCAAACCAAGGTAGTGTAGCCTTTACCTCAGGAAATGGCAGTCTATTCTCTCCTTGAGCCACCTCAGCCGGAGTGCGCAGTACAACAACCAGTCCGGGGTCAATTGAAGGACCTAATATGCGCAGAGGTTGGGGTTCAAGGCTCAGCTGCTGCGCTGGAAAAAAGTGGTGTGGACAGTCCTCACTGACGTAGAAAGACAATCTGAAGATGTGGACCTTGGCCTTGCTGTCATATTTGTGATGGCCTTCTTCAAAGATGATTTACTTTTCTTTCTGGCTGATGTAAGAAATTTAACTTACATACTTATTTATTTTTTAGGATCAAGGATATATGGCAAACATGCTGGACCAATCCTATAGCTGAATGTGTGAAACCCTTTTTATCCATATTATTAATATTTTCCTTACTAGCATGCATGACCTCAGATCTATTCATTATTTTACATTTCATTGAAATGGTTTTTAACTCAATTCCTCAGCCAAGAGATTTAAGTAATTACTGAAATCTTCTGAGTCAGTGATTGGACAGCAGTAAATTTCATTTTTTTTATACCGAGCGAGATAAAAACTGGTTGAAAAACAAACATCTCTGTTTGGAACTAAATACCGGGGAGGGCTTTTATTTTCTGAACCTGAACACCTCTGGCTAGGCCAATGCATGAAATCTTGTACTACTAACCCATATATTTATTTTATGTAGTTGTATTGTCCAACCAACATCAGAATAACACAAATACATTACTGATTGAGGCTTCTTATATACAGTAAAACTCATTAGATTGCATACTCAGTCTACTCTTGATATCTGCAGAACATTTGCAAATATGCAACTTCATTTTATTTTACCTTTCTATGAAATGTATTGACTTTTTGGAAACAATTATGATAGAGAAATATCTTTTAGGAGATTCCACTACGGCACCAAAGAAATGGACGCTGGCTGTGGAGGGAAACGTGGTCATAGAACCCAGTCACCTTCAGATGGACTTCACTTTTGCCATGGCTGTCCCCTTCGGATCGTTTTATGTGTTTAACAATCAAGTACCAAGAAGAGGTAGCAACAACACTGGAGTTCATCCAGTGGTAAATACTGTTCATCCATTGTTCTTGGCTCCACAGCTGCTTCTTTACATGGCCTTCAGAAAGTGCCATTTACCAAAGGGTGAAGTCCTCTGCTAAAGCTAGGGATCAGAAAGAGAGCCCTTAAGCTTTTTAGGTTACCTCTATGTTAAACTATGTTATTGACAATGACATATGAATATGACTGGCAGAATAATTAAGGTAAGAGTATTGTTAACTGGGAACATACAAATATGTTCTTAGTCAATTCGACTGGTTAAATAAAGGTAAAATTATTACTTGTACATACAGTTCAATCTTTAAGTCTAAGTCCATTGACACATTTTTGGTTGTCTTGGTGTTGTACTCCACTATAAAATTGAAAGGGAAATTCTTTTGGGGTTGTAAGTATATTGTACCTGGTCAGAAATTCTGAGTAGTTATATAGTATCTCTTCTTTTGATTCCTTCTGTGTCATTCACCTGTAGAATTCCTCAGTATTGCAATTCAAGGCTTGAATTTCTTCTTCACTTCTTTCAACTTGAGAAATGCCCTGTGTTCTTCCTTTCTGGTTTTCCAGCTCCAGATCTTTGCACATTTCATTGTAATACCTTATGTTATGTGCCGTAATGTTTTGGGCATGGTTTTGATATGTGCCATAAGGTTTTAGTATGTGCTGTAAGGTCTTGGTATGTGCTGTAAGGTTTTGGTACGTGCTGTAAGGTCTTGGTATGTGCTGTAAGGTTTTGGTACATGCTGTAAGGTCTTGGTATGTGCCGTAAGGTTTTGGTACGTGCTGTAAGGTCTTGGTATGTGCCGTAAGGTTTTGGCACGTGCTGTAAGGCCTTGGTATGTGCCGTAAGGTTTTGGTACGTGCTGTAAGGTCTTGGTATGTGCCGTAAGGTTTTCTTATTGCAGACCTATCTGGTCTGGGGATTTGTCGGATCCACCCAAGGCTTCTCCCCAGTCTCGGCAGCGCTCGGCAGACGTCGGCATTTCCAGATTACACACAGAAGAGGACCAATGATGCGGAAACAAACAGCTTTTGCAGATCGTCTCTCTGCTCTTTTGTTTGTATTACATTCAGATTTACTTACTCGTGTATGACCTTAGTTTGTTGTTTGGTTTTCTTGCTTTGCACCCTGGTATTGTTGCTACTGTTCTTAGTATGATATGTGTGTAGTAGTGAGTGATTTCCATTTTCTTTGCTCTGTTTCTTTTTGTATGTTTGGTTAGGGAGATAATGTAAGTGATTGTGTTTTGTTTCTTTAGTTTTTTCCTTATTAGGGAAGTTAGTTTGGGTTTGTTTCGTTAGACTGTTTTGTTTGTTGTGTTAGCCCACTTGTTTCAGATTTCAACCAGCACAAACTATTGAGACGGGTTCGGAGGCGGATGGGGGGCTAACTTAGCGGCGGAGTCACGTGGCCATGTAAATAAGCAATATCTGTGCACTGAAGCAGCACGAAGGACAGCTTTAACGCCGCACAAACCAGCACAAACGATTGCAATCGGTTTGGTCGAAATCAGACGCAAATGGGAGGGGGGGGGGCAACCTTACAAACATTAATATCTCAGAAACTAAACACAACACAAAACAACACAAACAAAAATTTTAATGGCACAATGCGACACATACAATTGAGTCCAGTTTGGTTGAAATCTGAAACATATGAGGGGCCAGCTTCACACAGGTGTATAACCTCCATGATGAACACTCTTACCATCATCACGTAACTGTTGTAAATGCATGCTCTTTGTTTATACGAACCTGTTTTGTGTACCATGCCCTATTGTTCATTACATCACACACGTCCTTTCTGTTACTCCCCAACCCCCCTAGACTGGGGCACGTAACACTTGCTTTGTCTTCTCTAGCTGCTCTTTGAAATTTTCTGTTCAGCTCCACCACTTCCTCCCTTCTTTCTTTTGCTTTGGCTTTTTTACATTCAAGAGCAATTTTCAGGGTCCCTCCAACATCCACTTTGGTCTTCTTTTCCTTTCCTGTCTTCTTAGTGGCCTTTCGCTCTCTTCATGTATGATATCCTTGCTGTCGTTCCACTGTTTGTCTGGCGTTTGATCGTTTGTGCTCAATGCATCAAATCTATTTTGGAGATGGTCTCTAAATGTAGGTGGTATATACTCGAGATCATACTTTGGCTCTTGAGGCATTGCTTTGATTTTCTTCAACTTCAACTTAAACTTGTATATGAGCAGTTAGTGGTCCATTCCACAGTCAACTCCCGTTCTTGTTCTCGTTTAATGTTTGACAAGTTCCAACTTGCCCACATTCATGCTTCTCACATTCCAGGTCCCGATTATTAACAGGTGTTTGCAGCTGTTTCTTCTCATTTTGAATCGTGCCTCATCAGCAAATGAAGCTCCAGAAATATCTGTTTTTTTCTAGGTTTTACTCCATTCACATCATTTCAGTCAACTCTATTCAATGGAGGCAGCTCTTCCCTAGTTGCATACTGTATTGAGTGCCTTCCAACGTGGGGGGCTCATCTTCCAGCACTATATCGGACAGTATTCATTGTTATGCATGGGTTTTCAATGGCTAGTTTTCTTTTTGGAAGTGGATTGCCACATCCTTCTTCCTAGTCTGTTCTTAGTCACACCCAAAGGGGTGGACAGTACGCAGTAGCATGAAATTGGCTCTCTGCCCCTCTAGCACTATAAGACGAAGCAGAGTCCTACCAGCGAAGTATCATTGCCTTATTTGCCATACCGAGCATTCTACTAACCCTGTCTCTTGTCTGGCCCGCTCAGTCCGGCTACCCTGATCCTGCGTCCTCCTTCTCTGGCCTGCCCTCCTTGTCTGGTGTTCCTGCCCCAGTCTTGTGCCTCTCTGTCGGACGGATTCCCCCATTGCATCAGACTCAACCTGCTCTTCCTTTCTGAACACGGCTTTGGATTACCCCTTTAGATTTGGTTGTTCAGGTTCTCAAATAAATCTCGCCAGCTCACCTTTCTGGTTACTCAGCTGCTGCAGGATTAGGCGTCTCAGAATGCTCTGCCTGATTCCCCACCCAGCTGTGCTGCTCCGATATTGGTGGTGCTTCTGGAAAAGTACAATGGCAATCCTAATCACTCCCGGTCATTCCTTATGTAGTGTGGGCTGTATATGGATGAGGATCCCATTCGCTTCCATGAGGATGCGGCAAGGGTTCATGTCCCTGTCTCCTTGCTGTTGAGAAGATCTCTCGAAGTGGGCTGCCACCCTCTGGATGGAAGACAGCCTGCTTCTCGACTCAACAGTGGAGTTTCAACGAGCCTTCTGGGAGGTGTTCGACCATCTTGCAGTCTTGGCACTGCCTTTGTGATCTCTGGCAGGGAATGAAGACCGCCACTGACTTCTCCCTAGAGTTCCGGATGACCGTGATGGGTCTCCGATGGCCTGATGATTGCCTGAAAGTTCTGCACTGCTGTGCCCTGAGTCCAGATCTGCAGGACGAGCTCATTTACCAGGGAGATGCTCTCCCTTTCGAAGAGTATATGCGACTATCGATCACCCTGGATACCAAGGTCTGTGATCACCACCACCAGCATGCTTGGCCAGAGGCACAGGCTGCTGCTGCCACTTCTCAAGCAGAAAAGTTGGAGCTGATGCAGCTTGGCCAAGCTCCCCTTACCTTGTTGGAAAAACAGACAAGGTACCGAAACTGTCTCTGTCTGTATTGCGGTGAGTCCTAGGATCCTCCAGGCTTTCCCAGTGTGCCTGTAACGCCCCACTGGCTCTTTCAAGATAGGCCTGTCTGTTCTTCTTGGGATAGTTTTTGGGGCCCCAGGACGGATGCGTACCCTTGCCTTATGGTAAGTTTGTCTTTGATTTGCAGTTCTGCTGTGGTGGAAAATAATCTCAAAGTGTTTGCTTTCACATGACACCCTGATTATGCCTGTGGTCAAAGTGGTTCAAGAACAGTAAGTATTTTATTTTTGAGTATGTTATTTTTTAAATTTTCTCAAAAAAGTGTGTGCTGGTTACGCTGCTATATTTGTTAATATTGTATTCCACAGATAGGTTTTTGTTTTAGCACCAGTCTGCCGCAGCCACGGATGCTTTGATTGTTAAGATGATAACTCAAAAACTGCTTTATGGATCTTTTTCAAAGCAAGCAGATAAGTGTGGCACAGATGCGTATATATGCTCAATTGTCTGTCATTTAATGACAGAAGAATGAATGTGTATGGGTTCTTCTATAAGGTCTGAAACTGAGTGGTGAATTAATATTTATTCTATATTTAATATGTTGAATATGTTGTAAAAACTTACACGTGCATTCCTTCTGCCCCCAGAACATGTTTGTGCAAGTTAAAATCCCATGAGCAGGGGCATCCCAGCTATTTCAATATATTCATTACATTTCACCACTAGCTTGCTTAATTAATTAATGCAATTAGACTGATTAGCCAAACATGGTATGGTAGTGGTCCACGAATACATGGTTTCTGCAATATACTGGAGTGACTTTAAGTTTTGAAATATGTATTTGATAATTAATAAAAATTATAACAATAAATAGGAAGTATTTATCATTCTTTGAACAAAAATCTTACCACTAAAGACAATGTGGAACAGCTCAGGGGCTTTTCAAGGAGGAGAAAAACATTATTTCAGATATACTAATGATAACAGCAGTAACAGTGGTGTTACCAAAAGTAACAGATTATTTCTGTCGTTACTCATTTTTTATGTTTGATGTTTCATACTTTTCCCTAACTTGCCTAACTTAGCCATGGCTTTTAGCCTGATAGTACAATGAACATTCCAACGGCATCTGTTTCTAGTTCTTATCTTTCATTAATTCAGCCTGTTCTTTGTGACAGAAATAGGCAGTGATCTTGTCACCTTAAGGGTCTGCTCTCACAGGACCACCCCGCCTGTTTGCCTTCAGAGGCATGGCGGATGCTGATCTGTAGGCCCAGGAATAGGCCTCAGTGTTTTTCTCTGTACTTCCAGGTACAGCTGTTGTCCTGCCGTAAGTCATGAGGCTCTTTCTGGAGCTCTCTTCTTAACCACTAAATAGACACACCAGCCAGTCTTCATGGTGTACAGCGTGATCTGATTGTATACTTCAACTCCCTTCACTTTTAAGGAGTTCCACTGGCCTAGCTCAACTTCTGCAAAGACATACAACAGATGTAGGCTGATATATTAAACATTTTCTGAAAATAAAGTGCCCAGTAGATTAATCCCAATATAATGTATTTTTTAGGAAAAATTGTGGTATTCCACTATATAAGTTTACAAGTACATATTTTACACATTTTGTCCAAAGCGATATACAAGTGAGGCAAATAAAACATTGCAAACATACACGCTATATCTCCATTTCTATTGAGTGTGTAACAAAAGACAAGGCCAGCCCTGGGTATTTTGGCACCTGAGGCAAGATTCTGCTGAGCTCCCCCCCGCCACAATCCTTGTCCCAAATACAACAATATAAATAAAGACAGAAATGTTCGAACGCGAAAATTCTTTTTAACCTGTTTATTTATTCAAAACGCCACGAAAATATAAAAACATTATTATATACAACAAATAAGAACAAAAAGAGTAAAATCTATTGAATAAATGAAAAATACAAATAGGAACATTAAAGCTGTGAAGCACTCAAAGCTCAGCTTGGCAATGTAGTATTTAGTGAC
This sequence comes from Mormyrus iriodes, assembly GCA_011763525.2. Classification (NCBI taxonomy): domain Eukaryota; kingdom Metazoa; phylum Chordata; class Actinopteri; order Osteoglossiformes; family Mormyridae; genus Mormyrus; species Mormyrus iriodes. Next base: position 28,952,797 of record JAAGVU020000040.1, read on the forward strand.
TTTTACATGTAATGTTTTGAAAATCAAATGGTTCTCCTTGAAAAAGTCAGATGGTCCTATACTCATTTTACGAAGATTTTGTTAGTTGCATTCTAAATTGAAATATTGTGAAATATTGGCAGAAATATTGCATCCCACTTCTGAAACACGTGTAGAGAGTGTGTGTGCCATTTTAATACGTATGATGTATATTATAAACAGAGGGATTACCCTGACCTTGGGCTTGCAGTAAAGAATATTAAGTTTTGAAATCTGATGACTATAGCTAATTGTTGATAGGGTGGCATTCTTTGATAATGCTTATCTTTCATTGATTCAGCCTGTTCTTTGTGACAGAAATAGGCAGTGATAGTCTTACCTCAAGGGTCTGTTCTCACAGGAGCACCCTGTCTGCGTGCCTTCAGAGGCATGGCGGATGCTGATCTGTCAGCCAGGAGTCGGCAAAACCTTTTCACGCAATATGTATGTATGTTTGTGCATGTATGTGACCGAAATAAAAATTTAAAATGAAATTCAAATTCAAATTCAATAACCTTCTTGTATTTTTGCTCTATACATTTCTCCACATACATCGACTTATATATTCATACAATGCATACTAAAATAATTAACTTCACAATTCATTGCAGCAGAAAACAAATTTTGTCAATTCACTTATATTAAAAACTTTTCAGTGGCACAGGGTATCTGGCTGCTAACTAGCTAGCTAACTTTTCTTTCACAAAAAACAGTGAGATATTACAGCTACTTTGTTTCTTTTAATTTAAAAGATTCCAACTAACTGCATTAAGGAAATGGCTCTGTTTCATTTTCTTTTTTCCTGTTCTGTTCAGCATTTTCTTCCCAGCACCCCAAATTCTTTTGGCCGTTTAATTTTCTTGCCAATTCAGTGATTGAGGAATGAGACATTATTCTGATGTTTAATGGGGGCTGTGGATGGTTATCCCATCCATACTTGTTTATGTTTCAACAGTATAAATAACTGTAATGTCACAGAATGTAACCACAGGTATTTCTTCAGATTTTTTTCGCTCTTTTCTGCTCCCTAATTAAATGGTCACCTGTGGTTTACCTATGTTGCCAACGGGGCAGGCCGACCCTGATCAAAAACATCATTTTGATACAGATGCCACAGTTCTTTACAATGTCCTGGTCACTGAGGTAAAATGCTGTATAGCTCTCACTATTAAAAGGGAATGTGTACATAAGGCAAGTGGTCAGTTTATGTTGGTTTTATGTATATACTGGGTCATCTTGTTCCATATCTATTGTGAGAATTGAGATTGATGAAGTGAATCAGAAAATGAATTCCTAAATCATGGTACTTTTGGTTAGGGAGAATGACATACTATCAGTCTAGAGACAGTTTTGACTGCTGCTTCTAGAAACTTCCAGTGAAATGGTCTCCAGTCCTTCTTTTCTTCCAGACACTGAATGTATTTTATTAATGACTTAATGCTTAGACATTATTATATTTCTTTGTTACTTTTATTTAAAGTGATTTTGTATAATAAGGTTCCATTTTTTTTTTTTTAATGTATGCTCCCTGGGATTTTATTCCACAACCGTTGCATTGTTAAAACAATATTCTACTTGCTGAGCTACCGGAGCTGCATTTATATGGAAATTATTGGCCTTACAATAGATAACCAAAGATTGGGGGGAAAAAAAAAGCAAATTGAGAAAGAAATAAGGACTGGGAGAGGAGAGATTTCCAGATGATGGGAGGAAGAGAACAAGCTAGAAAGAGAGCATGCGAGAATTTGAATGAATGATATGGAAGAGAGTGTGAGCGGGTCCCTTCAGCTGTCTCCCACCACCCCTGACAGACAGACACAGCTGTTGGATAAAAATACTTCTGGGATAGCCCAAGTTATCCCAAAGGGAGGGGAGTGGGTTTGGGGGGAGGCAGTTTAAACTTTTTGAAAAACACTGGAGGTGGAAGGAACTGCTTCTGTTGAAGCCTCCTGCAATCTCTGCTAGCTGGAGCCGTATACTTTGCATCCCCCGTTTTTGCCCATGAGATGGTATGGCTGGAGACAGGGGTCTATTTTAGGCAGTGGGCGGTATGAGAATGGCAAGCAGGTGCAGTGATTTAGAGAGTGTGAGTTGGAGTCACCCTGCAGTAGTGGACTACAAGTGTGTCCCCTGATCTCTTCCTTTGCACACAACAGTCAGGTCAGCATGGAAAGTGTGGAAGTGTTTGAAGCGCCCGGGAAAGGCCGGGGTCTCAGAGCCACCAAGGAGGTGTGGGCGGGAGAAGTCCTCTTCGCCGAGCCAAGCTTCGCCGCTGTCGTCTTTGACAGGTGAGGCCCTCGAACCCTCAGCATGGAAGGTGGAACACTGAGGAAAGGCATGGTGAACCTGAGGAGATGGCTTCCATGTGACAGTCATCTCTTTTTTATGGACTTCAGCTTCTGTGTTTGATTGATTATGCAAACAAGGTTATTTGGAAGTGACATTTGAATACACTGAAAGCACGGTATGCGGTTGTACTGAAGCTCCGCCGAAATCATGTGGAGTTCTTTAGTTCTTTGAAAACATCCCACTGCTCTAGCGCTCACATTCCACTGAAGACACTGCTGCATCACTACATGGATTTAGTTTACACCGGTGATATTTAAACAGCTGTACAAAAGTCATAGGGCACATATAGTCCTGAACAGAAATCAAAAGGATGCTTGCTTGTCTTTGGCATTAGTGACTTAATGCTTAAAAATAGTTTCAGTGGATTCAGAGGAAAAGTCGTCTTACAGTCTTCATACTTGAGTGGGCCATGAATTTGTCTTATTTCTGCATTTTGTTTCATCCCAAACATATTTTACCAGTTTTGGATATTTAAACAAGCAACTAAATAGTGAGATATTGTGTATTTAGGAGACTCATGTATTTTACACTTTTTTACACACATTATTTAGACAGCTGGAATATCGATTCCATACTACAGAACCCTGCACAACTCACAGACCGATTTATGTGCCACGGAATTACATACTCACTATAATATTTCACAAAACTAGATAAAATCTATAATTAGCTGGCCGAAATCAAATTCATTGGCTCAGTACAATGAGCAGTCTGTTTGTTTTATACTTCAGTCCCAAACTCTTATGTCCTGTGCAGCATATGTGAATTTATCTCTGCTATCTTGTAGACATATGTTGCGTGAGATTCTCATAAGACCTTTATGTGTGTAATTGTGATGCAGATAGGATATTGTGTAGTACAGTGTTTCTCAGCCCGACTCTCACTGACCCCCAAACAGTCCACGTTTTTGCTCCCTCGTGGAGCGTCTGGGGGTTTCAGGTTGAGAAACAGTGCTGTAGTATCTCGATAACATCACATGATGTATATCAGTACTATCTAGACCCCTGTGCCATCACGACCTGAGGTTGCTAGTCATTCCTTTTGTCTAATGCAATATCATATAATTTTCAATTTATATTAGATAAATATTGGTTCACATTTTAACGTCAAGTGAGGTAAAGGAAAGAGCTGCTTTATGTGCACTGAATAGTATTTGATACAGTTTTCTCACGCAAACACAGCATAGATAGCACAAAGGTTAGCCCAGGATCGGGTGCTTTCCATAGCCAATCCATTCCTTTATAAAAATTAATTTCAATGGTTAATTAATAATTCATTTTTAATGTTTGCAGAGATAGAGTTTGATGTGTTTCATGGTATTTCATGGAAATTGGTGCCACGGGACGTGTATGTACCCATCTTTCTGTAGAAAATACCCCACTGGTGTAACCTACTGTGGAACACTATCATTGGACATTAGCTGTGCTGCAGAAAAGACATTTAATGCCGCATACAGATTTCTGTGACTGTTTTTCATTAGCCTTGCATGTCCATGCAACTTGTGGCACATAAATCTGAGATGGAGAAGAGAGAAACGTATGAATTTTGAAGTTATTTTTTTCTAGTTTAACCCTATAATAAATGGTGCATGCAACCCCACCTGATAATGGCTTCATATCTGCCAGGAAGATAGGAGTATCTGAAGCTGGTCTGAATCAGGTCTACTCCAGCTCTGTCCTATTTTTAAGTTGGAGATCAAGTGACGTGTGTAGTGAGACTCGGTGCCAAATGGGGGAGTGACACATCTATCGGCAAGCAGTCGAGGAATCCGCTCCCCCACTTTAAAAATATGCTTTATTGTGCTTCTAGGGACTACTGGTAACAGCAAAGGCTCACTAAGAATTTACTAATAATTCCAACTAATAATGGGAATTGTTCCGTATTGACTAAGCACCCTTCTTCATACATAACTTGAAGTGAAAGCATTCTGAGTAACATTCTTACAGTTTCTAGGAAATAGTAGTAAGTACTTAAAATAAGTAATAAGTATTTAGAATGTTGCATTGATAGATTGCTTAGGTTGGACATAGGTTCTTTTAACTTAGTCTTTATGCACTGAAGGGAACAAACCTGGATGGTTTGAGGTGAGGATGCTAGTCTTTGCATTATAAAAATCATAAGCAGAACAGAGAGAAAAAGGCTAAAATACCAAAGGACCTCAGAGGCCTTTGGTTCTTCTATTTTTGTTGGGTTTGTATATATCTGCCAAAAAATTATTGGAAGTGTCCCACCCTCCCATCTTAAAACTTCAGTTGTTGTTTAATCCCATTCAGGGACTGGCTCAACCTACCCCCTCACTTGCACACCTCTTTGGATGAAAGCGACTGCTAAATAGATAAATGTGAATGTTTTTCGATTGCCAACTTGGTTGTGCTTGGGCGGTATCTCAGCAGAAGGTCTACAGGATGGAGCCTGCACTCATCATTTGTCAGGCAACCGAGTCTCTTGCTGTTGTACTGAGAGCGATGAAGGAGGTTCTCAGAGGAGATGTTACTGGCGAGTTATTGGGATGTGAGCAGAGAGGCCACTTTATGGCCTTTTCATCCCGGCAGCAGATTACAAGCCCTCTTCCTCTTTGTCTCTCCTTCGATCAGCATGGCTGAACATGTATGTCACGGCTGCTTCCGGCGGCAGCCCAAGCTACACCGGTGTGGCCAGTGCAAATTTGCGCAGTACTGCAACCGCACATGCCAGCGCCAAGCCTGGGAGGAGCACAAGCTGGAGTGCGCCGCCATCAAGGCCTATGGCAAGGTGCCCAACGAAAACATCCGGTAAGGGCGATAGCAGAGGGAGGGGCTTGCCAGTAGGGGGCAGGCTTATGCAGGGAACAGAGATGCGAGAGGAAAAAGGTGGGAATGCAGCAGTGAGTTGTAGCAATTAAGACAGTATACCTCATTCAGGTCCCAGGAGTGGCATTGCTTTTAATAGTCTAGAGAAAGGTGTTTAGTCACAATAATTAATTGCATAAACTGGTGAAATGGCACATGATGTTTTTGTAATCGTTGTGGGTAAGAAGTTCTGCCAAAATGAAAAATAAGAAGACAATCACAATAGGACTGGAGTAAGACAGTGGGAATAGCTATAGATGCAGGTTGGTGTATTGAATCAGCATGTATTACTGGCAAGGCTTGCGGCTCGTATCCTGTGGCGTATTGACAAGGAGGGAGGGATTGTGTCAGACACTCAGCTCATCTCCATCGATGAAATGGAGAACCATGTGTCTGACATGCTCCCGGAAGACCTGAAGGACCTGAAGGTGGATGTTCTTAACTTCCTGGACTACTGGCCTCGCAACAGCAAACAACACAAAGTTGAGGACATCTCACACATCCTCGGGGTGGTCTGTATCTTCATCCTTTCAGCTTATATATACTTTTATATGTCTTTTTAAAATATAACATTTTTATGAGGTTCCAATGATATTTATACTGTATTTAATCTTTCAGGTTACTCACCATCTTTTTTATCTGCACAAACACCCACATTTCTCTTCACTTATTCAGATATGATGTCTAATTGTTTAACTCTTATGAATTACTTTTCTTTCTCTTTGTGTTATTCATTTTTCCTATAGCTGACATAAGGCAGGTAAATAAAATGGCACCATTCCTTTTGATTAATCTTTTGTCATAGATTAACTGTAACGGCTTTTCTATGAGTGACCACCGGGGGCTCAATGCAGTAGGGGTGGGCCTCTTCCCAAACTTGTGCCTGATCAACCACGACTGCTGGCCCAACTGCACCGTCATCCTCAACAACGGGAAGTGAGTACCTCTTCCCCACTTCCTGCCTGGTCTTGTTTCACGATTGGAGGAGTAGTTGACGTCTTTTGCAGCACCATTGTGAGAGAGAGCATTGAGCACTGAGTGGAGGTACTGAGCTATATGAGGGGAGTGTATTGAGTGTGGCGGGTGTGTGAGTGTGTGACAGGAACAGGAGAGCATGTGAAGGAACCATGCTGGCCTATTAGGTTCCTGTAAACCAGTTGGCTTTTGTTTTGTCTTTCAGTCAGACAGCTGTGAACATTCTATTTCATACTCAAAGGAGGTGGGTCTGTTTGGTGTGACCCCACACACATGCAAAAGTTCCCACCTATTTAGCCTGCTACCCCACACACCCCCAAACATAACCTAATCATGTTGATATCAGTTGACTGTAACACAAAAATCACAGTCCCTTTTCTGTTTTAAACATTGTTTCTGTTCTATGTTTTTCTTTTCTTTGTAAGTTTCTCATTTGAGAATCTTCTCTGTCACAAGAACACCTTAAAACAAAGAACAAATGGTCAGAGGGTCAAAATTAGGGGTCGTGAGTGGTTAGTTAACTCAGGTTTGCTGTTGGTGGAATAGATTAAGTGTGCTGGATGGGGGGGTGGTTCATTCAGGAGTAGTTGAGAACAACCATTCCAGATATTCCCGCTAAACCCAACAATAACTTCACAATACAGTATATGATAAAGAAAAACAGCCTTTGTCAGTTTTTAGCTCCTAGTGGTAACAGCAGACATCCTACTTCTCCCAGAAGTTCCAAAAGTCTCTCACAAATTGAGGGCAGCTCCCAGACACCCACAAATGATGCGCAATGTCAAAGAAATCTGTTGTTCTGCTATTCAAAGGTGGAAAATGACCAGGCAAGTTTCACCACTGCAACCCTGCCCCACCTAATTGGCAAATTTTACTGCCACACTCCTGCACTGGTTGGCAAATATTCCCTACTCCAGTCCCGGTCGGCAGATTTGTCTATCAGCAGCTCCTAGCCCCTGGCTGGGCGGTATGTAATTTTTAAATACCGTCTCACCATTGAAATATTATATCTCAGTATATGATATTTTGATGGTATTTTAAAAAGCACTGCTATTCTGGTCATTCCCAATAAAATTTGCCAAGTTGGGGGGGTGGGGGGTGGGGTATTTTTGAATGAAAATACTGTGGTATAGGGTATTACCGTAATACTCATACTCCTCCCTGAAATCAATATGCCTAAGGTGGGATGTCTGTAATAGGAGAAGTGTATACTTGATGATTTATGAAAACAATTTGATGATATATGTCTTTGTAACATTCCACACTCATCAATATCAATGTATGGGTGTACAAACAGTCCCAGCTGCTTCTCTAAAGAGTATCACTTATTATAATCAAAGACTTGGGTCTTTCAGGTGTTCCTCCACAGAGCAATCAAGCCCATCTGTCTTGTCAATCCACCATCCCATCATGTCTAAAGGCAGCTGCTTGTCTTGTATATTTGTCTGCCTGTCTGCCATTTTGTCTGTCCTGCCATTGCTATCTCTATGTATGTCTGCATGTTGTTTTCCACTGATTTGCCAGGCAGCAAATACTTTCTCAATTTTCTTTCTACCTATTTTTGTGTAGCTATTTGATAATTCTGTCTTTGATAATTCTCTCTCTCTCTCACTCTCTCTCTCTCTCTCCAAATGTTTGCTTGTCTGTGTAGTTTGCTAGTAGTGATAGACAAGCCATCTAGGTCTGTGCTCTTACTGGTATCTTCCTGCCTCCTCCTTGTCACAGGGTTCGGAGTCAAAATACACCTCCTGGCTAATGGAATTAACTGACATAGTCCTTCTGAGAACTCAAACAAAGGGGACTAATGAGGCATGGGCATGACCATGAGGAGGGACAGGGCTCAGATGACAGCAAGAAAAAATAGCAAAGGAGTTAGTGCAGATGCTAGGAATGTACACAGGAGGGTGTTGAGACAATAGCATGGGTTATTATACAGATAAATGTCATTTACAGCTCCGGATAAAATTAAGAGACCACTCTATATTTTTAAAAAATCAGTATTTTTAAATACTGGTTTAATCCTGGTTCTGTTGGCAGAAGGTTACACTGTGAAGCAGGCTGCTTCCACGCTCAAAATTTCTAAGACAGCAGTACACAAGAACAAGGTGAAACAGGAGACCCTAGGGATGACCAAAACCCAGCCAGGTAAAGGGTAGAAGCGACTTTCGAATGCCAGAGATGACTGTTAACTTACCCGGTAGAGCCTCATAAATCAGAGGATGACCTCAAGTGATCTTCAAAAAGTATGGTGTGAAGTTCACTGCTAGGACAGTTTGTATCAGGCTCCTAGAAGCAGGACTGAAGTGCCATAAAACAAGGAAGAAGCCCTTCGTTAATGAGAAGCAGGGAAGAGCCAGGCTGCGATATTATAATTTTACGCAGCTGCATATCCATAAATTAAGAAATGAGTGAAACTAGAAATTTTTCTGTGGTCTCTTAATTTTTTACAGAGCTGTACCTGCTCTGTCTGAGCAGAGTGTTTGGAATTGTAGCGAACAGGTCATTCAGGTGTTAATGTAGTTCACCATGTTGTCACCAGTAGATGCACTGTAGTCACAGAGTGGTACAAAACATTAGGTCTTCATGGTATTTCCATAAGACCATCCTGCCCCATCTCCCTCCCTCTCTTTGCGTTCCTTCCCATTAACATGTTTTTCTGCCTCCCTTCCTCACCATCTCAGGATCGAGCTGCGGGCCCTGGGGAAGATCAGCGCAGGAGAGGAGCTGACGGTGGCCTATGTGGACTTCCTCAATGTTTCCAGCATGCGGCGAGAGCAGCTCAAGCAGCAATACTTCTTTGAATGCACCTGCAAGCACTGCACAGAGCACATCAAGGATGATCTCATGATGGCCACCAAGGAGGTGGATGGAGAAAAGGTAGGAGGGTGGGGGGGGGTTGCTTCGGGGCCCAGGATCGATCGATCGATTGATCTATCTATCTATCTATCTATCTATCTATCTATCTATCTATCTATCTATCTGTCAGAGACATAATAACAATATGGTTTTAACTCACTTTATGGATCGTAATGCTACACACCATCTTGAGAATGTGTTCATAGAACTCTATGATATTACATGAAATTCAGGGGCATATCCTGCTTGTTTGCCACATAAAGTAACATTATCTCTGTCAGTCACAATGCAGTACAGGGTGTGTGTGTCTGAGTGCGACTGTCTGTCCCCAGCTTCAAGCTGAATGCACCTCTGTCACCACTCTGTCTACCACATTCCTGGGAGTCAGAGCAAGAAAGTTTGTTGATGGTTATAAATAGAGCCCTTGGCCACAAAGAGCAGTGAAACTTTCTCTGGCTTGGAGTAACACTTAGGGACCCCACGAAGGGTTGAGAGACTGGAAAGATTAGAAAGTCTTTCCAACAGCCAATGGAAACTCACTCAACAAATAGTGCAGCATTCTGCTCTTTAGAAGAGACTTTCATCACTTTCTATAATTAGCAGGCAATAACAAAAGTGGATGCAGCTCTGATAAGGCACTGCAGTTACATGGAGCCATTGATATTAGGCAGAACATTATACCACCAGAACGAGTTCAACCCAGCAGCCATGAAGGACTGAGAGCCCTTCCCTTATTGGCTCCCACATGTCTGGTTTTCTCCCAAACAGTCCTACTTTCAGGGACCCTGTGCCGGATTTAACCTTGAATGAGTCCAAAATTAATTATATATCATTCTGAATTAATTTTACCAGTAAAATGGGGTGAGCATCCAAAGAGGTAAAATTAAGGCTTTCACAGAATTCTTTCTAATAAGTGTGCAAAATCAAAAACACCGTATTTTCTTAAATTACTCAATAATTATGGCTATGATTGATGCATATTAATGTAATACTGGGAACTAATAAAATTCTAGCTGTGACACATACATGCATTTGGGAAAACTGCATGGGCCTCAGGCGACCCTGACCTGAGTGAGCAGTTGGATGATGGGCAGAACAATACGAAACCTTTTATGAATTGGAACATTTTAAACCGTTGAACATATAAAGTTCAAAAGGCAGCATTTAAGCATTCCTTTAAAAATTCCATTAAACCTGATGTCAAATCATCAATTATGACTAGAGAGTAATAACTTTATCATATCTGAAGTTTAGTACTTTATGTCTCTATCCAGATATGATGTTCACTTGGTGGCGCCATCTAGTGTACACAGACCACCACAACAGGCAGCTATTTCGGTAGTTTTCAATGAGAAAATCCATGAATATTAGAGCTATCATAACAACCTCTATTACCTTCTCTTAGCCGTCTGAGGAGGAGGTGAAGGAGGTGACAGAGTATAGTCTGAAGATGATGGAGAAGATGGAAAAATCTCGTGTAGAAGGGGACTACCTTGAGGTATAGCAACCTGGATTCATTGTCTGTCCTGCATTTGTTTTCTTTGTGTTTATTTGACCATTTACAAGGGCATAATAAGTTTCATCGTCAAATTAATCTTTAAGGATATATAATTCACTTAATTTTATCTTCAGGTTTATCAATAAAATAAAATTGGCAATGAAAAAAACAGGAACCACAAAACCTTGTAATATACAGGCCCATTTTCAGTGACTAAATGTTGAAGATTAGCATTCCACATTGTTCCTGCCGCCTCCCCACCTTCAAGGTGGTAAAGATCTGCCGGGAGTGCCTGGAGAAGCAGGAGAAAGTGCTGGCCGAAACCCACCTGTATTTGCTGCGCATGCTGAGCACAGCCAGTGAGGTGCTGGCCTACCTGCAGTTCACTGACGAGGCTGCCACGTATTCTCGCAAGATGGTGGAGGGCTACATGTGAGTACACCCAGCCCTGCTGGACTGGTGGGCAAGGCAAGCTCACCACCTCTCATCAGATCTCATCTCTTCCAGTAATTGAGACCCCTGTCAGACCTGGACTGAGAGCATTCTGAATTATAATTTTGTGATAATATAGCCTTTTAACAACATATGTGCTTGATGCCGACTCAGGAAGCTGTATCACCCCAACAATGCGGCGCTGGGCATGGCCACCATGAGAGCGGGGGTGACACATTGGCAGGCTGGTCTCATCGAGGTTGGACATAGTATGATCTGCAAAGCTTACAGCATTCTAATGATCACCCATGGACCAACCCACCCCATCACCAAGGACCTAGAGGTAACCTCTGACCCCGGTCAAGCCACACGTGGGGGCTGTATGCAGTGTGCAGCTTAGCAAATTACAGATCTGTGCCTATAGCGGGTTCATATCCCGTACATTGCAGAGTAATCATGTCACCATTGGGCCCCAGAGCACGGCCCTTAACCCCAATTACTCCAGTGATGCTGGCTGCTCTCTGACCCCAGCCTTTCCTCACTTGCACATTGCTTTGGACAAAAGTGTTTCCCAGTGGGCTGGTGTTGTTAGGGTTGGTTTTTCTTTCTCATCCCTGGTATTGCATAGCCTATATACCTGTTGCTCGTTCTTGGCATACGTCTGGGTCAATTGCAGGAGATGATTTTTGGATAATGCTTTATTTCATTGATGGCCAACTGGTTGATAGCAATCGGCGGGACCTTCCCCCCCACTCCCTACCCCCAGTCAGAAGCAAATTCCTTTTGACATTTGGCTGCCAGTCCACCCCTGATTTGAATGAATTATAAATGCTGCTACATTTAACTGAACAGCGACTGGGAGTCCCAGTAATCCTGATTCATTATATGTTTGTCTGAAGCGGCGCAGTCCATAAAGGCAGGTGTCTGCAAGACAGCCATCTTTAGTTAAAAGTTGAATTGCTCAGAGATTTTGTGACTGCTTTTTATTTTAGGAATATCATTGTAACTATATATAGATTATGCAATGTTAATCTTACTTCAGCCTGAGTGAAATCAATGAATCATGACCTTTATTTCAAAAACTGCAAAGAAATCAGCAACTTTTCAACAAGCAGCACAGGAGTTCTTGAAGTGTCATTGAGCTGATTGTCTAAGGGTAAAGCAGTCAGTGGTAATAAATCTGTGGTTTCTGAGCCAGATCCCCATTCTGCTTAACAGGCCATGCGCACGCAGACAGAGATGGAGCTGCGCATGTTCCAGCAGAATGAGTACGTTTACTACAGCATGCGGGAGGCGGCCCTCAAGAACCAACCAATGAGCATGAGGCCGGAGCCCATGGAGGAAGGCATCAAGAACCTCTTCCGGAGGAAATGATGTCGCTGCGACTATTTACTTACCTTTATGCAGTGTACCTTATCACCCTGAATACACAGCATTTATTTTAACAGTAAAAGAAACTTTGAGGAATCACAAAAACAATTTGGCATACCTGTCACAATCATCAGCAGCATTCTTGGCTTCTATTCCAAAGGAACCATAAAGTTCACCAGCTGAATGTTGGTACTGTTGAGCCTTACAGAGGCACTCACACCATCTGTCTGTAGCAAACCAGACCATCCCCACTACAGAGTTGGGCTACATTCTGGTGTGATTCTGAAGTACAGTATGTCACGGTTCAACCCACAGCAACTTCATTTCATTCATTAGGTGGTGTTTGGGTTTCACCCTTCCTTGGCACTGGTCAAGAGATAAGGTTCTCAGCCTGAAACCACCCAAGCTGAGGCAGTACACACGCACAGGACAGACATGTAAAATAGTTGCAGCTGTACGTGTTAGTGTAGTAATTTTTTATGGGTAATGCTGTCAAAGTCGTGCCAGACATTAAAGCTGGCCATCTAAAGGCTCTGTTGAATGCTGCATACCTGCTAATACACTCAGCATTTGAAGACACGCGTAATAAAGGAACAAGTCACAACACCATAACTTATTTTTAAAGTTTATTTACATCAGGCCGCAAATAGCCCAGGTCTACATGCGTTTGCTGATCCCCTTGTACGTCATGCCTCCTAAAGTCAAAGACTGGAAGGAAAGCAATAATGAAGGAGGTAAGATGACTGTCCACAAAGGAGCAGGAATGGCAGATCTCATGCAGTGGGGCACCTTCCCAGTCATACTTACATTGAGTAATGTATTCTCATCAAGCAGTTCAGTCACAGACTCAACACCATTCAGCAGCACCTTCAGCTTGTTACCCTCCAGTCGCACTACAGACTGGAGAAAAGTCAGAGTCAGGTGCAGAGTCTTGTGAGCTGCAGCATTTGGGGGCCAGGTACACCAAAATCAATTTGCCATCTAATGCAAGTCAGATTAACAGCAACTATGAACATCGTTTTAAAATTTCATCTGCAGCATATAATGTTCGACATAAGAGGAAGCCCACACAGACAAGTACATGCGATTATGATGCCATTTAATAATTCTCACCTTGACCTTTTCCCCTGTCACAGTCTCCAGCTCGCTTTCCTGTCCCACAGTGAAAGAGTTGGCCAGGACCTTGGTTCCTGTTGTTATGGTCACTTTGAAGTGGTCACCGTTTTGCTCGATCTCCGTGAAGCTCTTTATTTCTTTAATTTGTTCGATAACTTCATCAGGGAGACCTGCGGAAGGCACTTTATTGTGGGGGGTGGAGACAGTCGCTATGACTGTATAGTTGATTTAGAAGGCGATTAAACTACTGGATTTTTAAATAAGTCGAGCAATAACTAGCTTACCGGTCACTTACCGGTCATCTTCATGAAAGGCTCGAAATTCTCGTGAGAATCAAGTTGGTATTTTCCGGTAAATGCCATTTTGAACGAAACGAAGAGGTATCGTTTAATTTTGAGAAAACCTCATTTATATCCATTTGGCGCAACTAATCATTAACTGAAAGGCGGCGTTTAGTCCTTATCTGTCTTTGCTCAGGACAGCAGGTGATTAAATTGATATGCGATTGCATGTAACGTGACAAAAAAATTGGAAACACTGCAGGTCCAGTCAGTGAGGTTTTGGAAGGATTAGTATTGCCAGTGGCGGTCATAGCTTGTATGGCTCGATGGGCGAACACAAACCATAACAAAAAAGGCACATTACTTAACTAAACGTAAATTGTATTAAGACAATCAAACAACACTAGAAAAAATACAAAAATACAAATAAATTAGGGAAATATAAATTGCACAAATTCTTTATCACACAAATAGAATAATACACTTACAGTATAAAGAAGATAACTTATTACATTAAACACACACAAATAAAATTGCACAAATGCTATCTAAAACCTGACCTTTCTTGCCTTCCTTGATGCAAGGTCATCAAGTACATCATCATATGAAATCTGCCCAGCAATTACATGGTGTGATGCTAGGGGGGCTGACAGTGAGGCACACCACTGGCAGAAAGGATGTAGCCCGAGACAGGAGCAGTAGGGGTAACGTAAACCCCAGGTGGGGACTTTATTTCTAACCGTGGCTAGGCACACGGACAACTGACAGGTTTTGCCATACCACAATAACACACATCAAGCAACTACAATGACCGACAAGGGAACATAAGACTTATGAATTCTTATACAAAGGAACACAAGGGAAGAAACCCGGGGCACCTGTGGCTGAATAGCATGGGGCAAGAACACGAGGTAACCATGACGAGCAACAGGCGCGGCTGATTAGCAGCCCCGCCTGTGGGGAACATTGGGAAAAGATCGGTAGGGCGGGGCTGGACGTGACACATGGTTCACCTAGGTGGTGTGCAAACAGGTTTTATGTCAACCAGTTAACAACTAGACCCAATTATGTCCTTAAATTTATATATTCACTTTATTATAAATGAGTTGTGACTTATTTGCTGATTGGTTTTACTAATTGCATTAGCATAGTACAAAGTTAGAGATTTGCTATATGATAGATGGCCGCCCATGTGGGCCATGTCCAACACGTTTTATTTGAATTTTAACTTGAACTTTGAACTAGCACAATCCATGCTCACTCCCTAATGTATCTAAATCAGTTCTGTTCTGCCCTTTCAGGCACAGACACAGAGTCAGAAAGCCTGACCTGGTCTGGCCGATTCACAAGGGCCTGGAATATGAAAAATGTTCACACTTGGGAGGCATTATGCACCCACTCAACAAATTATACCGTGGGACCCCCGCACAGCAATTTGTATGGTAGGGACCCCCAACCCCTGTTTTCTGCATATCCTACTTGGAGCGAAGTTCATCACGCTGCCATGAAGACCTCTGTCAGGTGTTTGTCATGTTCAGCCATGCATCTCATGAGCAGCATTCCACAGCACAGGCAGCTGCCTCAGTCAGCCTTACCTTAGCTAACACCTGAGATCTTCAGTCCGGACCTGCACACTTGAGTCAAGAGCATTTCCCACATTTCAGGGGCCTTGTGACAGACTCCTCTAACACCTATGGCTGTTTTACTTATTGTAGGAAATTAAAACCTGTGTCCCATAATTAGACCTAATACAAATAATCTTGATAGATAAGAGGTCAACACAATGAGTACCTTTTAAGTTACACAGATTTTGATATCTGCTCCAAATTTGTAGGAAAGCCAGTGAAAAGGCTTATTGTCTTGAGTTGTCATGCTTTGTAGTTATTGCGATGGCCTGAGCAAGGTATCATCAAAATGCACTGGATTGGCCACAAAAGTCAGGAGGACAGCAGGAGAATTCCAAAAAATGTATTTATTTCATTGAAAATAATCAATACTCCTTCCCATAGCACCAAATACACAGAGGAAGGAAAGAGAAAAAAAATTATAGAATTATTGACAACTTTGGGTAGCAACTAGGCTATTGACTAGAGCTTCTGAACTACAAAAACAGCCTCTCTCTCCACCCACATCTGCCACCCATATAACAATATCCAGCACAATCATAAACCCAAGCACAATTACAATACATTAAACAAACAAACACATTTGATAGTTTAAAAGAATACTGCACATTTCCCTGATTAACAGAAATTCACAACACATTTTATTTAACCACATTGTCCCCCTATCACCACACTAATACGCCCCCCCCACCCCTACCTGTTCCATATTATATATTAAATTGACTGGGTTCCGCCATAAAACATACAGGTTACACCGTGGGACTTTTTTAATGGTTATATGTCTCATGGTAAGTTTGAAACACTCCTAGTACTGAACTAATTAATAAATCAATGTTTTATTAAATAACACAGTATCAGTTTATAAAATTATTTCACCTTAGCGTACAAACATTTTAGCTTAAAAAAATGGGGTAACAAATTATTGGGTGAGCACTCGGCCCAAGTGCGTGCTGTCACAGTTATACTTACAAGTCATTTTTGAGCACTTTGCCATTATTGTATTTGTATTTGCAGCCCCATTTGTTACTAGTTGTCTATAAACTTCCTAAAGTCATTAAAACAACTACATTAACAAAAATATAAGCGGCTGGTTTTAATTATGTAATTTGTTATTATTATACTATACTCTTACTCTTGCTGTGTCCTGGGTATGACTTTAAATTGCATCCGACACTGTAAGTGGTCCTCCAACTTGCAGGAAAAAAATTTTGGCGGGAGTCGATGGCGGGATTGGCTCTCGTAAAGCCACCGTAAAATACTTCATGACAGCTCGATCTAAATAGGCACGACACGCTTCTGCTTTTGCAGGAGTAGCTCTGCTGTAGCTGCCAATAGGAAGGCTGCAGCACCATGAAGGGGATGGGGGGAAGCCTTCAGGTGCCTCATCCCTGGAATAATTGAACCTGTCTGAGAGCTAATAGGGTCAGGCCTGTTTAGCATGATGAGTTGGTGTGGTGCTGTTTGTGTGAGGAACATGCAGACTTGGGTGCGACTGCCGACTCTAATGTGATGTGGGAGACCTTCCGTGATAAGACCCTGAAGGTTGCTGAGGGTTGTGTTGGTGTTGCTGGTGTTCCCAGATGGAGGTGTTTCATCTCACAGGGCACTCCGGATACTATCGAGAGGAGTCGCAGCACACGACTTGGTGGCAACTCCAGTCTGTACCGGGAGCTGAGGAGGACGGCTGTGAGGACTCTGAGGGCAGAGAAGGAGGTGTTTGTTAGACGAATCTGTGAGCAGGTGACACATCATCTATGGTCTAGTGACCCACATCCTGCTTACAGAGGAATTGAAGCATTATGTACATCTGAATCTGTTCCTCGGAGACTTGCAGTCAGGGCAGGTAATGGAACGGTCCTTACGGATGACACTGCAGTTGTGACCCAATGGGCTGGCTACTTTGAGCAGTTGAGCGGCTAGGATGTTGGACATCTCCGGATCCACGGTTCTTGAGGCTGATCCTCCAATCAGCCGTGAAACACCCAATCTCACTGTGATTGCACTGGTGGTAAATCAGCTGGGTGTAGGGAAGGCCGCAGGGATCTGTGGTATCCGGGGTGAACTTCTCCAGGCTGGTGGTAAGGCTGTCCTCCTGGCATTGCAGACAATCTTTGCTTCCATTTGAGAGACAGGCGTCATCCCAACTGATTGGAAAACGGGACTTGTTGTCCCTATCTGGAAAGGGAAGGGTGACCGCCTGGATTGCAGCAATTACAGGGGGATAACACTGCTCTCGGTGCCAGGTAAGGTCCTTGCAAGGGTCATACTTAATAGGATCTGTGACCACTTGCTTGCCTGCCAGCGACTGGAGCACTCTGGATTTACGCCTCAGAAGTCTACCATCAACCGCATTCTGGCACTGAGAATTCTCATCGAGTACAAGCGCGAATATCAGCAGAGGTTCTTTGCAGCCTTTGTCGATTTTTGTAAAGCGTTTGACTCAGTTGATCGAGTCGCCCTGTAGGACATCCTGAGACTTGGCGGGATCCCCCTGAAGTTGCTAGACGTCATGGCTGGCCTGTATACTGGTACTGTTAGTGCTGTGTAGAATGGAGGGAGAACCTCTGTGTTCTTCCCAGTTGATTCTGGGGTTCATCGGGGGGGGGGGGGGGGTTCTTGCTCCTACTCTGTTCAATGCTTGCTTGGACTGGGTGTTGGGCAGGGTTGTGGGGCAGTTGTGATCTGTTGAACAAAGATTTACTGATGTATACTTTGCTGACAATGCTGTGATCTTTGCGGAGTCAACGGAGGCTCTGATCGGGGCTCTTGAGAGACTGAGCAAGGAGTCTGAGTGTCTTGGATTGAGTGTCCTGGATAAAAACCAAGATCCAGGCCTTTGACGACTTCTTCAGTAGTGTGTCTGTCTGCGGGGAGAGTGTCAACCTCATCGAGAGGTCTACTTACCTCGGCAGCAACATTCATGTCTCTGGTGACTTCCTATGAAGTCAGCAGACGGATTGGGAGAGTATGGGGGGGCATGAGGTCGCTGGAAAGGGGTGTCTTTGCAAGAGGATGAAGGTCCGAGTCTTTAGAGTCCTTGTGCTCATTGTCTTGCTGTATAGCTGTGAGACATGGATGCTATAAAGTGAGCTGAGACAAACACTGGACTCCTTCAGTACGGTGTCTCTTCGGAGAATCCTTGGGTACCACTAGTTTGACTGTGTCAAACGAGCAGTTGCTAGGGGAGTCCCAAATAAGGCACTTTACCTGCACATGGCTATGGACATGTGATGCATTTCCCTGAGGGTGATCCAGATCGCAGGATCCTCATTGCTGAGGACCCGAGCGGCTGGACCAGGCCAAGGGGATGCCCACATAACACCTGGCCCCAGCAGATAGATGGCCATTTCTGGAGGGTGGGACTGGGCCATGTGTCTGCCTGGGGGGGAAATCACCAGCCAGGATCCCAAGGCATCTCATGAGGTGGGTATGGCAACACACTGCCTCAGCACATGCTCCTCGATCTGACCTGATACTCTCGCTCAGCCCGATAAATTCCTATCCACACTCAAGTACTAATCAATTTACCTTTTATAGTCACAAGAGATTGATCACATGGTTTTTGTTTATGTTAAGTGATGCAAGATCAGTAAGCCATTATCTTCCCCAATAAAGATGACAGCATATTACTGCTGAAACTCCTCTGCTTGTACAGATAAGCTTGCTATGAGAGCTTTTGTTCTCTGGACTCTGACCTTGTGGAAGGAGCAGTAGCTTTGAAGTGTGATGTCATAGTATCATAAATGACATGAAGAGACAGTGGTGTTCTGTATACACATACATCTTGCCCAAAAGAAAGTGCTAGGATGCACCCAAATAACACCTGATGCATCTGTGGTTAGACTGGGTATGTATATGCCTGAGGTGGAATTCATGTCATTTTGTCTTTGGGATCACTGTCTGTGAATGTAATTCTAATCACCGGTGACCAATAGATAAGATTAATGTCAAGGACAGGAAATGGGGCTATCCTGGTCAAGGGTTGTTAGCAATATAGTCTCCGCTTTGCATTTGCTCCAGCTGCATTAAATATAAAATGAAACTATTTGCTAGTTGCACAGGTTTATAATAAATTAAGCTTTTACCTTTTAAAATTATGTGGTTTACCTGTACACGTTAAATAAACAAATCCTTATCCCCTTTTGTTGGGGATTTGCTGAGATCAGTTGAAAACTGCAGCTCTGAGAAGAATAACAGTTGAAAAACCTAAAACCTGTATCAACAGTAGCATCCTTTTCTGAGTTGGTCTTTTTTAGGTTGCCATCTAAGTGCCTCGTAACTGTAAGGTGAGTCACAGATGAGTGATGCCCCTGTTTTTGGCCTCACTAACAATTGTTACGGCAGGAATGCGGCATAGTGCCAATTACAAAGGGGAACGATCCACAGACTATGGGGGGAAAATAGGATTTATTGGGGCACAGGACACACCGGAGAACACACAGAAGCCAAAAAAGGGGGAATGGGGGGGGGATCTTAACAGAAAACAGAGGACACCTAAGCAAGGGATCATGGGGGAAGCGCCAGGGAACAAATCAGACTAAACAAAGGGGACTGACCTAACTGAATAACACAGGGATAACTAAAACTTAAACCTAACACCAACACAAATCAATGACATGATGATAAGAACACTCAGAATCACAAACACACTCAGGCACAAGCACTAAACTAACACAACGACTCACCTCAGGAATTGAGCAAGCGCAAACACTTAAATACACACAGGAAGCTGGGGCAACGAGGAGCAGGTGTAAACTAATCAAGGGGAACAACCAATAAACACAGGACAAGGAAAAAAAAAACAACAGGTGAAGAATCTTAATGAGTTAAGACAATGAACCAAAAACTAGAACTAGGAACATGACAGGAGGTAAACAACAGGGAACACAGGTATACAAAAGCAGGGGAATAAATCTACAAACCAAATCAGATCAATCAAGGACACGGGAAATAAACCAAACTCACATTCAATACAAAAAACCTAACATGGATGAGGCTGGAATCGAACCCATGACCCAGGACTACAGCTCTTCTGCCACCAGCTCAGCCCACTGAGGTATGGCAGCCAGAAAACATAGGAAGCACAAGGGTTTAGGTGAGACAAACAGAGGAGGAAAACCACAGAGGGAGGGGCCGGCAGATGCCAATCATGACAAACAACACTAAATGTCTATGGCAGTGATTACAGAGAGTGCATCAAAAAAGATTACAGCCTCTGTTGAGTTAGGCTTAGGTTTAGGGTTACTTTTTTGCTTCTCCTTACCATAGCTTACTTATACAGATACGGTGCCTTGCAACAGCATTCAGCCCCTGTTGAAATACCAGGTATTTGTGATGTAAAAAATTAGACCAAGACCACTTGAAGTATTAGTTTAACTAATACTAACCAATTAACTAATACTAATAAACTAATAGTTTAACTAACTAAATTATTTTAAAGTAATACCTTAAATGAATACTAAGAGTGCTACCCAAGAAGACTGAATGCTGTAATTAAATCAAAAGTTGCTTCAACAAAGTATTAGTTTATGGGGCTGAATACTTATGCAACCAGCTTATTGGATGTTTTTTATCTTGAAAATTTTTCCCCTCACAGACTTGTTTGTTTTTCAGTAGGATTGTACAGGTTATAGGTCACATTAAAGGTGGAAAAAGTTTTGAAATAATTTAACATGGTCTCATTTTTTACATCACAAGAACCTAGTATTTCAACCGGGGGTGAATACTTTTGCAAGGCACTGTATAATTCCCAGTCTCAGTTCCCCTGTGTGTAATTACTGTTTAAAATTAGAGTGAAGCACCAATCATAGCTAAAATGTAGCAAAGCCCTTCTGCAATGGAGAAAGGACATTTTTTTCAAAACTTTTTTTTTGTATCAACAGTGGTCTTATGAATCTGAATTAAATTGCTGTGCATGCGACTTTCACAAAGAGATTTCTTCGACAATTTAGTGAAAAGAGAACGGAAATAAACATATTTGTGTTTTGATAAGTCCTTTTAGAGTATGTATTTTCATATCCTGTTATCGTTTGAGTGTAGGTCTTGAAAACTCATATCTCTAATGACTAGTGAGACCCTATGACATCAGCTTAAATTATAAATCTAATTCTGAGTCAGTGTCAAGTTGGTGGACCTCTCTCATGCACAGACCAAAGCATAACTTAGTGCGATTAAATATATGATTACACAGAACTCACACTGACACAGACATGACTCACCCTGGAGATTTGTAAGGCTTCTGTGTGTGTTTGTGTGTGTGTCCCAGTTGAAGCTTATCTCACACAACTCTGAACCACAGAGAAGATCTCACTAGCTTTATTTATCACATAGATCATTTTTTACAGTAGATGCAAGCAGATGATTACAGGCCATTTTATACATAGATATTTATATTGGATTGTAGTATAAAGTCAATGTACAGGTGTTTCACATCCTGAGAGGCTTGGTATGTACTGGGATGAAGAGCTCAGAAGAAGCAATCAAAGAGGATCAAATCAGCGCCAATCTCTTTGTTTTATCATCCCAGTCCTATACATCTGAGCCACTCCTCCACACCTCCTCAGCTTCTGGAAAATTCTACTGGGGGAGCCCATGGGGAGGGGTGTGGCCAGTTAGGTGGAGAAGTCTCATGAAGACGTCTCCGCCGAGGTTGGAGCCACCGTTCTCAGAGCGGCCAACTTGACTGTCGTCATCGTCTCCATCCATGCAAGACTGGTCAATGGTGCAGCTCTCTGTATTAGGAAAGACTCATATGGGGCTGACTATAACAAGCTATGGTGTGGGTAGGCTTCAGTCATTACAAAGTAAAAAGCAAGAAAACGCTGATGAAATTTGCAGTATTAAATGCATATGGTGCAGTACTAAGTGATTTGCTCGGTATGCGCACTGACCTGCGTCACAGCAGACACCCGGGGCGGCGCAGCGCCCGCCCTCAACCCCGCACACCTTCCCTCCAGCCTTGCAGGGAGACGGCAGGTAGTTCTCCTCCAGACAGCGCACCGTCTCCGGGGAGCCCACGTAGCAGCCTATCCCCTCCCCACAGCAGATGCTGGGGCCAAAGCAGCGGCCCCTGGACTCAGGACCGCATGTTGAACACTGGCGAAAGAGATGTAAGAAAACCAATGAGAAAAACAATGATTAGTGCATATTACCTATACATTCCTGGAGTGACCTAAGCACTTGCATTCAGCAAGTGCTGTGTTCTCTCTGGCAGAACATTTCTTTGATTTAACAGCCAACTATAATGTTATTAGTTACCAAATTGCCTGTAGGTATGCATGCATATGTGTGTGAGTGTGCCCTGCGATGGGTTGGTGCCCTATCCAGGGTTATTCCCTGCCTTGTGCCTGCAGCCTCTGGGATAGGCTCCGGACCCCCCCGCAACCCCAATTGGGATAAACGGTTACAGAAAATGGATGGATATAATGTTATTGTATTGTCGCATTAAATTGCAATTTAAAATAGTCGCAGTAACTGACAAATACAGCGAGAAGGTGCGGAAAGTGGCTGGGCTGGGTGCGCACCTACCCTGCGTGGTGGAAAGTCCAACAGAGACCTTTTTCCCCCGATGGGGCAGTTGGAGATGTAGCAGGCCATGCAGACAGACAGCAGGCTCATCAGACACACGGACGCAGTGGCTCCCGACATCTGTGTTAAAAAGAAGAGCAAAATTGAGGAGAGGGAAGAGGGGGATGGGACAAAAGGAATGGCAGATGTGTAGCACGATTTGTCCATGCCATGGCAGGAACATGACATAATTATTCAGTCCTGAAGCTGAGAGGGTAAGAAATATAATCCTGTGAGACCAAACAAAGTTGCTCTTTTTATTTTTATTGATCAAAATCTGAATAAAATGTAATTAAAGAATTCTAGCATGAAATCCTGCAGGCAGACAGTAAAAATAACAAGGTCAGGCAGCTTGCAACATAGGCATAGCATATCAGTTTCAATAACGGAAACGACTGGATGAAGAAATAATAATAATAGAAGAGACTTACCGTGTGCTGAAATCTGAGATGAGCAGAGTGAGCTAGTGCTTGATAGAGGAGACGTGTGAGGGTGTTCATCGCACTGTGGACCCATTTATACTCTGCTCTGTGCTCAAGAGAGTGACATGGGCACCGTACAGTCACTTAAGGTTAATGAGTGTCTGCTAATCACCCTGACATTAATAAAGACCCCTGATTAGGCTGAAAAATGCCCGAGGTCTGGGGGTACAGTTATTAGTCAGTGACCTGTGAACGTGATCGTGCATTCGAGAAGCGGGATCAATGGCAGGGAGGAAGTCAGAGATTCAGCAGAGGTGCCCCTCCCAGAAACTGTTTGTGGAAAGGGTTTAAATTGATATAAGCCTTCATTAAGGCAACAAAAATTTATGCCATGACTGATGGGCATCACTTTAAGGGTAAATGCATTGAGAGCTCATCGTCAGTAAGATTTGGAAAGTACCACACTGCAAGTGTAAGGGAGGGGGTGGTTACCTCTATTTAAGGAAGCGGGCTTGCAACCAGGAAATGGCAGATATAAATCAAAAGTGGTGCTCTGTGCTGCAGAGACAAGCAATCAAGTGAACGCCATGCCTGAACATATACGCACGCCCATGAACCTACAGTCACGCAGAAGTCCAGACATATCCTGTGATGGCTGCCACCTTGATCCATCTAATGCCCGCTATGAATTGATGTCCATCGACCAGGTCAGCAGGTTAATAGTTTTAACTTTCAAATTAGCAAAGTTTATGATAATCAGCAGTAAAGGAGAGTGTTTTCACAGTTGCAATAAGAAGTGCTCAATTAGTTATTACCTTATTAGCAATTGCTTAATTACTAGAGTTAGAGTGGCTAAACTCTGCAAAAAAGGGAATGTGTGCACCCAGCCACGTGTCAGAAAAGCTGCCACCTGTCATAATAGACCAGTGCTCATCTGTCTATCACACTAACCCGACCAAATGAGCATTTAGAACACTATACTACTAACAGGAATTTCCTCTACACAGAAATACAGGCCACATTGACCACACTACTCTGAGCAAACTCTGAAGTGATGTGTATACTGCTGTCTGATATAGAATTCTGAATAGATATTAGAAATCTGCTTATGATTCCATGCAAAATGATGAGTAAATTTACTGCAGAATGGAGAAGGTAAATTTGTAAACTATTCAAAATATTTCATATTTTAAATCAATGTAATTACATTTCTGTTATTATATAATTAACATAAAGTATTTAATAAATCCCTAAAAGACACAATTTTCAGGCCATGTATTGGTGTATAGGAACAATTTACCCCTGCTAGTCAACTTTTGCCATGTGCTGTCATGATTTTTGAGACTGTTTCCTTTACATGTGAAATAATTTTGCAGTTTTTGTGACTGTCACACCAGCACTGACTATTTGGCATTTTTGTGACTCAGTTGCCTTATCTTGAACAAATAAAAGTGCGAACTGTCAGGTTGTTTTATATCTGACACATACAACTAAGTGCCATTCAGCCCGATATGACTCAGTTTATTAGATGTGTTTTTAATTATATTTTAGTAATTTTAATTCAAAATCCTTTTCTCACGTGGTATTGCTGTCATTTTTTCCACCCCCTGTACACAGGGCAGATGACTCAAGCAGTGCCTGTGCAGCTGTCTGCAGAACATTCTTTCCCAGATTCTTCTAAAATTAGGATGAGAACTACTAGGGATTAAAAATGAATGAACTTTAGAATAGAGGTGCCGATAAAACAAAAATCACTTGGTTCTTGTTTTTCAGCTCTAGAATTCTCAGAAATTAAATTCTGTTACATTCATCATTACATCACACAGAGTGAGTATCTAAGCTGTTCCTTCTTGTACCTTATTCCTATGCTTTTATATAACAGAATATTGATAACACATCATGTACATCATGTTATGTGCTGATATTTGCGTTGGACAGGCATATTGAAGTTATTACAAAGCAATTCATCAATATCCCTGGGTAAGCAAAAATTTCAGAATTCTTATGCCCACTAGTGGTCATTTTTATATTTGCAATCTTTTATGCAACACTTTCTCAATACGTGATTGTTCAATACAGTGATCCCTCCTCGATCGCGGGGGTTGCGTTCCAGAACCCCCCCGTGAAAGGTGAAAATCCGCGAAGTAAAAACCATATGTTTATATGGTTATTTTTGTATATTTTAAGCCCTTA
>JAAGVU020000040.1:28982607-28998417 GCA_011763525.2 Mormyrus iriodes
CAGTTATATTAGATATAATATGATTATTCCTTTAATATTAGTATCATATTTCTAAAATACGAACACTGCAGTCACGCTCCATTTGCCTTCTGGTAATGTTTACATTCTCAGCTGATTTCGGCCAATTTGGCAGCCGTCCGCAAATAGCGTCCCATGTATGAAATCAACAGGGCAAACCAACTGAGGCAGCATATACCAGAAATAAAAAGACCCATTATCCGCAGAAATCCGCGAACCAGCGAAAAATCCGCCATATATATTTAGATAAGCTCGCATATAAAATCCGCGATAGAGTGAAGCCGCGAAAGTCGAAGCGCGATATAGCGAGGGATCACTGTAAACTGTTGTTCATTGATATTGCCAATATTTATTTAGCAGATGCGTTTATCCAAAGCAAAACATATTTGCAGGGTCAGTCAGTTACTTGAGCAATTGGACATTAAGTGCCTTGTTGAGGGGCCCAACAGTGAAATCCATCCATCCATTTTCTGTAACAACTTGTCCTTTTCAAGGGGGATCCAGAGTCTATCCTGGAGGTTACGGGTACAAGGCAGGGAACAGCCCAGGATAGGGTACAAACTCATTACAGGACACACTCACACACCATATGTTCACACCTATGGGAAATTTGGTGACTTCGGTTTACCTCAGTATGTCTTTGAACTGTGGCTGGGGGTAGATTATCTAGTGGAAACCCCATGATGACACAGGGAGAACATGCAAATGTCACACACACAGAGCCACGGCACAAACTCGAACCCTGGTGCTAACCACTGCACCACCATGCCACCCCAGTGAAATCACACTGAGATTTGAACCAGTGACCATCTGATCCCAAGCACAGCTTCTTAACTCATTAAGCACCTCTCCAAACATGCTGCTGTTCCTTCATCCATAACAGGCTCACAGTAAAACGGGACTGTGCAGAACGAATGCCAGCCCATCACAAAGCACAAACATGGAGTGAACATACAAACAGAGCCAGGGTAAGGAATTGAACCCACAATACTGGACTTGGGAGGCTACAGTGTTAGCCACCGAGCCACTATAGCACCCAAATGTGATTATAAACATCAAGGATCAAATTCAGAAATTCTGCAGCAATGTGAATAGCATTCTAGTTTCAAATCCTGGAATAACTGCAGTGCAGATGGCTGTGTTACGTTCGTTTATAGCCAGCTTGTTATTTTTTGTGTTCCCCTTATCAAAACCAGCATTAATGTTATTGGTTTTGTTCTTGCAAAGGTTTCATGTAAATAGTATCCTCTTGGGGGCACAAAGCTGTCATTAATGTAGACAAAACACTAGCAAGCTGTCAGAAATGGAGTGCAGTAACAACCAAACTGGAAAAAAAGTCACTAAAATTAAATATTAGGATGTGTCTCATAACAATGTGTACATTGTGTATACTGCAACTAAAGCAGAATGTCAGACAAAAGGTGAAAGAGTATGCACAAGTAAATAATGAACTTGGCAGTATGAATGAATGAATGTTACATTTATATAGCACTTTTCTCGACACCCAAAGCACTTTACAGAGCCAATGGGAAGCCACTTCAACCACCACCGCTGTGTAGCACCCACCTGGATGATGCGACGGCAGCCATTTTGCACCAGAACGCTCACCACACAGCAGCTAAGGTGGTGAAGGGGTAGGAGAGAATCCACCAATTTATGATATAGGGGATGATTAGGAGGCCAGATTTGAAAGGGCCACAGTGGGCAATGTTAGCCTGGACATCAGGGTACCACCCCTACTCTTTCAAAAGATGCCCAGGGATCTTTTATGACCTTAGAGAGTCAGGATTTCAGTTTTACATCTCATCTGAAGGATGGCACCATTTTTACAGCACAGTGTCCCCATCACTGTACTGGGGCGTTGGGATCCACACAGACCATAGGATGGGCTAACCTGCTGGCCATACCAACGTCTCCTCCAGCAGCAACCCAGCTTTCCTAGATGGTCTGCCATCCAAGTACTGACCAGGCCCAAACCTGCTTAGCTTCAGGTGGATTACCCAATCTGAACTGCAGGTGGTATGGCTGCTGATAACAGCAGTAGTAGTTAACCTGCAACACTCAACTTGAACTGGTATTAAACATATCAGCATTAATTTCAGGCGAATTAAATTAATTTAGTGTCACCCAGTAACTAAATAAATATAGTACAGCTGTCAGGCAATGTGAAATATTCAAGACTGAAAGGTTTTTATTGTCATTCCACTGCATCAATACAATCCAGCGTAAAGGAATGAAATGTGTTTCCTCAGGTCCCGGCGTGCAGCACAAAAGAAAAGTCAGAGCTACAACCAATGAAAGGAATAGAATTAAAAATAATAACATAATAAAAAATAATTAAAAGAGTAATACCGTTATATATATAGCCTCCTTCCTGCACCTGCTAATGTATATGTCTCCAATGGTTGGCAGACTGCTACCCAAGATTCTCTGTGCAGTCTTTACTATCTGCTGCAGCGCCCATCTGTCTGCAGCAGAGCAACTGCCGTATCACACAGTAATGCAGGATGCGAGGATTCTTTTAACCATACATCTGTAGAAGGAAGTGAGTACTGGGGTACTGAGTCCAGATCTCCTCAGCCGACTCAAGAAGTACAGGCGTTGGTAGGCCTTCTGTACAGTGATGGCTGTGTTGGTGCTCCAGGTGAGGTTGTCCGAGATCTTTACTCTCAGGAACTTGAAGCTGGTAACCATCTCTACCTCTGCTTCTTCAATACAGATAGCGATGTGGGTGCTGTGGGTCTTCTTGAAGTCCACAACCATCTCCTTCGTTTTGCTCATATTGATGGAGAGGTTGTTTTCTATGCACCATGCTTCCAGTTCCTGCATCACCTGCCTGTATTCTGACTCCACTGCTGTGTCATCTATGAACTGCTAAATATGGTTGCTTGGGTGCTTTATTGTGCAGCTGTGAGTTAGCATTATGTACAGAAGGGGGCTCAATACACATCCTTGGGGGGGCATCAGTGTTGACAATGATGGAGAAGGATGTGACTTTGTGAATCCTGACCAACTTGGGCCCATTTGTCAAGTAGCAACAGTTTGTCTATCAGGGCTTGTGGAATGACTGAGTTGAAGGCAAAGCTGAATTCCCAGAAAAGCAGTCTGATGTAGGAATCCTTGATCTTCAGGTGAGGGAGGGCCAGGTGAGCCACAGATTAGATGGCATCTGAGGTGGAGTGGTTCTCTCTGTATGCGTACTGGTGTGGATCTAGTGTGACAGGGATGATCTTCCTAATGGATGTCATAATCAGCCATTCAAAGCACTTCATGATGATCGGGGTGAGTACTATTGATTAGTCACTGAGGCCTGACATTATGATGCTTTTGGGGACAAGGATGATGGTAGCAGTCTTCAAGTATGTGGGCACAATGCCCTGGGAAAGTGAGGTGCTGAAAATGTCTGTGAACACCTCAGAAAGCTGGGGTGCACAGTCCCTGAGAACTCGGCCTGGGATGTTGTCGGGGGTTAACTCTCTGAAGGATCTTTTTCAGATCTGCTGTAGTTACACTCAGGGGGAGCTCATCTGGGGGTCGGGTGAAATGGGTACATGACTGGGTGTTGGGGTCCTCAATATGGGCGTAGAAGGTGTTAAAAGCGTCAGGAAGAGATGAACCACTGGTGTCTTCCACGTCATTTCTGGTGTAGTCCGTGACGCTCTTGATGTCCCTCCACATGCTCCAGGGGTCATTGTTGGTGAAGTGACCCTGGATTCTGAGAGCATGAGGCTTTGGTTTTCTTGACGCCTACTTGGATTTTCAGCAGAAAGCGGACCTCTGAATTCAGCTAGGGCTTTTGGTTAGGGTGGATGATAATTGTCCTTGTGATATTAACATCATCCACACACTTGCTGATGTAACTGGTGACAGATGCTGCGTACTCCTCCAGGGCCACGTGTCCATCCCTTGTTGTTGCCTCCCTGAAGACCTGCCTGTCTGTACACTCCAAACATTCTTGGACCACAGATACGGCATCACTTGGTTACACAGTGATGGTCTTTGTGGGTGGTTTCCTGGCCTTCACTGGTGGACAGTAAGCAGGAACAAGCATGATGGACATGTGATCAGAAAAACTGAGGTGGGGTTGTGGAACACATAGCTCTAGTCTCGGTATGGACATTTGTCTCTTATGTGCAACTCTGGATCTGGTCATGAGGAAAGCTACATGGCTGTAGCTGCACTATATGGGCAAAAATATTGGGATACACCTCCCAATCATTGAATTCAGGTGTTTCATTCACACCCATTGCCACAGATGTATAAAATCAAGCACCTAGCCATGGACTCTGTTTTACAAACATTTGTGAAAGAATAGGTCATTCTGAAGAGCTCAGTGAATTCAAGCGTGGTACTGTCATAGGATGCCACCTTACAATAAGTCAGTCCGAGAAATTTCTTCCCGTCCTAACCTCACAAATGCTTTTCTGGACAGATGGGCAAAAATTCATGCAGACACACTCTATAAACCTGTGGAAAGCCTTCCCAGAAGAGTGGCAGCTGTTATAGCTGCAAAGGGGGGGCCAAATACATCCATCAGGATGATCATCTAAATTAGATAAGCCTGCTTACAAGTTCTCTCTGTGCCAAATGCTTGCCCATGCCTATGGTTTCTGATTGCTGTGAGGGAACTTGAGAAATGCATTTTCAGGTGTTGAACCAAAACTTTCCTCTCCAATTGTCTCCATCTGTCTGTGAACGTGTAACTGAGTGTTGTGAGAGATTTCGTGATTTTCTGTAGAGTTGTATGAGCTGCATTGGGAACTGCACTCATTGAGAACAATGTACTGTTCGCATACATAATTACTGTGTTTGGCACTGTATGGGGGGTGGCACGGTGGTGCAGTGATTAGCACTGTTGCTTCACACCTCTGGGATCAGGGTTCATGTCTCCACCTGAGTTCCATATGTGTGGAGTTTGCATGTTCTCCCCGTGTCGAGGTTGGGTTTCCTTTGGGTACTCCAGTTTCCCCCCACAGTCCAAAAACATGCCGAGGCTGATTGGAATTGCTAAATTGCCCATAGGAGTGTGTGTCCTGCGATGGGTTGGTGCCCCATCCTGGGTTTTTCCCTACCCGCAGCCTCTGGGATAGACTCTGGACCCTCTGTGGCCCCCTGAATGGGATAAGTGGTTACAGACAATGGATGGGGCTGTATGGTGTCCAGCTCTGCCTTTAATTCATAAGGGAATGTTGTAAATGGCTTGGGTTGCTGACTGACATGAGATACTTAAGCCCTAATGTATTCACTAACATGCTCAATAGTATTAAGCGCTAAAGCGGGGTGGCTAACTTTGCTACAAAGTTCTTCACCCTCCATTTCTGCAACTGCCTCTAGTACCTCTGGTTGTGCTATAGTAGCCCTGGGAAACCATCAAATTAAAAGTACTTCAGCTGGGGGCAGAACAATAGCAACATAAGCTAACAAACATACAAGTGTTATACTAGCTTATTTCATTACATGCATATTAAACTCAGAAAGACATTAAATACATTACATTACCAGTCAAAAGTTTGGACACACCTATCCATTGAAAAGTTTATTTGTACTGTCCTCTACATTTTAGAATAAAGATATCAAAACTATGAAATAACACATAGAATTATGCACTGGTCAAAAAACAGTGTATTAAACAAAACAAAAAAATGTTGGCCGGGGGGTCAGCTCTGTGGGTTGGGAAGGTTGCCAGTTCAAAACCCTTGATCCGCAAATTGATCCCACTTCTGGGGCTTTGAGCAAGCCCCTTGACCCTAATTTGTCAGGGTCAGCGCCTATCTGATCCTGCCCTTCGTGTCCCTTCCCTGTCTTGGCCAGCAGGTGTCACTGGCCATCCTGTCTTTCCACCCCCTTTCTGAATACCCTTGCGTTTCCCCTGCTCCCTGTACTGCTGCATAGCTTAGTGGGTTGAATGTGCAGCACAGAGGCTATAACCCTCAGTATGTGAAAAGTATGTGTTGTGTTTATTCAGGTTGTCCTTTGTTCACACAAAAAAAATCTTACATAAAATCTATATTAGGTCCATTCCATTATTAATCTAACATTAGCTACATCAAAAGCGTTGTGGTAGTTTGCAAACCCTACAGACTATTTGCAAGGTAATAAAACCATAACATACATGTAAATGAGTGTCCAGGGAAATCGAAATCTCACGCCAGCCAGCTCACCAAAGTTGGCAACCCTGCTGTATATGAATTAAAAACTGTTGTCCTTCAGACTAACTTGTGGCTTTAAACCACACAGATTATTAAAGCACCCTATGACTCACAGAGGTCACCGGTGAATTTTGGATAGAATTTGAATTTTGGAAAGATATGAATGACCACTACACACCCACATATCTTTATCATTTTCCATCCCCTTCCTATCCTTATCTCCAATCATCTCATTTTTTTCTCGCTATGTGTATCATGTCCATAATGAGTGAATTGAGCTAGTCACGTACACACCTTCCTGAAGGGGTATGTAAGGGAAAAAAAGAGGAAGCAGATACTCCCTAAAGTTAATAAGTGAGCCAATACAATACTGCACGGTGCCACTTGTAGCTGTCTGACCTAATGTGTACCACTGGTCTCTAAATGAATCTTTACATAAACAGGCAAAGCTGTCCCTTTGAGTCAGCCAGAGAGGAAGTGCAGTGGCATGAAATTCTAAAGAACAGCTGTCAAACTTCCAGCAAGTGATTTTGGGGGATTGAGTCTTTTCTCAGAAATACTCACCTGTAGCTCATTAACTTAAATACGCAGTTCCCACAGGTGAAAAACTTTAGTGGTGGTGCTGAACTGTAACCCTACTGTAACACAACTTATTTGTAGCTCACAATTTCTTTAAAAAAATTTTGAAACAGATGCAGCCTGTAAAATGGGTCTGAGCTACCTTGAACTCAGAGACAGATATAAAACAGAGATATAAATAAATATACATCGTACTTAAAGATCTACTAACTTGTTTATCTGAAACATAAGTTTCCCACTTGTGTGATTCTCAGAGACTCCTGGAAAGACTCATCTGTAATTCTCTCAAAAAGACCTTTCACCTGGAGTCTCACGAAATAAACATGACATGCAGCACATTTAAGTCTTTGACTGAGGGTTCTTTTAAAGAGTTATATTTCGGGACTTGGGTCAGGTTGGTTCCAATGAGCCTGGGCACACAAATCCCCTCTGGCATTTCTATCAGGTTCACCACCAAATGAGAACTGGTTCACAAGCCCATTCTCACAGATCATCTGGTCAAAAATTCCATCCATTCCTCTCTCCCTCTGTTGTTATCCTTTTTTATCCTAGACCCACACGTAGGCCACACGTAGGCCACTCAAAATGTTTAAAATTGAGATGCGACTGCTGGTGGTGTGCATACTTGTGTTTAATCTCATTTGAATGATCTCAGTGTGACTAATACGATGGCCTCAGTCTTAGAACAGTAAATCAATATAGAGTTATAGAAAGCTAAGCAAATCGTGCCCTGTTAAAAGGCTCTGCTCCCAGTCTTATTTTTCTGAAATTATTGTCTAGTACATTACTAGATGGTGATGTTTCCAAAGTTTTTCAATACACATAACAGTACTAATGAGCATGGGACATTACAGTCTAGTGACTCTAGATTTATGACTAATCACTTGGGCCAATTACACTGGAGGTTAGTGGATACATAATATTACACAGTTATAAGCTCATTTGCAGTCTTTGAGTTTAATCAGTCAGACACTGAGAGGGTGTCGGTCCCTGAGCTGAACTGACAGAGCACACTAACATTGTGACAGTTTGGAGCTGCCCGGCAGTCCATGAACCAAGACTGAGCTGGTTTCTATTGTGTTCGTGGATTGCTTAATCAACCAAAAGCAAAGAAAAGTCTCAGAATAACTATCAAAAACATACTGACCATAAAAAAATACATACATAATTAAATAATAAGATGATTTGGCGTCAGATTTAATTTAATTTTTAATTTGAACATTTTTCAGAAGAGCAAGGAGAAAGCTACATGCACATAATACCTTCAGCTGGAGTTTGTCATTGTCTAATTGGGTGGTTTGTTACACATTGTTAAAATCCTTTTGTTTTATTTAAGCCTGATTTCTGCCTTGTTTTGCATAACAAATGATAGTGAAGGGCTTTCTGCTTGCTTGTAGGTGTTTGTGATGTGCAGGAAAACATACTCGGAACCTAGAGGAATGCTAAACCTAATGAAACAGAGAAAAGGACGGGATGGCCTGCGACACCTTCTGGCCGAACGGGGAAATGACAGACAAGATGGTGACTGACCCAGACACTGGGGAGCCGCTACTTATTTTCAAAGTCTGTTGGAACTGAGAACCATAAGACATACAAAAGGCTGTTAGATATGTTCATGCTTATTCTTGAAAAATGAATGATATGTTAAATGAGGCTAGGATACTTTAAATATTTTTTATTGTTAGTAATGCATAGGTTTTCACAAAATGTACGCATTTAGTAACATTAAAAAATTTCATTTTTTTAATTCCTGTGTTTTCTCTTACTAGTTTGTAGATGATTGTTGGAAGAAAATCCATCCACTCATCCATCCATTCATCCAGAACTACTGTGCCCAGTATATGGTTGTAGTCAGACTGGAGCCTAAACTAGGCAGCATAGAGAACAAGGCCAGGAAACACCCTGGACAGGATACCAGGCCACAGCATATTTTTGTTGTTCTGTTTTTGAATGTTTTAAGCTGACAAACAATACAAATAGATGCAGGTTTTGATACTGAAACTGAATACGTTGTGAGTGCAAAAAATTCCACCATCTGCATACTATTAATACACATCCAGCCCCAAATGTCACAGGGAAATATAAGGGAGTAACTTTTTGTTAAAACAAAGAATCTTCCTCTGCTTACTGTGCATGATGAGCAAAACTGAGAAACAGGGTCGATATTTATCTGGAATTCTCACTATGAACCAACAATGCAGCCAATATAAATGAACCCTTAAGATAACATTTTGCAATTCCAGTGCAGCTAAATTGTTTTTATGTTTGTTGATAATTCCTAGAACGTATGAAGTAGGAGAGCACCAATTGTGTCAGATCTACTTATTGTGTTACCCTGTGGTTTCTTAGTTGACAATAGCCCTGCCCTGGTTGTCCTCATGCGTTGCACCTGTATTTTCCCTTTTGCATGTAAGAGTGTAGGCCCTGGCTCACCTGTTGAGCATTTGTTGTTGCCGGTGTTCTCGTTGTCATCGCTGGTGGCAGTGTCCGCGACCCTATTATTACCTTGCTTGTCTTAGTCTTCCCCTTCGCCAAGTTTTCAGTCAGGATCCCAGTTTCAATACCGTGTATCTGTTCCACGCCTCGTTCGTTAAACCCAATGTACTTGCCTTTGCATCCCTGACTCTCTTCATCTGTTACTAACCGTGATATTTTTATGAATTTGATGCAATTTTAATAAGCTGGTCATGGGGGAAATGACCTGATACAATATTACTGATAATACAGTATTTAAATTGTGTACTGAAGGAATTACTAATAGGTGCAGTAAATCTGTTGACTGCAGAGAGGATTTAAATTATTAAATTATTCATAATAGTTTATCTCATTTTGATAACATTGATGGGTTGTATATACAGAGCTACATGAGTTAATTATTATTGCTGTTCTTAAATATGATCAACTAATAAAGTTACTTTTCTGTAAATTTAGTGTGATTTAGGTGGGGCACGTGTACACATATGATGCAGCCAATGTGACCTGTCACTATACTGCTTTTGCAAAACTTTGCTGTTTTTTTGGGGGAAGACAAAAATAAACATCAGTCATGTTGCACTATTGATATTGCTGTTATCTGTTGTGCTGGTCTCAGTGCTGGATTGTTAATGGTGATAACTGTACTCCCACCTCCTCATACATATGGGGATTCCCACCTTTCCCCAGTACTTCACACCATTGTACCAGTCATTCAATGTGTTCTCCAGGAATTTTAATATAAAATATAAATAGCCTCGTTTTTGGTCATACTCACATATTTATTTCGGAAGAAACTATCATTTCTCCCCAACAGGCAGCAATAAACGGACAATTACATACAAAAAAAACCCAGGCTCACAGAAAACACCAGTGTTAGGCATTTCAGGTCCAGAAGCTACAAATCCAGGCCAACATTTTACTTCTATCAACCAGGTGAGTACTCTGTTACTGTGATTCTATATGCTCTACTGGTTGGTAGAAACAAAATCTTGGTCTGGATTTGTAGCTTCTGGACCTGAAATGCCCAACACTGGAAAACAGGCAGAGCTTCTGTTATTTATGCAGGTTGATGCTGACCAAACTGTGATATACTACAAGCCTCAATATGGAAGACCCTTAAAAATAATAACCCCCTTTCTTCTGAGTTGTATAATTCATTTTTTTGTCTACAGTGTAAGTTCCTGATTGTCTTTTCTGTGCTAAACCTTTGAATATGGGTCTGTCTGTGTTTTTTTTTTTTTTTTTTTTTTTTTTTGCGTTTTGGACCTGTTTTAGAGAATTTTTGGCTCTTAAACCCCGAAATACATAGATAAACTTTATTAATCCAGTGAGAAATTAAGAGCCTGGGGCTCTGCTCCACCTTTTCCTACAGTAATGTGAAAAGATAGATTTCTTAATCTGTTTTTGACTTTGACACTTTAAAGGTGACAAAAATTGAAATGTAAATAGACAGACTTGAGTCATCGTTTTTCTGCTTGATTTTCATGATTGCGTTTCTTTCTACTTCTAAATATGACAAAAAGTCTGTACTGTGAATTAGCTCGAGTTAGCATTAATGTCACGTCATTGACAGAAGACTGTTTCCTTTTTCCTCTGCCTTTCTCACTTCTCTCTATAGTTGTCACCCACAAGGCAGGCAAATGCTATGCAAATTCGTGTGCCCAGCATCACCTCTGACATCACTGGCGTTGCTGAAAATTGTTTTCTTTTAAAAACCCAGAGTGTACTTTCCTCCCCTTCATCCTGTCCCCGTCACCCTTCATTTGGGAGACGCCCTGCTCATCTCTTGATGTAATTAATCTACAAGGTATCATTCACATCTCCTTCACCAGTCTCTGCTTTCTGAAACAAACTCATTGCTTTTATCCACTGCTCTCTTACTTGATCACCTGTCTGCTATTTTTAATTCTTCGTTCCCCATATTCCTCCTATGTCTGTGCTGAACTCCAATTCTTACTCTGCATTTCTCTAACTGCGGTTTTGCTGAGTGTCTGCTGGTTTCATTTCTTGTTCAACTATTCTCAATAAAAATTGCTGTCTGCTCTTCCTGGGATGTGGGATAGAAATTTAAAAAACTCCCATTGGTGGAAGTCAAGAAGCCCCCTGTCATTACGGGTGATATGAAAATTGGTTCCATTGTCAGTTTAGGCAATGCGTTCAAAAATATGGGTCATACTGGAAAAATATGAATAGTGAAGTCCTTCAATAAATTGTTGTAATACTACAATTAATCAACCTACCCTGCTCCACTTTTAGTGAGCAGTTCAGTTGGGCTTTTGATAATAACCTGTAGCATTATCTGACTAACACAAAGGTTTGATTTATCCAGATAATTCTAGACATAAATCTGCTTCATGCACAGATGCCCAATGTCTAATTATATAAACTGAAAGAAAAAAAACTCACTAATATTTATCAAAGTATGACAATGGTAGAGCAATGCAACTGCTAAAAACAAATTTCTCAGTGATACAAGAAAGCTATTTTTAAATGAGCGAGTTTAACTGAGTCATTTTATAATGACCCCTCCTTTGACATAATAGTTTAACCCACTTAGTGAATAATGTCTGGAAAAAGTTGATGTCACATCTAGCTTTAAGTCAAAAAAGGTAATTATTTTAATAGTTCAGTAAATTAAGATCTTAAATAATATTGGTGCTCAGAGTCAGCACGCTGAACAGGTCTGACCAGACCTCTCTGTCCACGACCACAGTCTCCTTCCAGGAGATCCCCATGCTTTCCGAAACCACATGGGAGATATAATCCCTCCTGTATATCCTGGGTCTTGCCTGTATCCAGTGGAAGGTGCCCAGAGTGGGAATTTTCCCAGTGGGTCGACAGGTTTATTCAGTTAATTTATTCATCTGCAGGGCACCCCCCCCCCCACTCCCCCTCATTCAAGACTGATTTTTAATCCCAGTCCAGTCCTGCAGCCTTATAAGGTACCTGAGTAAAATACGGTGCCCAGTCCCTCTATAAGCTCTATTTCAGTGTTCCTCCCAGTATTTGAGATTCTCAGTTTGTCACCTGTAATGGAGAGTGAGTCCACTGGCTCTGCATCCCGTTGCCTACAGATCATGACCATAGGTTAGAATGGGACCATAGACTGAGTAGTAAACCACAAGCCTCGATGTATGAAGCTTCTGCTTCACCACCACAGACCTCCACAGTGCCCGCCAGCTGCAGTCTTGGGCCTGATCTCCTGGAATTCTAAAGTTACCTTAAATAATGCTGAAAATACTTATCTCTGTGATCATGTACAGTACAGTATAACAGATAAAAAGATAGATAGATGGATGATAAACGTATGTATGTATATACGTATGTGTCAGGATTAGCCCCTGTTCTGCCACCTTCACTTGGTCCTTGTTTGGCCAGCTGGGGTCGCTGGCCATCCCTTTCTGTGTGTTCCCCAAGTCTTACATGCTTCATAGTCCCTAATGTGTGTGTTCTGCTTCCTAGGCCACGATGTGGCTCTATGGGGTAAACGGGTGGCTCTTACCTGCAGTTCAGACTAGGTAATCCACCTGAAACAAAGCAGGTTTGGGCCTGGCCAGTACTTAGATGGGAGATCAGCTGGGTTACTGCTGGAAAAGGGGTTGGTGTGGCCAACAGGTTAGCCCATCCTGTGATCTGTGTAGATCCCAATGCTCCATTCCAATGGTGGGGACACTATGCTGTAAAATGGTGCCATCCTTAGGATGAGACGTAGAACTGAAGTCCTGACTCTCTGAGGTCATAAAAGATCCCTAGGCATCCTTCAAAAGAGTAAGGGTGGTACCCTGATGTCCTGACTAAATTTGCCCATTATGGCCCTATCAGATCTGGTCTCCTAATCATCCTGTATATCTAATTGGTGAATTCTCCTGCCCCTTCACCACCTTAGCTACTGTGTGGTGAGTGTACTGGTGCAGAATCACTACTGTCGTATCATCCAGGTGGGTGCTACACAGTGGGGGTGGTTGAAGTGGCTCCCCATTGCTTCTGTAACGCACTTTGGATATATTGAAAAGCACTATATAAATGCAACTATCATTAATTCTTAAGCCCACTCCCCATTATTGTTGTGAGTTTCAAATTTCTTGTATTACCTATGTTAGTTATAATTTCTGGACAGTCCTTTCTTTTGCTCCCTGGTTGTAGTATGTTTAGTTTTCTTTGTTTTAGTTTCCCTTGGTGTTTGAACTTTTCTGTATCTATTGACTGACCCCAGCCGCTCCTCGTTGCCCCTAATCTTTTGTTTGAAACAGCCCACACCTGCCCCTTTTTAACCCTCGTTATCCATGCATATATGGTTGTGACTGTAGGTGTTTGTAGCTGTGGTAGGGTCCCCGTGGTTGCTATGGTTGTTCCTGTGTTGCTCCCTGCCTGACTTATTGTAGCTTTCCTGTTTTGTTTTTGACCCCTCGTAGTCCCTTTTTGTTTCTTGTTTTGTTTTACTTAAAATAAACCCCTTTGCTTGTGAGCCACAACATGAATCATCTTTCCCTGTATCATGGATGGATGGATGGATGGATGGATGGAAGTCTTTACATTTACAAAATCCAAACTCCATGACCAGTGGCCTAGGTAGCCGATGGTGAATTAATGACCTGTAGGCTAGGAACCTCAAAGCCTCTGAAGATAAAGTAGTAGAAAGGTACAGAACTTGTCAAGACAGGGAGAAGACCACATGTAACATGGCATAATTAATGAACACCTTTCCTGTTCTGATTGCTCACCCACAACATCCAAGGACCAGCATAAAGGAAACTAGAGATCATGAGAATTGGGCCCAGCTACACTCCTGGCTTAAACAACAGTGGATCTAAACAGAACTAAACATTCATCTGCCGCAGAACTTGAATGCAATGATGGATGGATGGATGGATGGATGGATAATTAAGATATACTCACTGAAATTCATCAAGTAGTATAATTAGGATATCCCCGAGGCAAATTGCAAGATCTTATTGACCCAGAATATTTTCTAATGCCCAAGGAAAGTCTAAAACTGAAAATATCCCTTTATGCTGAATTTCTCAAAGTGAATGAGTTTTGAAATACTGGTTGAAAGGGGATTTACTGATAAAAAACTGCACATACCAATGAATAACAGTAAGATATAATTCTAAATGGGTGCAGAATTATTTGGAGTCCAAGCTCTTACTTGTTCGGTTTTTTTCCTGTCAAGAAAGTTATCACGCATTATTAGTAATGCGTGCGTTTACAGTACTTACTTAGGTGGACGAAAAGTTTAATAAGATAAGATATATTAATCATTCAAAGAAAAGGGGTTGCAGTGAATTGTCAGAATCCCCTCAGGAAATCACTACAAGCATAATCATTACACAGAATTTGCGTGTTGTATTAAACCCGCGATTTCTAGTCGCTCGCGCCCCATCATGACCAAAGGACACTCTGCAGTCATGGATTTGCCTTCTAGGAATCCACCGATGATGTTTCCGTATTTGCCCGAAACTCCGGTTGTGTAGGTGGTGTTTCGCTCTATAAAAATGGGTCACTGCTAGGGTTACACAAACTAGCGGCCACATACTTGTAATCCCCTCCATAAAACGAGCCTACGGAAAACAGAACCACTAAGGCGACAAGGTAGGGGACTCGGTGCGCGGAAAAGGGGGGTGGGAGGAAGGTGACTCGTAAAATGCTGCTTCGTGATGGGTTGTGTAGTGTTTTAAAAATGTAGTTGTTATTATTCGTATAGTCTTTTCATGTTTTATTGAATAGGATATGTATAATAATAATAATAATAATATTTATTATTACTGGACCCCTGTTGTTATTATTATTATTATTATTATTATTATTATTATTATTATTATTATTGTCATTATTATCACTGTTGTTGTTGTTATACTCCGTTATTAATAATATTATTATACATGACTTTGAAATAAAGTTTATATGCTTGCACTTAGAAATTGCAAAAATGTAACGAAATTATGTGCATAATACTGAAATAATTTTTAAACAATATCCAAATGAATGACGTTTTCAATTCGTCTATTTACCCGTTGCATTTTCTAATAAATTCTTTAGTTAATGGTATAACTAATATAAAAATGTGTATCACAAAGACTCTATCTATCTATCTATCTATCTATCTATCTATCTATCTGTCTGTCTGTCTGTCTGTCTCTGTTTCATGCATTTATATACAATATTTAATAAGCGAGGGAGGTCAGTGTGTATCACTGTTGCCTCACACCTTTGGGGTTGTGATTTTGGTGTCTGGTGTGTGTATGTGTGACACATTTTGTGTGGAATTTGCATGTTCTCTCCATGTCAGGCAGGTTTGCTGCCACTGTCCAAAGACTTCCAATGACCCTGACTGGGATAATCATTTAGAAGATAAATGTATTTATTGTCTAACAGAGATCATTAGATTCAACTCAATATTGTAACATAAAGCATGCATACAAGATTGTGAGCAGCTTCATGTTTTATCCCTGAAGGAAAAAAGAAGAGGACCTGTGGATTGTACATGTGGACTGTATTCTTAAAGGTAGCCTAATTACACTCACCTAAAGGATTATTAGGAACACCTGTTCAATTTCTCATTAATGCAATTATCTAATCAACCAATCAC
>JAAGVU020000040.1:29014577-29046298 GCA_011763525.2 Mormyrus iriodes
CCCTCTGCTACTTAACTGACCAGATCAGTATCCCAGAAGTTTAACTGACTTGATGCTATACTCTGATTAAAAAGTGTTCCTTTAATTTTTTTGAGCAGTGTATTACATATATATATATATATATATATATATATATATGTATATAAAATATGTATGGTGTAAGAAACAACCAGTAGTTTTAAGTAAAACATTAATTTCAAGTAGTAATAAATTGAAACTAAAGTTATACTTCTAAAAAAGTTGCTCTAAGTTAAGAAGTTGAATGACAGGCAGTCTCACAGGGTGCTTTTTAAGTAGTCACACCTTTGCAATAAAATAAAACCCGAAACATTTGTGTAGAGCATCCAAGCAATTAATAGCAAAATGACATGAACAGAACAGAACGGAACGGGTCAGTCAAAAAAAATACTATACTTAATAAAAAGAAAATGTCTGTGCAGAAGATATGTGCAGATATGTTAAACATTGCTTGTCAATGGACTTTTGTTAAGAAACCAATAAATTTCCAACATTTTTACAGATTTTAAGCAAGCATCCCAAGACATTCCGTAAGCACTGTATGCTTATTTGTGAGTATAGTGCAGTACAGAGTATGCATGCACATTACCTGTAATACGCATTCTGTAACAGAGCTTTCCTCGCTGGACACCAGTGGGGTGGCTGTCTTCTGGGGAGACGCCTGAGAGGTGCTATTGTAACAGAGTTTTTAG
This sequence comes from Mormyrus iriodes, assembly GCA_011763525.2. NCBI lineage: Eukaryota > Metazoa > Chordata > Actinopteri > Osteoglossiformes > Mormyridae > Mormyrus > Mormyrus iriodes. The sequence continues at coordinate 29,015,288 of JAAGVU020000040.1, forward strand.
AAAACCAAAATAAAACCAGATTATTGGTTTTCTCATAAATATCTTCCAAGTTGTTATGTTAGTTCATACCATTCAGTGAAAAAATGGTGCTATTGTTACAACCAGTGCATTATGAATCAGTACGTTTTTATAGTGTATGCCTAAACATATAAACTATTCTATTGCTTAACCAACATTTTAATTCAAAGTGGAAATCTAGTTCATTTACACAGCTGAATATTTTATGGAAGCAAGCAAATCATTTTTATGTAGTCTTTTTATTATTTAAACATCCGTCAAGTTTAAGTACAACTCTTATGATCCTCCATTAAAACATTTTTCTGACCTGTCTGCATGGCTGCTCCTCTCGCACTCTAGCTGTGCCTCAAGAAGGATCCTCTCTAGCTCCCCCTGCAGGAGAGATGAAGTGGTGCCCTCTGGGCCAATGACACTGTTCCTGCGACTAGCCACTGTAGTAGTGAATCCATCCAGTTCCACCCATGACACTAAAACATGGAGAACAGCTAGTACAGTTGGTAAAGTAGAGATATGGAAATTATTATGACGAAAGTCTTTAAAAACGCTCTGCAATTTGAATTTGATAGTCGTTCTATCATTAATAATAACCAGTTGGTTTATCACTTGTGACAATATTTCATGCTACCCACTAATAATTTCATTCACAGTCACATGCAGCAACACAAACTGCTTAGATCAGCTGGCTGCTTGGCACTGGAGCACATACACCTTTACCAGTGCTGGCAAACCAATTCTGGCTTACATAAGGTTAGCGCTTTCTTTTGCAAAGCCTAGGAAACTATGGCATTAAGTCATGTGCAACATCAGCTTGGACCCAAATACCAACATTTTATGAATTAACTGTTTCACTGGCATAACTAACACATCAATCCAGTGGAAAAACACAACGCATAACAACATTCAGTAAGCTAGACCCGTTAGTACACAATGGTCAGATCTGGTATTTGCTGCCACTCTTCCAAATAGCTAAAATTCTGTGTATCTGTCATTCTATATGTTTTAATTTCCACTGAAATGTACAAAAGGCACATATGAACTAATGAAAGTATACAAAGAATGTGCTTTCATTGCACACAAAAAGGTAACCATGCTGAGCAGCATAAAGAGCATACAAATGATACAAGTTGTACATTGAATGATAATAATACAAGACAAAACATAGACACCATTAAATAAACGTATAATTACACACTGGAATATCTCTATTTACATTTCTCTAACAGCTGCCACCTTGTCCTCTATTTCTCTCTTGCACATCCCTTACAGTGGAAGGGAGGATTCTACATACTATTTAAGAGAAGGGAATGAAGAACTGAAAGAAAGAAACGATCGACGGGCGAGAAGTTCAGTGCACCCATACCCTAGATTTCTCAGTGAGACAATGATTACGTCATCACAGTAACACCCACCCTGAAGCCACGAAGGAGACCAGACACCTCCACCATCCCCCAGTGTCATTCCAAGGAACCAGTTCCGTGATTAACATTCGCTGAGACGCTCCAGTTTTTAAAGATGCTTTTGTTTAACAAACATATCATGTACAAACATCTACAGCAGCAACTGGATGAAAGGCAGCAGAAACGTAGCACGTGTAGTGTTGTAGAGTGCGAGCTCGTCAAAAACCTCATATCGACAGTGATACCGTGGTGTAGGTGTGACATGAGGCATCCACTAGCGGAATGATGACATTCAAATGACTGGATGCCCAACAGCTTTGTAAAGCATAACTGAGTCATCTCTAACGCTGGAGCACCGAGTGGTCAGGGAGGAGCGCACTAAACCAGAAACATGCAGCTCCGCACGATCTTAAATCAACGCAGTGCGCATGAGCAATTGGTGACAGAACAGTTGATCGCATCAACTCCTCAGAATAAGGTTGTTGTGCAATAAGTGTTTTTGTTTTTTGTTCGTACGACTCTTATACATTGCTTATTGGTTGTATATGTGTCAATTGCAATCGGATTCTACTCACTTTTCCTAAAAACTATACTCGAACACACAATGCCATCCCAAGCTTTCCTTCTTGAACAGCATGCATTATTTAAAGGCTGGGCGTCTTTTATCGTCTTTTGTAAGCCTTAAACAGTTCCTGTTCGGGTGGCACTTTTGTGCAAGCTGTAAAACACATGCGCAATAAAGCCACGAAAATAAGAAGTAACGTGACTATAATTATTGCTATACTATGTTCTCAACTCACATAAGGCACCTACCCTGGATTTCGTCCTCTGTTGACTGGGAACCGGTCAGTGACATTGTGCGCCGCCCTTGACGGAGGGAGAGATAGGGAGAAGCAGGGACACACGGTGCGCGTCCTGTACCGAGATGAACTATCTCATTCACAGGCAATGTGCCTCTGCTGTTCGGGCTGCACGTAAGCATCCTGACATCACATCTCTAATCCCCTCCCCCCACTTCTCCCCCACGTGTAGTTGCTGCAAAGTAAACAGATCTGCTGTTTAACCCTTTGTGTCACCAGCTCTCCAAAATGGGTCTTAGAACCATACGTAGTTTATTTTTTGCTTTAGTGAACTGATGCCCACAATTGGGGAAGCGAAACATGGATGGATGAACGTGAAATATATAGATGACAGAGACATTTTATTCGGAGAAGTTGAGTAAGTTCAATGTATATCATAATTAGAATGTAATTCGTAGGCATATAATTTGTTTTGAGTAGTATTCTCGTATTATAGTGCAGAACAGAATATCTGGGTTAATTTTCTTGGAATCAAAGCAAATCTCGTTATATACTAGTTGTTTCCTTGCGAAAAGAAAGGAAGTGACACATCGCTTGATTAATCTTTTAGATAAGCGATAAATAACTTCTCGTAAAATTGACATCGGTGGTGTAAATTTACGTGGCAGATCTACTAAAAGACTACTCAGAGATTCTTGTTGGTTAATAAAATGTCAGTCGTTAATAATATTTAACGTCTTTTTAGCGCAATGATCGTGCACAGGGGTTAATTTATTTTTGTTTCGATTTTTCTCTGACCTCATATAACCCATCTGAAGCAGACTGCTGTTAAGCCTGTGTAGGTTTTTGCAGCGCTGCGGACTTGTGAATGGAAGATGGAGAATATTTGCATTTGCGTATGCCCGCGCCTCGTCCATTAATTCTGTATAACGGGACACTTCGGTGGGCGTTATCCGTTACTTCCCATCGTGAGAAATGCAAGGTGTAGCGTGTGAGCGTGTGAACTGGTTGAAATGCGTGTGTCTCACGGTTAATGCGTGGAACTTGAGAGCCCTGTGTTATTAGACGTGTGTCCTTCATGAACGATTAGTTCTTTTTGAACGACACTTTTAAGTGAATTATATGATCCCGGTCAGTTTCCAATGAAGGTTCCATTTTCTAGCAGACTGCACAGCACTTATATAAAACACTTTAAAATTTTACGGAGAGTATTGTAGAATGCTTTAACACAGTAGATTTAAAAACACTTTTATGTATTAATAGTGATTTTTCTTGAAAACTGTTACATAATATTTTTGTATATTATTATTATTATGTATATTATACATTTGTATACATAAAGGAAATATATATTTGTGTAACATTAAAATGTTAGTAACAAAAACATAAATAACAGGTTTTGGAAAATGGGCGAATAGGGAAAGACAATCATTGAAAATCTGCCACAGTCTGCAGAAGTCAGTACTGTGTCGACATGGAACTTCGTGTTAGGTTTTGAAACCATCTTTATGTCCACGCCAAAAACTCAACTATTAGTAGCATGATTAGTAGCATTAAAATAAGTAGGTGACTGCAGGAACAATAATTAGCATCCTTCCTTGCCGTCCCAAAGCGATTGCGAAGGAACCTCCCGGCTGAATGGATGGTCTTGAACGTCAGTTCAAACTTCACTTTTCAGCGTGCGCTTTGAGTTGCAGACGAGGGGACGTGACGTAAAAATCGTCATCAGTGCTGGCTTGCTCCAGCTAAACGTAAGCTCGATAATGAAGTCGGGTGTAAAACGTATCTTAAGTCTTATGTTGAAACTAACTAGTTTGAAAGTAGCGCCGCATTCTTTGTCAGTTGCACCACTGCTGCGTAAGTTACATCGTAGTTAGTAGCTACTAAATAAAAATATTGTCGCACAGAATGACGTTTTCCCCATGGACAACCAGCAATATCAGTCTGGTATAACAGGTTTTACACCAAATTCTGTAACCATCAGATTCTGTGACTCTGGAGGCACTGCTTCGCGTGTTGTTGAGGATGAATGTGGTTTCCGTCCACGTGCATGAGCCCTTTACGCATTAATCGTAACGCAATTAAAACACGTAGCCCGTACTGTCATATTTACACGTTTATTCGTTTTTGTTTTGTTTTATCATTTATTTTAAGTTATTTTAACTTTACATTTTTACAGTGTATGTAAAGGCAAATTTCAAATAAATAAATGTTGAAAACACGATAGTTATGCATCTTAGTTTCATTATCTTACTTTCTGATACTTAAACGCTCTCACATTCTGATACGCAACTGTTACCAAATTTTGCAGCCAATTTTGTGATGCACCACATTGTGTACTGCAGTGCACTACATTTACTGACGCAATTTAGAATATAGTTGCCACCCGTCCCTTATAATTCAGGACATCTCGTACTGTAACATAAAATGCTGCGTACCGTATTATACTGGACCATCCCATCTAATAAGGCACGAATGGCAACCCTAAATGGGAATGCTGTATATAACAAGACGATAGCTGTCTGAAGTGTGTAAACACGGTGAACATGTCTGTTTAAAGACCCACTCAGTACATTTTTTGTCACAAATGAATGGTATATTGTTGCTTTTTCAGAAGCCCGTTGTGTTAAATAGTCATCCCCTTGCCACAGCTGACTTGTATACCCCAGTTATGAAACCTTTCCAGGATTATTATTCCTATTTATGATAATGTACCTGAAGCATTTTGACTGCCGACTCTGTTTTTCCCCTGGTTTGTTTGCTTTCATGAGATCTGATGGTCAACTTTACCCTCAGTGTCTTTAGCAGGGCAGTGGTCGTCTTGGAGGTGTGTTTGGGGTCGTTATCATGTTGGAATACTGCCCTGTGGCCCAGTTTCCAAAGGGAGGGGATCATGCTCAGCTTCAGTATGTCACAGTACATGTTGGCATTCATGGTTCCCACAATGAACTGCAGCTCCCCAGTGCTGGCAGCACTCATGCAACCCTAAACCATGACACTCCCACCACTATGCTTGACTGTAGGCAAGACACACTTGTCTTTGTACTCCTCACCTGGTTGCCGCCACACACACTTGACATCATCTGAACCAAATAAGTTTATCTTGGTCTCATCAGACCTCAGGACATGGTTCCAGTAATCTGTACTACTTAGTAATCAAGTGATCAGCAAACTCTTTGCGGGCTTTCTTGTGCGTCATCTTTAGAAGAGGCTTCCTTCTGGGACGACAGCTATGCAGACCAATTTGATGCAGTGTGCAGCATATGGTCTGAGCCCTGACAGGCTGACCCCCCCCACCCCTTCAACCTCTGCAGTAATGCTGGCAGCACTCATACGTCTATTTTCAAAAGACAACCTCTGGATACGACGCTGAGCACGGGCGCTCAACTTCTTTGGTCGACCATGGCGAGGCCTGTTCTGAGTGGAACCTGTCCTGTTAAACCGTTGTATGGTCTTGGCCACCGTGCTGCAGCTCAGTTTCAGGGTGTTGGCAATCTTCTTATAGCCAATGCCATCTTCATGTAGAGCAACAATTCTTTTTTTCAGATCCTCAGAGAGTTCTTTGCCATGAGGTGCCATGTTGAGCTTCCAGTGACCAGTATGAGAGAGTATGAGAGCAATAACACCAAGTTTAACACACCTGCTCCCCATTCACACCCGAGACCTTGTAACACTAACGAGCCACACGACACCGGGGAGGGAAAATGGCTAATTGGACACAATTTGGACATTTTCACTTAGGGGTGTACTTTTGATGTCGTCATGGAGGAGTGGAAGAGGATTCCAGTGGCAACCTGTGAAGCTCTAGTGAACTCCATGCCCAAGAGAGTTAAGGCAGTGCTGTAAAATGATGGTGGCCACACTAAATATTGACACTTTGGACACAATTTGGACATTTTCACTTAGGGGTGTACTCACTTTTGTTGCCAGCGGTTTAGACGTTAATGGCTGTGTGTTTAGTTATTTTGAGGGGACAGCAAATTTACAGTGTTATACAAGCTGTACACTGACTACTTTACATTGTATCAAAGTGTCATATCTTCACTGTTGTCCAATGACACGATATAATAAAATATTTACAAAAATTTGAGGGGTGTACTCACTTTTGTGAGATACTGTATAGTAGAGGGGAAAAGGTGGTAGCAGTTTATAGGGGGGGGGGTACTAACAATTTGAGTAAACTGGCTGTGGTGATATAACCCCGTGTACTAAAATATCCAAGGTTTATTTGTCTTGATAGATGGAAATAACAGCCAGGTCTCTCTAGGGCCCCTTGAGTTGGAGAAATTAACATATGAGTGGGTACATTATAAGGGGTGCTAATTTGGTAAGGGATGAAACAATTCACAGTGTTCTGAGCTCCAATCAGATCCTTTCAAAGGTCTTAACTATCAAGTTGCTGTTAAGTACTTTGCCATTGATATTTAGCATCACAAAGGGATTGATGCATGGCTGAACATGCAGTTAAGATTGTGCTCTTATAAAAATATTAACCAGGTCGTTATGGGCATAGAGCACAGTCTATCATTCCAACCGGCTGGAATGTCCTATCTTGTCCTATCCATGTTAGCTGACCCACATTTCCTAGGTGGTTGCGTTTCCAGGCAAAAGTTGGACCTCTTTGCTCACCCTGTCCATGTGAAAAGCCTGTCCAGCTGCAATACTCGGCACAACAACCTGGGCCTGATAATTATATGTGAACAGACAGAAGGCAAATCCAGCTCTACGGAGCGTGATGTTAATCTCACCTGACATTGAGCAACAGTGCCCCCTTGCTGTGGAAATGTAACAGCACAATGTGCTGCCTATTCATGTGGAAAGCTCAACGCCCACGTCTTCCATGGCCCAGGGGGTTATGGAGTGTCTCAAGACTATCACCAGGGAAAAATATCGCCTAGTCACTAAGTTTGCCTTTGATTACACTACCAAGAAGAGACATCAGAAGGTCATGGTCATGCACAAAACCAACATCATGTGAGTTCTTGTCAGTTGCCAGCTGCTCTTCCTCTCTCCTACTCTCTCACTTGTTTTGTAACGTAGCATGAACGTTTGTTGAGCCAGACATTCAGAGAACAAATGATTTGCTGTAAATGAAAATCACAGTGAGCCTGGAATTGATTCCACAGGGTGCAGGGCATTGGGGGGGCACCCTCTGTAAGACACACACACACACACACACACACACACACACATACATACGGATTACTTATCTTTCTTTGCAGGGACTCTCCATATCTATTGGTATAACTCTAATCCTAGTTATGACAGCCTTAACCCCTACTCAGCCCTAACCTTAACCATAAATAACCAAACAAAATACGTCGGGCATTTTCAGTTTTTTGTTTGCATTCACAGATTTTTATAAAACTGAGTTTCCCCTTGTAGGGACTGACAAAATGTCCCCGCATTGTCAAAATATCAGGTTTTTATCATATTGTGGGGATATAGGGATTGGGCAATTCAACAGCTGGTTTTAGATCATAATAATGAACCATGGGTAAACATGGACCTCCAGAATGGTTCAGTAGTCATTGGCAGTGACACACCCATCTACAGTAAGTAGTGGGCCTAGGGAATGCCTTGATATTGCAGCCCAAACCATCACTGATCCACCCACGTGCTGCACTGTGGGTATGCAATAGTCTGGATGGTAAGCCTCTTTGGGGTTTCTGTACATTGTAACTCTCCCGGATGTGGGAAAGACAGTGAAGGTGGACTCATCAGAGAACAACACATGCTTCACATTGTCCACAGCCCAAGATTTGCACCTCTGGCACCATTGAAACTGACGTTTGGCATTAGCATGAGTGACCAAAGATTTGGCTATAGTAATCTGACCATGAATGTTGACCCTGTGAAGCTCCAGACAAATAGTTTTGGTGGAAACAGGAGAGTCGAGGTACACATTCAATTCTGCAGTGAGTTGGGCAGCTGTAGTTTTCTGTTTTTTTGGACACAGCCTGGGTTAGTACCCAGACATCCTTCTCAGACAGCTTCCTCTTGTGTCCACAGTTACTCCTGTTGGATGTGGTCATCCTTCGCAGTGGTACGCTGACATTACCCTGGATACCGTGGCTCTCGATACACCACAAAGACTTGCTATCCTGGTCACAGATGGCCCAGCAAAATGTGCACCAACAATTTGTCCTCTTTTGACCTCTGATATGTCTCCCATTATGTTGTGAGGAATGCAATATTTTATGTACAGCTGTGCTATTGCTCTGCTAATTCATCCTTCACACTCTGCTCTCACTGATGGAATGTGCAAACAGTGAAGATTGGCCACCAGGCCGCACATATATAAGTGTGAAACCTGAAACACCATTGGCCAGGGTTTCAGTTTCATTGTCCAACCCCTGTATATACTGTATATATGACCACACATTAGGAGTTGCCCAGATTAGCCGACTTTACTGCTCAGCGATGACACTTTAAGCTTGTTGTCGACTAGTCGCCTGAGAGAAACCAATTAGCCTACATGTAAGTGCGGGGAAAGCTAGACAGATGTGGTGGAGCCAAAATTGAGCAGATGGAATTATTTTTGTACCTCAATTACATTTAACACTTTAATGAATACCTTTTTACTTGCATCTCCATATTTCTGCCTCGTAAAATTTAATCGATAAACAATATACTTTTGTCTAATACTGCCAGTGGCAGCAGTGAAACTTGCTAGGTTTTATAAGCAGAATAACGTTAAATCGTTTTTTTTCTTCTGTGGAAAACAACACATTGATCTGCTGGCCAGATTTATTAATGAATTTTAAACAGGTCGTGGGTCGTATGAGTAACGTATAAATAAAAACCTGTGTTCCATTTCAACCGTGATTGATTCCCCCAATAACTAACAAATAATTAACAAAACGACTTGTTTGTCCTCCTTTATTTTGGGGTGGCATTGTAGTTTAATGTTAAATTACATGCTAATTTAGCATGTAATTTACAGGTCACAGTTCTTGTCAGTGCAGTGCAAAAGTGACACATGGCCAAGAGTTACAAAAATTCCAGGTCGAAACGGCGCAGGAGCTCGGAACTAGGTTCCTGGATTTTGGTGAGAAAATTCCATAGGCTTAAAGGCTTGATCTTGTGTAAGTTTTATCTTCCCAAGTGTCATACCGACATTTCAGTCTTCTTTCTCACTTGAATAGAAGTTGTAGCGAATAAGTGTTACTGTTGCATAAATTGTTGCTGCTGTGTTGCAACCTGCTGTTGTTTCTACTTGTTTCCAGTCCACGTAAAAGATATGAGCTATCTGTTATCAGCATATGCATTTCATTTTCGAATACAGATTGTTGCTTGTTGCACAGAATTCCCTACTCCGGTGGTTTTATTAATGGCGTCATCAGCGATTAGTCGACTCAACTTTAATAACATAACTGTTGGCTTAAAAAAATCTTAAGGCGTGTAACCCCTACCACACACGCACCATTTCCAATAGCCATAAGTTTTTAAATTCCGGGAGGAAATTGGAGTACCGGAGGAAATCCTCACAAACATTGGGAAAATATGCAAAGTGCTAGAAGTAAGATGCCATCTCACAACCAAGGAGCTGTGAGACTACAGTGCTGCCCGCTGTGCCACATCACCACACTGATTATGAACAATATTAACTATGGCAAGAAATAATATGACTTGAACAGTAGGATAGTTTTATACAGGGGTGCACAGTATACAAGTATGTTCCGGTGAGGACATTCCAGATGTAAGCACAGAATTGTCATAATGACAGTCCCCGTGTGCTTTAACATTCTGACATTAAAGTTTCTAATATTTCTAATACTGTTAAGTTCAGGAAGTTGGCAGACAGCCCCTTCCTGCAGAGAGGTTCAGAGGTGGCAGAGCTATACTCACAGATCAAGTCTGAGATCATAATCATCGACAACTGTTCTATGCAGGTCAAGATCCCTCTCTGATCATTAGTAGTTCAGCATGATGTGCACTCAAATGGTCCTTCACAGTCATAAGCATGTGTCTGTCCGTAACTATTCCATGTTTCCTGTAAAGCACTCATATCGTTCTCCACTTCAAAAGAAAACAGTGAAATATGGCCTCGCTGCTGTCCAAAGGCACCGCTTTAGCTTTCACAGTTTTATCATAGTCCTTCAGGCTGAAGGAGAGGCTGCACCCCATGTGAACCTGTCACTACAGGTCCTACTGTGACACAATGGCATGCCTTCATACTGTGCACCAACTTTAAAGACATTTCATTCATTCTGCATGTCATGTTAAATGTCCACACATTATTAGTGAATGGACTGTACCCTCCCAAGCTGGTTCAGAACTGCCTGGTGCCCGGCAAGAGCCACAGCTACGAGTGTGCCGTCTTCGAAATGCTGGGTCCCCCCTTCAGTCCTTCCTTGACTGTCTCTGTGTGTGTATCTGTCTGTTATAGTCTGTATGTTACTGTCTATGACTGTGTATCTGTCTAATGTTCTGTCTGACGCTCTCTGTGTGTCTGTCTGTGACTCTTGTCTCTCCTCTGTCTTACTGGCTCTCATTCCATCTGTCGACACTGTAATCACTCTCCTGCTGTCCACTCTGACTGAGCCCCTCCATAGACATCTAGGTCCATCAGTACGAACACTTTTGGAAGACTTTGTGGAACATGTACAGGTAATGTCTCCTAATGACACCATGGGAAAATACCCCAACTCTGACTTCTCAGTGACAGTCCCTGACTCCTGGTGACAATGGCGCTTAAGTTCCAGTCCCACAGGTCTCCATAGAGCAGTAAGGGTGTCTTTTTTATGGTCCATCCTGTTCAAAGCAGGAAGTGAATAAACAAAATACATCAGAACAGCAAATCACATATTTTTCTTGCACAACGCTGTCTAAATCATATATCACAAGTGCACTGGTAGGTTACATTCATTTAAGTTTTGTCAGGAAGAGCAGTGTCAGGCTTCCAGAGTAAAGCATTTTTGCCTTGTGCCTTTTGCTCAAAGCCATTAAGAAAACATGGGATTGACAGATATTTTTATACTGTTAATAACTGAATGTTTTAGGAGTATTTACATGGATCTCTGGTTTGGATAGGATATGAATTTTGTATATATAAAGGCAGTTAGTTCTATGGTATTCACAGTTTGATGTGAATGACAGCGAATCTGTGTGTAAATATCCTTGTTAAGGCCACGGCGTGCTTCCGCTTTCCTGTTCCCGTCATGTGGATCTGTGCATTGCACAGCTGTACCTTCACGTCCTGTGTTTCCTTAACTAATCAAGTCCCGTGTCTGTGAATTTGTTTGGGTCGTATTACGAATATGTTGCATTAAAAAGAGAGTACATCTGAAGTCGCCTAGTGATAAGTAAACATCTATCTCTCTCTGTTCCCGGTGTGTATGATGGAACTAAGAGGTTAGATGCACCACAGGCGACTTTGTGTGGGCCGTCATCAACAACCTGAACCACCAGCCTGCCTTTTAAGAAGCCACGCCCATACCCATTTGACTCCAGCCACATATAGCTCACTTCATACTCCTGTATGAACTTGCCCGTTTGTAGCAGTTTAGCTGTCAACATTTCTGCTGGAGGCCTGATGTCCACTTTGCACGCAGCCTGTTGGCCCATGTTTTACCATCTGGAGCAGTGTGACTTTCGCTGTTGGCAACACATAGGCAATATGGAAGATGAAATGGGAGCAATCAGCCTAGGAACCTTGAGCAACTGTATCTAGGGTGATCAGATGTCCTGGTTTGGCCAGGACAGACCCAATTTCAGGCTATGCATCCTGGTGTCCCAATAAATAACTGAAATATTACAATATGTTCATCTAAAAAGTTTTAATGTGCAGCAAACATAGTTCAACCGACAACACCCTATATTGCTTCGCACAATAACAACTGTCAACCACAATTGGACGTTTATACTCCCAGGCGGTGTGGATTTAGCCTTAAGGCGTTTCCATCTGCCAATAAAAAAAAAAAAAAACGAGGAGACGAGGATGCTGATCCATGCCCTGAATCTCACAGATTAACCATGCTGAAGAGAAAACGCCTTTTTAATCAGGGGCTGCAGCAAGCCTCCCCTCAATCCAATACCGAATGATGCGACTAAAGTTTCATGCACTCATTGCAAAAGCATTTATTCGGTTGCATGCGTAGGAAAGTCAGTCATTCATGACCATCTGTCCACTTCCAACCACAAAAGATGGCTCAAGGCCACACCAAGTCAGTAAATGAAGCTCACAAATGAATCAGGTTTTCACTGAAGAATATAACTCATTGCATATTATAGCACATTAACATTCATTATGGACCTTTGAAGACAAAAAAAGCGCCCTGGGTATCTCCAAGAAACAATAGTGAATCTGTATGCACTATTAAATGTCCTATGTTTGTCCATAGTGAATATTTATACATGTTTATGCATTGATTTTCTCCAAAAAGCAATAATAAATGTTTATGTGCTATTAAACACAATGAGATGTTTAAAAGAACATTGCAAATGTTCATGAAGCATGTAATTCAAGTTCAAAAAACGTTTAGTGATTTGATGTCAAAGCATATGTATTTATTTGTGTGCCTGTTTATGCCACGATCCCTCTCTAATGATGATGAGGATGGGCATTATGTGTGGGCATGAGCTAATACATATACACACATGCCAAACCGGGACGCTGAAAATCTGATCACCCAAGCTTTAACCCTTCTTGCCCCTCTACACCGCAGTTCGAGGAACAGAACAAATTCCTCGCCGCTACCCAAACAGCATCCTTGCAGCATCAGCTCCTCATACAGTTGGCGTTCCTACCTGCCAGGCTATTCTCTCACTCACCGGATCCTATTTTCAGAGCACTGTTCATTGGCCTCTACCACCTGTGGACCCTGGGCTATCCTCAGCTGCAGCAGGTGTGGCATGTTCAGCTCATTACTATCACTGTGCTCCCCTGATGGGTAACAAGCTGAAAGCAAAGGGAACCAGGATGCTTAAGAATGTCGGCCTTTACCATCCCTCTTGAATTCCTCTGAAAACACACTACGATGGCCCATGAAATCAGAGCCTGATCGACCCCCTTCTAAGTTCAGTCATGAATCAGGTTGGGGAAGAAGAAGGAACTTACTTCATGAGTTTGGATGTTTCATCGTTTTTTCTGCATACTCAGGTACTTCGTAAATACACTTCTCAAGTTCTCTCAGTTGCACATGTATCTAGTTCAGCGGTGGGTGTTACTGACGTTCTAAGGACTGTCAATTCATTCTGCCCTCGTAGCGTGTGGGAAAAATGACATGGCAAACTTGAATGTTCTCTTGAATGAAAACAAATAATGAAAATCAAAGCCAATGAAAAAATAGTGGTGTTTAAATGTAAAAAGGTTTTACAAATGTTATTCTTTCTGCATTTTTAACCGTCATGGGCCAAAAAAAGATACAGAACTTTCAGATACATTCATCTGTAAACATTTACCCTCAGTGCACTGAGAGAAATATTGACAGATCTGAGTGTAAATAGCAGGTGGCAAGATGATGTGATGGGTAGCAGTATTGCCACACACCCTCCTCACATGGCTGGGGGTTTCAATCGCACCTACTCTCTGTGTAGGTGGACTTTGTAGGTTCTCCCTGTTTGTGTTGGTTTCCACCTGCAGTCCATGATCCTGGTGTAGACAGACATTTGTTTAACCAGGTGGTGTGCTGGAGATCTGAGATATGGCTTCCACAGTTGCTTTAATCACTGAGGAAAAAAACAACTGTGAAGATTCACTCTGCACAGTGGGTTTAAGAGTTTAAGAAAGAGGAGAGCATCTTGATCCAGACTTCTTACCTATCATTCCATCCTATAGTGTAATCTTTATTCTCCTGTGGAATATTCACACCTGGAGTGTCTCCCATGATGGCAAACTGTGTGAAGGACCATGGTTTGCCTGGTGCTAGAGCCTCCTGCCTTCCTGGGCGTTTGTGGTCTGCCCAGCCACCATTTTGGCAAAGAATGTCCTTTCCAGGGGTCTGAGTGTAGGCCTGGTTTGGGGAGAAGAAGTCTACACGAAGGTGTATTATGACGAGAGATATGGCGGCCAGGCTTATTGGGTACAGGGAAACACAACTTGTCATGGTCAAATTATGTTATCCAGTGTCTCGGGTGCCTGGATCCTGAGGCAAGAAATGTGGAACAAGGATGTAATATATGATGACTGGTTGGAAATGTGCACCATAGTACCAAAACTGTGGGTGGAGGCGCCTTGTACTACACCCCAAATCCTCTCATAGTGTCCAAGGCCAAGTGACACAAGAACCACTTTAAGTGTTGACTAGATGTACCTTCAGTGGTGCCTGTCTACACATTACTGTCACACTGAGCTGTTATTTTTGTATTCATGGCTTTCCTGTTAGCCTTAATGAGTCTGGTCATTCTCCTCTGACCTCACTCATTAACAAGAGCTATATCAGGAGCAGATCTGCCACTGGCTGCATATGTTTCATTTATCACATCATTGTCTGTAAACTCTAGACACCTGAGTATGTGATAATCCCAGGAGGGTGGCTGTTTCTGAGGTGCTGGAGCCGCCACGTCTGGCACCAACAATCATGAAACGTTTAAAATCCCTTTGATCAGGTGTCTTAGTCATTAAAATGCTTCACTGCACAATAACAGAACTTCTTTACCCTGTCTATATGCTGAATGGGTTAAGGTGAAGCTACATAATTTGCTGTTTGGAGAACGATGTTGCTTACAAGCATTAACAAGCAGGTGTACCTAATGAAGTGTTCATGTAGTGTATAATGTAGACTAATAAGCATAGGTTGGCCTGAAAAACATCAATACTTTAAAAGCTGATAATGATATCTATGGCAGAGCTATAGGAAAAGAATTATCACAAAGATATTTTATCTTGAAAAATTGACCGTCTTGTGAATACTTCCCGAGACCAGCTGTCAACAGGCACATGCGTTGCGCCAGATATTGAAGTGTACCATTCTGTCAAAAACATGGATAGAAAAAACAGGAGCATTAGTAGATTCAACCTGCTCTACCTTTTCTGTTCTCCAAAGGTACTGCAATGACATTTTTCAGAGTATAAGATTTTGTAGTTCAGCTTCTTCCCAAAGTCCAAAAACATGAGAGCAGTGGCTCCAAAATCGCACCTAGTGAGAAAGCGTATGGTCTGCGTATGGGCTGGTATCCTCTACTGTTTGTCCCTAGCCTTGTGCGATGGGTTTCCCAGGACAGGCTCCAGGGTCTTCGATAATATACTGCATAAGCTATTGTAAGCCGGCCGTTAGCACATATAAAATGCCAGGTACTTGAGTACAGAAACTTTTTAGCATTTGGCATTTCTTATGCAAAATATTTAGTATTATTACACACGGGGGTGTCAGAGGTGCATGAATGGTGAAATTTTGTCAGGGGGTCCAGAATTTCTAGCTACAGACCCGATTACATAGTTCGAGCTTATCCTTCCTTTGGTTTTGAACGTGAAGTCTAAGGCATGCATCTCGATGCAATTTTTTTCCCGCGAAAAATTAAGCATATTTTCATATAATTAATTGGGTCCAGATTAATCGAAATCAGACGCAAACAGGAGAAGAATGCATACATAAACATGGATTTTGCTTAACAAACTGTATAGAGTACAAGCTATCCCGGAGCTTCTACATGAAATTCCTTAAGCATGTTGCTGGTGTCCGCCGCCAGGGGTCGCGGTGGCAGCGCTGCGGCGAAGGGGGGAGGGGCCCCGGACCGGGATTCGCAGCTTCCCATTCCCAGGCACGGAGACCAAACATGGCGGAGTAGAAGCAGCGATTAAGGCGCTTAGACAGAGCTGGCAAATCCCGGGAATCCTGCTCACACTGCGCTGCGAGGGAGCAAAGCAAACAGGCCCGCGGCTTGTGGAGAATTGCGGCGGGGCTTGGATGCTCTGTGGGCCAACCAGGCGATCCTTTTATTCGGGTTGCGTTTTAGCGCCCCGCTCGATCGCCCGTCTTTCTCGGATCATTCCAAACAAGCAGACCCCCACCCACTCACCCACCCACCTAACACTCACTGTTCCCGGGTGTGGAGGCATGGATTGGGGAAGCGAGTAAGACGAAAAAGGGGAGATAATAAGCTCGCTACCGCATCGGAAAGGAATTCTGCAAAGACTGCGCCTCACCCAGAGGAAAGCGTGGTGAGTTGAGACGTGCAAAGCATGCCTTTTTTAAACAAAATAATTTTCTTGTGTTTTTCAAGGCAGTCTCCTTCTTAGTGTAATGCATTAACGAAATCCATCGTATTCTTTTGGTACATGGTGTGCGTGTATATGTGTGTGTAAAATTTTCTCTCTCTATATATATATATACATACATACACACACACACATATATATAAAAAAATTGTGTGTTTCTTAGTTTGTTTTGTGTGTGTCTAGTACGGTACAAGGCTGCACCCCTCTGGGAGGTGACTAAAGGAGGGCACCCGGTGTGAGCAGTAACTTCTGGGCGCGCATGTCTGTCATCCGTACGTAACATCATTCGGGCGGCTGCATTAAACGGGCGAGCCGATCATGACGCGGTGACACAAAGCGCAGGGCCGGCGGCCAGTGTCCGACGTCCGATAAGGGGCGCACGGCGCTCTGATCGGCCACAGGTTTCGGTTCCGGGTGGAAAACTATGCCGGGGGTGGGGGTCGGTGAATGGGAATATAACAGGTCTTTTCCACGTCCTCCATTTACTCCTTGTTTCAGTTTCACACTGCAGACAAAACACGTGTTTATGTAAGCGGCTATCACAAGACAATATTTACGCGGCCCTTGAAACCTCAATAGTTTCTTCATTAAATTGTGCTTAAATGAATTTTAAGAACAGTCAAGTAAATTTCAGCCTTCCTCCCGGTGTGGTGCCCAGAGGCGGTGTTTGTCAGATCTGATAATAATCAGTAAAACAAATACATTGCCCACACCAGTCTGAGATGGGGAGAACTGGATCATCCGTGTATATTTGTGTGCCTGAGATTAGTGAATTCAGTCCTGTCCACCATCCTCCAGCATCTGAAGAAGGAGGAGCTCCTTTTTATGTAAAGGCTACTTAACCTGAATTTCATGTGTAAAAATGGTTGTGTAAATGGCCTGTTTAAAGTCTAAAAGTGTTATATTTCTTTTTCTGTAGAATAAATAGCCTAAATCCGAATCAACTACACCCCCCACATTTTCTTTTATGAAACACTTTTTGCTCCCCATGTATTGCTGTCTACTTCAGGGAAGTGTAGTTTCACCGTTAGCTTTGGAGGGGTTCCCTTGAACACAAAGCATGCATTTCTGTGGTGTAAGAGCAGGATTGACAGACAGCTTCCTCTGGTGAATGATGACTGCTTGTCCGGGGTAAATTCAGTAACGAATTCTAATTAAAGATGTACCCTTCATTGAGGTGACTGGCCTGGGAATATTTAGGTGCAAGCAACAGTGCAGTTCAGTGTGCAAGTTAATTTACACTAAATCATATGCAAAGCGAGTGCATACACGTGCATAACTTGCTTAAAAGCGCAGTCAGTGAAAGACAGAAGATCACTGGCTGCATTTAGCCTTATATGGTTCTGTTTGTCGATGCTCAGATGGATGGAAAGACCGGGCAGCTCTCTGCCTGTTTGTGTGTATTTAGCCCTAGGCACTGCCCAGGGGTGAGAGTGTATGAGGTCGGAGTAGGCATGGAAACGACGATGGTGGCTTGGTGTGCCAGTGAGCTGGTGTGCCCCATGTCCCTCGATGCCTTTTCCTGAGCCGGGTAAATCCACGTTCTCCGGGTCGGCGATAAGCGCCTGCTGTCGCCTCTCCCTCCGGGCGTCACGCGGCTGGGCGAAATCGACTCTACATTAACTCGGGGGGGCGGACTCAGGAATCAATAAAGCTGAAGGTCTATGGAGACTGTAGTGGAATGGAGGGTATGTATTCCACCCTTGGCAGGGGTAGTGGGGGGGGAGGGGATGTTTACTGTAAGCCGCTGACCCGTCCTGTGATGCTTGGGAGGTTGATAACTATAAGTCGTGGTTCCACCATGAATACTGAGAAGAATGTTGAATAAAATCTGTCCTGCAGTTTACTGATGTAGGCAGGTTATAAACAGAAATATTAACTGACCTTAAAAGGTGGGTGGACTAGGGGCGGGGGTCGATTAGCATTTACGCCAGGGACAGGGACCTTTAAAACCATGTCGCGGACATGTGCACCATCTTTCCAGAGGGAGCCTAAGCAATTTATGTGTACTGGTGATTTGTCCTGTTTTTTTTTTTTTCTTTCAGATGGATGCTGGCCCTCGGTAAATACATTCACGATCATTAACTAGATGTGCTACAGATGTTGTGGTTGGAGCAACAGCCCTGAGCTTTATAGTGTTTTTTAATATCCTGTTATGAAATGAATATGAAAAGAGCACAACGTAGGTTGTTGTGGATAGTCTTTCACTAGTCACATGAATACTAAGTAGAGAAATAAAATAGTGATAGCAGTCATTGACCATGTACCCAGTGCTGGGAGGGGGGGTTTAGATGAGAAATTGACATTCATTGTGGATGAATGCATCACGTGTTGTGAGATGTGTGTTCTCATGTCGGATTGATTTTACAGGAGTGAGCGAATGCTTGCTGGGAGTTCGGGGGGATGGGGACGTTGCAAAGCATCGCTGGGGATATGAACCACTCTTCAGTCTTGGCAGAGACACAGTGTTGCTTTGTGTTGTTTGTCGCAGTTGCGGCTTATAAATTAGGGTGAATTTTAAGGTATGCCGCTGTAGGGAACCCTTTATGTGGCCAGCAGCCCGGAAGCTGCAGAGGAAGGCTTACCGTGAATGAAACGGCGAGGCTGGGGCAGTGTCGTTTATACGTCGGTTCACTTTTGATTCTCACTGTTCCATGATTTCAAATTCCAAGTGCATTTTGCTCTAATTCTTGATCACAGATGGTGTTGATCTCAGACGCTGTAGAGTGGCCTTGATGTAGCTTTTGGTTTTAACGGTCTACGTGTTGCTGTTCATTATACTGGTCTTAGAACTGGTTCCATTTGGGTAAGCAGACCGTGGGGCTGGTTTTGTTTCGTTAAGCTGCTGTCTTGGGTTTCTGAGCACACTGTTCATTTTGCTCTCTGGCGTCACGGTCATGTCTTATTACTGGTCACCACTGAGGAATTAAAACCGCTGCCACTAGACCTTTCTAACCAGGGGACATTACAAGAAATTACTGCCAGACAGTCAGTGTAGTCAAACACAAACCTGAAAAACTGCAAAACTGATTTCTTGCCAGAGGTCATTCTGCTAAATTAAGAATATTTATTGTGTAACTTGCCTCTATATTCCTTGGTTTCTAGCATTATAAAATTAGTGAATTCTAGGTTATTTTTTCAGTTTTACTCAGATACTGATATTCTGTGATAATGTGACATGTTTAAAAGGAGAATTTGTACATTTTTGGGTTTAACCTGTGTGGTGCAGTGAAAAATCTAAGGGTGATGCCATGTTCAGGCTCAGAGTGGATCTGAGAGCGCTGGCTGGGGCCAGATCTACCTGGACATGCTTTTGTGCTCTGAAACACAACCTTAGCAACAAAGTGCAGCAGTTATTGTATTTGCAAGAGGAAACCAAATGAGTCGTTACTGGAATGCTTTGGGCCTCGCGTTGGCATTACGGCGATCAGATCAATGATCCCACGATAACAGAATCCAGAGTAAAAAAAAATAAGTATACACAACCAAGCTAAATAAATATAAAGTTAAAAGGACAAAATTTATGGAATATTAAAGGTATTTTTATAAGCATTTTCTTAATCAAGATAATTCATAGGTGGCTGTAATGTTGAACCCAGGAAGACACCACCCAACAAAAAAATGAGGAACAGTAAATGTGGTGTGACCTATAATACCTCCTTTATCTGACTGTCCCGTTTGAAGCATGCCCCGGTTGGTGGCCATGGTGCCATGGCGTGGCTTTACCACCAGTAGGCATGATGTAAGGGCGCTGTTCCACTGCACCAGGTACTGTACTTTTGGTATGGTGCCTTCGGTACTTCCAGTCGGGCACCGGCACCAAACGTTCCAGTACGAAATGTGCCAAACCAGCAGGGGTACTTTTTTGGTACTTTGGTACTCTGGAGTGGGATTTGAATCGCTTTCCTTGTCAATTGGTTATGCAAATAGCCTGCCTCTGAAACACAAAACAAACGCTGTCTTGAAAACAGTTGGGAACTCGGAAAACAACGATAAAAGAAGTAAAAAAATTAAAGTAATAGTAATGGACACGTGGACGAATGAAGAGATCCAAGCTTCAATTGCAATCTGGTTGGAAGAACAGATACAAGAAACATGAAGATCAGGATGGCTTGACAAGAAAGAGTATTTTGTATAATATAGCTACTAGGATCGCAGTGTGATATACATTTCTTACAAATCCATCTGAGTGATTTAAACAGCAAGGATGAACATGTATTAGATAATCTCAAAACAATGAATAATCATTAAAATTGTGAAGCTTATTTTTTTCTTATGACAGAGTAAAAATGTTTTAGTGAAACTTAAACCCCCTGTGCTATAATGTCCATACAGTATGAAAGCATGAATAAGCCTGATCTCAATCTAGCTGACTAGCGATGTTAGAATTGCATGTGCATAACATGCGATGTTGGTATTAATATCGCGCCATCGTCCAGCCCTATAATATACTACAGCCATTTTTTAAATTCAGTACAAAACATCCGCCTTGCGTTGTGATGTCATTCAGCGCTAGTACCAGTTTTTATGCCAGTGGAAAGCCAACATCTTGAAGTGTCAAAAGTATGGTGCTCAGTGTGGTGGAAAAGCACCCTAAACAGATTTTCCAGTCTCTCGCCCCCCTGCCCCTTCATCTTATCTCCAGTGGAAGTGACGTGATACAGCACCCCATGATGGTACTCCTTGGGAAAGATCCCATCACGGTCCCACAGGATGTGGCTTCCGGGTACTGACACATTGACATATTTAACATTGCTTTAGGGCAGGTCTCTGACTTACTCTTAAAATAAAGCACCTTACAAAACAGGCTAAATAAATGTGAATAAGGGCTATTATGATTGTTATTGTAATTATTAAGCAATCTAAAAGCTAGTAGAAACCAACTGAAATATACTTGGTATTTCCACCTCCTTAATTTGAGTCAGTATTACATTTTAGGTTATGCTTTAGGTTTGAACCATGGTTTTATTTGCAAACATTTAGCCAGGCATTTAGATCATGAAGATAATCTTACCATATAGAGTATCAACGCTGAGCTTATGGGGTAACGAAAGGCCGTTGCTGACAGTGTTGATAAGAGCCGCCGCTAACGGACATGGATCCTAAAAAAACGGGCCTTTAGCGTTTATGGCGGGAGATGGCCACATGGCGGCTCAGAGCCAGCGACTCCTCACTCCAGGCTCAGGTGGGTCTGTAATAGAGATGCATCGATTGCAATTTTCTTGGCCGATTCCGATTTATTTTATTTTTTTTGAAAATGTGACGGGCCAATACCGATTTTTGCTGTTTCCGATTTTCTTTTTAAGAACTACAATTGACAGCATATACGAACAAAAATGAGCAATTTTGTTCATTGCAAAATTTTATTTTCATAATAAAAGAATTTGCTAAACTTTATAATTTCCCCCAATCTTACAGTGTTTCATGATCTTCCCTCACTTAGACAAGTCTCAAAATAAAGTGCACTGTGGAAAGAGGTACAAATAATTAACTGAAAATGAACTGCTGCACACTCAACTTTATCCGACATATTTTACTTTACCAGACAAGAGCAGGTTCAACAGATTTAAACAAAACAAATGTCAGTTACTTATGTCGTTTTCCAGTATGTTTAAATTCACCAGATAACACAATATTGACCTTTTTCTCTTTTTTTACTCGTCTGAAAATTAAGTCCATAGTTTACAAAACTCCAAATAAAACTGAAGTTTAGTATTCTCTTCCAAACAATAATAGGTGCAGGGGAATATTATTAATACCAACATCACATGTTTTGCACATACAGATTTTACATCACTAGTAAGCTAGATTAAGATCAGGCTTTTTCGTACCTTCATAATGTACGGACATTATAGCGCAGGGGGTTAAAGTTTCACTAAAATATATTTACTCTGTTTTACTGTCAGGAAAAAAACTTAGCTAGCTTTGTAATTTTAGTTATTATTCCTTTTCAAGATTATCTAGTATATGTTTAATAATCCAGTTTAATGTTTGCCTCCAATGTTTCACCATATTTCGGGGTGGTTAACCCACGGTTTACTTTGGCTTTTATGTATTGCAAATTGCAAACTTTGTGTCATCTTCACTCATAGTAAAGAACTTCCAAGCTAACGATATGTTAGTGTGTGGCTGTGAGTGTGCATGCTGCTGTAAGTCCATTGGCTGCGCCGCTGAGCGTATGATGTGAGGCGCATGTGTGAAACGGACCGGTTCGGTATCGCAAATACATGAGACTGACCGGCCGGTCTCTGGCCCAGGTCAAGCACGCTAAAAATTGGCCGATTGATCGGTGCATCTCTAGTCTGTATGTGCACCTGCCTTACCATGGATTAATGTCAGTATGCAGAGGCCTGGTACAGGCCAGGCTGGGGTGGTGTGGGGCTGAAGCGCTGAGCTGAAAAGCTGAATGGATGTGGAGAAAGAAGAGACAATGCTGTCTTTTAGAGGAATGCCCACTGGAACAAACAAGTGTCAAGATAAGGGAGAACTTTATTGGTTGCTGGACCGGAAAGGTTTCTTGTCCGGCAGTGTTACAGAAATTACAGGCAAAAAAAAGACCCCTAGAACTATTGCACACCCCCCCCCCCAAAAAAAAACTGCACTGTGTATAGTACTGTGCAAGCATAAAAGGAGGGGTAGAAATATTATATATATGATAGGTACATAATTTTCCGCTGGTAGGGTGGCACAGAGAATTGAGTTAAGATGAGGTTTTGAAATGGAGACTGGGACCACTGAGCAAACCAATGGCAGGGGAGCACTAACATCTGCAGAGACGAGCCTGTGGCTGCAGGCGCTCCTCAACTCTACCAGCCCTTTTTGTGGAGTGGATGAGCCTCATTGTTCTGAATGGAGGAGGAACTCTGGTAGACCACACTGTGTGAGAGACCACATCAGAAAGATCACTGGCAGCCTTGACTTCCAAAGGGCTGGAGCGAGAGCATTGCTGCATGAGTCCTTAGGCGCTGCATGAGTTACCCTTATGCGGAAGCCGACGCTCATCCAGATCACAAGTCCCACCTGGTTTACAAGCCGTAGGAGCGCGGCTCTGCGTGTCGGCGTGTGCATGCGTGTTTGCCACTTCTGCTCCGCCGGCATGTCCCGGACACGAAGAGGCTGACGATGCCATTATTTATCATGCCCGACATCAGGCGAGTCTGCATCAGCTTGCATCGCAACAGCATTTTTGCGTCAGGCAGGCCTTGGCTTCGGACTTACCGCCGACCTCTTGATACGTAATGGATCTTCAAGTTTGATTTAAAATTTTAACTGGCAATTTGTAACAGTCGGTTTTCAGATTTCAGACTGCATGTTCAGGCTGGTGTCACCCGTCTGGGTCTGAGATGAACTGGCAGGGCTCCTTAAACCTGATTGCTCTTTGTGTAAGCCGATTTTAATTTTCCTTCCATGTGCATCCAACTTCCGGGGTGTACCATTTTTCATAACTGAGCTAATTTAGTCTTCATTTTCAACACCATTGCTGTTGGCAAGAGATTGAAAAGTTCTGAAACTTATACTGGGCTGTTGGGAGCCACAAATGGGGTTTAGACCTTCTGTTGATGACTGTCAGACTTTTTTCGTAGCAGGAAAGTTTTGGGCTTAGGTCGGGATATACTGCCCATCTGTCAGCTCGACAGAACTCGAACATACCATACCAAAGGGGGGGGGGGCAGTCAGACCTTTTAACTGCTTATACAGCAGGGGTGTCAAACCCCTGTGTATTGAGTCGAGGTGGGTTTTGGTTACTAAATGTCTCCCTGTAGAACAATTATGTGGGTGGAATAAAAGTAAATGCTTCAATGTGTTATTCAATAAAATGCTTTTCATTGCGTAATTACACGTCGTATCGCTCTTTCGTATATTGGTGTCTGTGCTCCCACCCAACACATCCACCTGCGTGTCCTTTTACTGCGCGAGCTTAGTGCTCACCACATGCTGGTGTGTCATGCTCTGTACGGACCAGCCAGTGACTGAATGTGTACCGGAGAACTTCGCTAATGCCTGCACCTTGCTCATGTTGCTGAGATTCTGCCTCTTCTCCATGCATTTCTCTTAAAACCAGCTGTAGGACTAACGGTCCGTGTCGGACTATGTTCCTGGGACCGGCTATGACATCAAGGTCCCCTGTGGTCCTGTTCTGTCCCATATAACTGGAGGGGTCTGATCCAACCTTACGACTGTACTATTAGGGGTGGAGGGGAGTACATCATGTATGTCTGTGGGTAATGGCAAGCATGTGTAAAATGAGGTGGGTGGGGTGGGGCAGTGGCTCACTGATTAGCGCTGAACCCCGAAACTTTCGGGACATGGTTGGATTCCTGCCCCCTCTGCATGTATGTGCAGTTAGCATGTTCTTCCTGTGTGTGTTTTCGTCTTCTCCCCATGTCTCTTTGTTTGCACATTCTCCCCTGGTCTTTGTGTGTGTGTGTGTGTTTGTGTGTGTGTGTGTGTGGGTTGAGGTTGCATGTTCTCCCCGTTTCTGTGTGTATGGAGTTTGTGTGTTCTGTGTGTGTGGAGTTTCTGTTTTCTCTCTGTATGTGTGTGTTGAGTTTGCGTGTTCTCTGTCGGTCGGTTGGTTGGTCGGTCGGTCGGTTGGTCGGTCGTTTGCATGTTCTCCCTATGTCTGTGTGAGTTTCTTGCCATCTTTGAATCGCCTGTAGTGTGTAAATTTGTGTTGCCTTCAATGGGCCAGGATCCCACCCAGGCTGCCCTTTCCTCATGCCGCATGCTTCCCGGGCCAGCCTCCAGGATCACTGCGATCCAGTCCCGGATAAGTGGTCATGGAAGACAGACTGCTGGATTTCTGCATGGTAATGGAGTGAGACGTCCGCTAACTGTGTGCCTGTCTTTGCAGGGTTGATGCAGAGCCTGGGGAACGGATGAACGACTGATGCCTTCGCTGCTTCCCGAGGTATGCCATGCTCCCGTCCCGGCACACACCCAGGGCATCTCACGTCAGCCCCTCTCCCAAGTGTCAGGTGTTTTCCGGAGTGCATCTGGGATCTCCGGGAAGCGAAGCGTGTTCTGCCTCCTCCTTTCCGCCGTACCGGTCCGCTGGGGGATCTTGAGGCAGCCGCTCGTCTTGGCTTCCACTCCCTTAATGGAAGTTTTGTGTCAGGCTGACTTTCAGGCTTTGCACCCTCTGTGACCCAGATGTAAGTGATGTAATCGGGCTTCTTTAGTGGGTCCAGAGAGTGACTTCGTCAGTCCGCTGTCACGTTTGCGGCATGTATGTGTTCGCACCCATGTGGTGTCACCACGAGAGGATCGACTCCTGCGGAAACGTCTGTGTTGGCGGTTGTGCTGGGTGTGAGCTTTGATTTACTGTGCCCTAACCATTCTTCTCTGTCTAGGGCAGTATGATGCTGCTTGCTGTGACCCTGGTAGCCTTTAGTGCAGCTCAGGGACCTGCCCCTGTCTCAGGTAGGACGATTACATGAACCTCATGATAACCATTAAAGTGTTACTCTCTCGCACCATGTTTATATTACATTCTGGTTGAGTTGATGTGTCACATAGATGATCAGGGTACAGTGAGGCAATGGTGTTCACGAATATTATCAGAGCGTAGTGGAGTCTCAGTGGTTTGCTGTGGCTTTTCTTACATTTTTTTCTTTTTCTTCCGTTAACCTTGCTCTAATGAGCTGCTCGATTGAATCTCCCGATTGTTTTTCCATTGTGGGTTTCTTTTATTTGAGACAGATTTTCACCCAAGCTTTTGTGTAAACCTGTTGTTCAAGCCCTGCCTGCATTGTTAGCTCATTTCCAATACAAGTTGCCCACCTGGGAAATTTTACCCTGTGACTGTGTCTTTTGGGAAATTAATTTGGACAGGCAGCTTTTTGTTTTATAATTTCATCATTTCAAGCTTATGAGAGCAAGTATTCTACACTATAGAAATCTTGCACATCTGCACGAGAGATTCATCACAGGAGTGAAACCATAAACGTCCTTATGTCTCTTTTCAAGATGTCCCGTTTGTAACCAGCAAGCCCACCACAGCGTTTCCCCGTGTTACCGTGGCAGCAACATCCACTGGCAGGACCACCCCCACTGGGCCCAGTGCAGCCACACCGACCCCCGGCGTCATCACAGCGGCTGATGGCGAGGACCAGGTTGGAGTTCCCGATGGGCCCTCCTTCACCCTCACGACCCCGGTCCTCAGTTCTGAGCCTGCCCCCACCAGCTTTCCTTTCATCTTGGCGACCACTGGTGAAGCTCAGGATGGCAGTACAGGGAGCGGGAATGCCAGTGACATGTCACCTGCCCTGACACCAGTACCTGCTACATCCAGCGAAAGCACCATGGCCCCGGGATCCTCCACAAAGCCCGCGGCTGGGCACAGCACAGCCCACACCACCACCACTGCAGCAGGTATGGTTCAGCCTTCATCCTGCATTCAAGGTGCTTCTATTTGATTTTATTCATCCATGTCCTACATGTCCAAATGAAATATGGACATATAGACCTGTAATATGGACATGTAATGAAATATTTTTAAGAGGAAACTGGTTTACTTTATGAAGTCACAGTGTCACCAGGCACATTTAGATTGTGCTTGATATAGTTGTGAAGATTAAAGATTGGACTGGATGTGTTTCACTGCTCTCGGTGTCAACACCCGACCTTTCACAACTAAACGCCTGTTGGGCTCTTCCTGATAAAGCAGGAAGTCCTGCTTGCTCCACTCTGCTGTCAAACCACTGAGAACAGAGGGGTTGGAAAAGCACTTTGTCCCTAAATTTTTCTTGGCATGCCCACAGGTCGTGTTTGACACTGGCGACCTGATGTTCTGGTGCTTGTGCTGTGAGACGAAACCCAAAACGGGAACCACACATCGACTGAATATCAGTTACCTTAGGCTTCTAGAAATAATCTGGATCGATGAATCTGAATGAATGCCTTTATGACTTGCTTACCGCTGATGTCATTGTCTCGTCTTTGTTTTTAGATGGATCGGGAACAGGTAAGGCAGCAAAATCTTCAGTTTTCCTGCTGCTTAGTGGTAGCTAAGTACTGGCTCATGCTGGAGAGCCTCCTGCAGTGAGTCAGCGGTAGGAGTCAGCATTCAGCAAGGACTCACACCCATGTTTCTCACTTGTTAAAACTGCTTTTCACACACACAAGGGACACTATCACACTGAAACTCACTCTGTCATTTTTATGGACTTTCTCACATTTGCTCATATACTGCCTCTGTCTTTGTGTCCTCCGGTTTGTGTGTGTTATTAAATGTTAGTTAGAGCAGTGTTTCCGAACCCGATCCTCGGGGACCCCATGACAGTCCATGACTTTGCTCCCTCTCAGCTCCCTGCCAGACAGTTTGCAGTCAGCTGAGAGGGAGCAAAAATGTGGACCGGCTGGCAGGGAGCTGAGAGGGAGCAAAGACATGGACTGTCTGTGGGTCCCCAAAGATCGGATTGGGAAACACTGAGTTAGTGGTTTAGCTCTTAGGTGAAGCTGCGTATCCCTCTAAACATGGGCCTCTAGCCACCTTTTACCCCCCATCCCTGACATTTTAAAGCCAGATTTTTATCCCACCACCTCTTGGCCTCCCTTCCCTCTCACTTTTCCTACAGATGACACAGCAGTCATCGCAGTGATGGTGGCTTTGTCTTCCCTACTGGTCATCATCTTCATCATCATCGTGCTGTGCATGCTAAGGTGAGAAAAACGACATGGGGGAAGCCGTCAGTCATTCTCTCGCCTACTCACAGCTGCGTCGTTTGTTTTATCCGCACTACAGCGTGACTGGGAGGGAATGCCATCATGGTACTGGAGTCCTGCTCATGTGCTGTCTGGGTTTATGGTGCACACTGTTTGGTACAGAACATACGCGCGCGCACACACACACACACACACACACACACACACACACACACACACACGCACACTCAGTGGGCTGACCCCCATGCATAGCGTCCTCTGCCTTGTACCCTGTTGTTCTTGCAATTGGCTCCATGCTCATCACTACCTTGGATAAGAGATAATGGACAATGGATGTATCTTAGTTGGTTTCTACTGGGTATAACACGATGCTAAGGACAAATCAAACGTATAATTCATACACCAGCGAGTCAGGTAGTAGACGTTCTGTTACACGTTGGTGGACTACTGCTGTCTCTGTATGTGGAACCACTGATGTGCTGAACACATTCTCTTGGCAGCGTTTCCGGTGAGCAAATGCAATACTCTCACACTTTCTGCCATTTTTCTGTGCCGTTTGATCGACAGGTTTAAGAAGTACAAGCAGGCTGGGAGCCACTCCAACTCATTCCGGCTGTCCAACGGCAGAGCCGACGACACGGGTATCCTATACCTCATCATATCTCTCTCCACCCGTCATGCTGGCTGGGCTCTTTGTCCTGGCGCCAGTGTGCCCACAGCAGTGTCTTTGTGACCCACCATCATGTGCTCAAAGAATCAATGCTGAGTAGTCCGTCACGTAAAAGTCTGAAGTCTCACTTTACCTTATGTGGCACCAGTGATTCCGGTGCAGTTCAGCCCAGCCATTCATTCCTCTAAAAACTTTGTTTGTTTCATCCTTGTGAATTAGAGGAATGTCTTGATTATAGCGCCGCTGTTCTAACTGTTGCTATTTTGCGTGTCCGTCTGGAGCCCACGCACTTCCTGTGAAGTTATGGGGGTGGCCTATGGCTGTCTCAGGAGTGAGAGGCACATGACTGCCTGATTAGTTCCACCTGCCCCCCCCCGTTGTATTTGGTTGACTCTGTTTCTCTTCTATTGATAATATATTGTGCTGGAACTTCACAAGTGTTAGGTGAGGGGGCATCAGCATTGTTTGAGATTACAGTATCCAGTATACCTTTGTGGAAAATAGGAAGCTTGTTAAATATCTCCTTGTATGCTTTCATTCTAATGATCAAGCTTTTCATTGTGTTTTATTTCCATCTAGTGGTCACTCTGCAGTCATGCTAGCAATTTGTACAGTCTTTGGTTATCTGAGTTAATTCCAATGAATATGTAACTTCTCCATTTACACGTGACCCTTACAAGTATGTAATTGTCAGGGTAATTAAGCATTTTAGTAACATGGCTACTTCACCTCCTTCTTCTGTTTCCCACCCTTTTCCCCCAATATGTCACTCTCCCTCTCAGAGATGCAGACCATGCCCCTATTGGCCCGCTCCCCCAGCACCAACAGGAAGTACCCACCCCTCCCCATCGACAAGCTGGAGGAGGAGATGAACCGTCGCATGGCGGACGACAACAAGCTTTTCCGGGAGGAGTTCAATGTGAGACCCCGGCTCCAAGTCCACAGGAAGCGCCATACAGGCCCAGTGTACATGTCATCGTGCCATCCTGTGACTCACTCCAAGCAGAGTCCCACTGCTGTGTCAGAACTGAGTCAGAACATGGCCAAATATTTTAGGAGGCTTTTCTGCTATCTAATAACCACATGTCTTTGTATACAATAAGCATGGAATAAATATATAAACAGGGCTTTGAAGGTCAAATCACTGCAGTCCTGAAGCATGGTTACATTTGGTTACAGTTGAAGCTGTCACAAAGGCCTGAAGTTGCCCCTCCCCCCACCCACTGTTCACCAGTGGGGGTTTACCATGCCGCCCTCTTCCTGGGCTACAGTGACGTTTGCCCATCTGTGCCCGTGCAGGCTTTGCCGGTGTGCCCCATTCAGGCCACGTGCGACGCGGCGGCCAAGGAGGAGAATAAGGAAAAGAACCGATACGTCAACATCCTCCCTTGTAGGTGCCGCCTCCTCTTCTTCCTCCTCCTCCTCGTGTCGCTCCCTGTCTTCTCTGTTTCCCTTCGCTTTCTTTCCACGCTTAGAACTTCGCATTTTGTTTTGCCAGATAAACATACCAGCCTGCGTCTGGCTGTCTCCCGCCATCATGCGCTCGAATGAATCGTTGCTGAGTGGTCTGTGACGTACAGCGGCTCACAGGCCAAAGTTCCTCTTCACCTTATGCGCCCCCAGCGACTCCAGTGTAATTTAGCCAGTCCATCTATTCCTCTGAAAATTGATTAGTTTGTTTCATGCTTGTGAACTAGAGGAATGTTGTGATTATAGCGCCGCTGTTCTAACTGTTGCTATTTTGTGTGTCCGTCTGGAGCCCACACACTTCCTGTGAAGTTATGGGGCGGCCTATGGCTGTCTCAGGAGTGATAGGCACGTGACTGGCTTCGGCTGATTAGTTCCACCTGGGCTTCTCCCTGCGGAAATGTTCTTGTTTGTTTTTCTAAACAAATGGTCTATATGCTGCTTTTCAGACCCACATTGGTTTTGTTTTCTTTGTCACCTCAGGCTTCTACCCCTCAAGTTTTATCTTAATATACTTTTGCTTCTTTCTGTCTTTTGCCCACCAAAACGTCTCCATATTTTCCTTGTTTGCTCTCTGTGTTGTTTATCCTGTTCCTGCTTGCAGCCCATTCCCCCTGAAGAGGAAAGTCCAGTCCCATAAGCCCACCCCTTCCTGTGTGGTTCCTGTGTCATGTGATTGTTGGCTGTTGTGACTGGACAATTCGCACAGAAGCCCCCCTCCCCCCCCCCCCCCCGCCCCCCACCCCCCCCCCCAAGCCACCCCCGCGCTCCACTCTGTGTTCATTTATTTTTTTTTTTTTGTTTTTTTTTTTTTGTTTTTTTTTTTTTTTT
>JAAGVU020000040.1:29076335-29102949 GCA_011763525.2 Mormyrus iriodes
TCTGAAGGCGAAAGGGGGTCAAACACCGTATTAGTATGGTGTTCCTAATAATCCTTTAGGTGAGTGTATATCATTCCTAAAATAAGTACATTGATACTTGTATGTTTTGATTACAGTAATATAGTTCTAAAGAAACAAATTTAGGTGATTTGGTGTGTTACTAAGTTTCTTACCCCAAAATCAGGGTCGGATCTACCTTTAGAGAAATCCTTGGTACATGTCACCAACTGTGGGGGGGTTAGATTTCACCGTGGCCTTTGTCTGGGTCCCCTTGTATCAGTCAGGCCCTAGGCAGCTGACTAGTTTGACTATGTCTAGAACCGAGTCTGCGCGAGATTTAAATAAAAATCTAACACTGCAATCTCACACTGCAATTTCACTACGTTGATGATTAAATACAGTTCTTTTCTTTGTTGAATTTTCTGTGACCCTCAGAATACGTAGTTGGATGCATGGGTGTTTCTCAGATGTTGCATTAAATATGGGCCTCCAGAGAAGGTGGTTATTGAGGTGTGCAGTACAGAAGGAAAACCCAATTTACAGATTTTGAAGATTGCAGTATCGAAACGAGTAAACACTCTCAGGCATAATTATGGCAGAGATAAGGCAGCAGGTTAAGGCAGACTGACATGTAGGAATGCAGAAATATTTTACAGTCAACCACACGATTGAGCCTTTTTTGTTTTTCCTGTTGGCGCAGGATTGTCTCGTACAGGCAACACTATGATTAAAAAGTCCCTTTGTCATGCCATCGCCTCCTTCTCCTCCTCTTCACGTGGTGGAAAGAAGAACAGCTGTGCTGTCATGGCAGCCATCCCAGGCGGATGGGGGTGTGGCTGAAGAGGGGGTCCAGTCCATTCTCCTGCAGTATGGGCTCCCACACTAATGTGAGGTCAGAGGTCAGGAACCCTTACTCATTGCATTTGATCTCTCACCTCCCTCTGCCCACCCACCTGACTGAATGACAACTGAGAAACACATTATTAATGGGGCTGTGTATAATAGCATTATCTGTAAAAGTAGCATTATTTATTAGCATTATTGATGTCTATAGGTAAGGTCTGTGGTTTCCCAGCCTATTAGCACAGCACTGGATTCTGATAATATGGCTATATTTTCTTGTTTCAGGGTTGGCATGTTGCTTTTTATAAAACATTTTGTTTCAAAATTTTTTGTGACATATTTACAAGTGTTGGAAAAAAATCTGGAAAGATTGCCTTTCCCCTGACATAAGCACATGTGAAACTATGAGCAGCTGCTCACCTTTTGCTGTGATTTGTGACCGCTACATGTCATTTATCAATTGGAAAAATAAAATATTTATATGGGCTTAAATAAAATCTCTCTCCTTTTTTCCTCATGTTAAAATCCACTTCTTCATACCAGACAGCCACCACATCACAACACCTAACTGGCATTTCATTGTATAAAATATTATTTTAATTTACTGCATATTACAAAAACGTTTAATAATTCTGCAAACTACTATGTACAAATTATTTTCATTGTAAGGCAGCACAGCGGCTCTGTGGGTAGCCTTATAGCCACAAACCACCATCATGCCATCTTTCTGTGTCTGTGGAGTTTGCATGTTCTCCCATAATATGTTTGCATCCTGTAAGGGCTTTTCCATCCAGGCTACCCCCATAATCCTGACCGGGATAAGATGGATGGACAGAATTTTCATCCTTTTTTAAACATTTGCTATTCGAACATATTTTTCAATGATTGTAATCCTGTAATTATGTTAATTAATCGTCAGTAACACCTGAGTTTATCCCTCAAATCGGGAACTAGGTTACAGTACTGTGTCTGCAGTTGCTCTTGCTCAGTTTGGGCGTGCAGTAATGTTCAGAGGTGTTCTCCTTCCACAGTTCCGATCTTCCTCGCAGTCGCTTGGAAAGTCTCCCACCGCCTGGGGGAGCTTCGCCATTGTTCTCTGACACCTCGATGTGTTGCTCGACTTATGGTGGGCTAGATGGCGAGATACCCAGCAAGACTCAGCATGTTTGACAGCTTCACCTGTCAAAAAAATAAATAGATTACCATAAAAAAGACATATCCCCGAGGCACACAAAGTTTGTCGATCCACGTCCACAGCATTTCGGACCTAAAACACTTGAAAAAAATGTCCGGGAACCGGGCAAATAGCAGCTGATTTTAGTGCGAAGAGAGAGGGATCGTCACCTTCAGATTGTGTTACAGCACATTGCGTTCAAGTTCTTCCCATGTTCTGTTGCCAAAGTAATGCATCATTTGTCTCGCAGATGTTTCCCCCACTTTTTATCTGTTGCTTAATTCAGATCTCTCTTCCCCAGGGGAACCAAATACGTTTGACGATGCTTCTTGCTCATGTCTGCAAGGGCTGTTCTTCGTTCTCGACATACGGAGCCTGCGCACGTCGCCTCCAAATTTGCGTTAAGCATTAACCACCGCCTTTCTGTAGTGTTGTAATAACTCCTATACTGCATCAGTGCCTTTACTACTTCAGAAAACCACTGGGATTATTTCGGCGTACTGTGGAAGTGAACTAGAAACTGATGTCATCTACGGAGTCGTGCTGAATCTGCCATAAGCAAATCCGAAACAAGGCCGGACACCGAGCTGACTCTAGTCACTATTGATAGGCTTACTTTTAAGCAAATCATTCTCCGACATCATATAAGAATTTTTAAATAGATTTCTTAAAATAATCGTGGCGTCTACTTATGAAACATTTCATTAATTAAAAAAAACACGATTAGGAAAAAAGACGTGGGTCTTAAACTGTTTTGGTCAATTTGTCCTCGAGTAAAATAATACAATTCACAAGCGGGCCTGCAATATCGTAGATAAAATCTACACCAGTCACGTATTAACAAATACTGCATAAAATAACATCTTGCGCTGCATATCTGAATTTATCTATTAAAATAGAGCCTAACTAATTTTTGTGTTTACATGTTCACAAGACTTTCAATGTGCACTAAATTACATTAACCTGCGCAAACTTCAAAGTACAGCTTAAAAAAAAAACATTGAAGAAGGAACTTATGAATGGATGGACTGATATCGTCACCTCCAATCGTTTCCAGATACCGTCAACAAAGATGTCAAAGGAAGAGGTTCACTCGGTTCGTCGTCGAATGGGGTCTGTCATAGGGGATTTCTCCCCCAAGCACTGAAACCTCAGATGAATGAAGCTCGCCCACTCCGTGAGCTGGGTAGTTGATTTAATTCTCAAATCATCGTCTGTTTTTCTACAATGCTTTAAATTACAAGCCAGTCCCTGGCATGAATAGACGCGGTCACGGGGTGTTTTCGTCTCTTTCATCTCGCTTTAAAGGACCGTGAGATATTCTTGTCCCTGACTTGTTGTTAGATTTGACAGCAGACCCATTCAGTGTGGAATTGGCCGCAATTAGAGCAATTATGCTGATTCGCACTTGTGTTAGTGATGGAACAGAGTTTTCGCTGTGTGTTATTGTGTGTGTGTGTTCCGTATTGGGCCGCTTCAGAGTTACTACAGGCAACAGGAAAAAAACACACCCACACAGTCAATATATGAACGAAACGAACGCATGCAGACCAACAGGATGACTAATATATTATTACAGTTCCACTTATTTAGTCTATAGTAAAAATCAGCACTAGTAGGATATTTTGACTAACTGCAGCTGTCTGTAGTTGGCTGGCAGATGCCTTATATCCATAGAGCTATTCCGGTTTATTAATTCATCAAGTCATGTATAAAAGTAATGTAACACGTCTTCTTTAAAGTCTAATTTCATATATAGAAGGTTGTGCACAAATAACCTATCTGCAGATAAACTGGACGACACAGAAATATACACTGAATGGACATAAAAGGTAATCGACTTACATTATACTAAAATCAGCAAAATCGACTACGATTTTCTTCAAAGCTAACGAATCCATAAGCATACAATCGGCAAAATATTAAATTTATTACGCCTCCTATTTTATTCGTAGAGTATATCTAGAGCATCATAGTGTTTTCAGCATAAAAACAGCTTATGAATTAACATAAAATACTGACACAATGCCATATCTAATCCATTGCAGCGAATGCCAATACATATCAAAACGCATTTCTTTTTGACCTCTGAACGGGAATTTCACATCATTATTCATTAAAAAAACAGGAACATGAACACAAACAAACCGATGTTTTTTGCATCAATTAATTAATTAAGGAAAGCTAATCGAATATAAGTGGCGGAAAGATTTTAACAACATTGTTTACATGCATGCAGAGTTCTTTGATGTCTTTAAAATTCGTTGCCTTATTTTTCCCCCAAACATCAAGCGCAAACTTCACTGTTATTGAAGAATCCGGTGTTATGCAGAAAGGCCGAAGAGCGCAGCGCTTTAGAGTTCAGGTGGAAGCGGGTGTGTCTCTAAGACCCTGCGGAACCCCGCGGAACTCCGCCGTTAGTTGTCTGTACTCTCCTGAGTGTTGCTAGTTATTTGGGAGGAGGCGCTGTAGCCATTTCATCACTTTAAAGGGAAAAGGAGCAGGGATCAGAGTCCCGTAGAAACAGTGTAAGCAGCGAGCTGCAAACATTTCCACCGCTCTCCGCTGAGACCAAGCACGGCTGAGGCGAAGAACTTCCAGCGGTCCATGCGGGGCACGCTGAAAACGCATAAAGAGAAGCGTCTGACGGCGATTCCCTATTGCATTTTGTGCATTTTTGTCAATGTGTAACGACCGGAGAACAGGTCTATGAGATTCTTGATCTGCCGTGAGAAGTTTGGTTGTTTGCCTAACTGGAGGTGGAAGAGAGAGGTTTGTTAGGGGGAGAACCTCAGAGCTCTACAAAAGATGGTGTGGAGCATTTCTTTGAACAGAGTGTTTATGTGCGTTGTCGCGCTATGGCTGGGATTTATATCGCCCCTGTGCAAAGCTCGGATTTACACCAACCATTGGGCTGTGAGGATAACTGGGGGTCCTGGCTTTGCAGATAGGATAGCGGAAAAATATGGCTACAAAAATATGGGACAGGTACGTATTTTCCGACTCGCATGAATTAACTTCTTTGATAGTGTTGTGTACATGTCTTTAAAACCCCTTGCTTTAACGATTTATTATAGCTGTATTTTAACTTTGCCGACCCCCCCCCCATTGTCAGACTTTATTCTTGCCAGGGTTACCCAGTGCGATTCCCTTTTGAGTGCTCTCCAAAGAAACAGAAATGATGTACTTTACAGCTGTGCATATCTCAGTGCCCCCCTTCCGTGTTCTGTACGCATGTATATGTATATATATATGTGTATATATATATATATATAAATTTTTTTTTGCTTAAGTTTAGCTGATTTTATATAAAATTATTGATCATTCTGTCGGTAGCGTGGAAAACCAAGTAAATGCAAAGTACATGCACAACAGGTGTTCGTCCACCGAAGTTATTCAGTATGATCTTCCAGGGCCAGGTGTGACCATGACATTAACGTACTCTGTGGGAGGGCAACCTGCAGGCTAACGAATAATCAAAGCATCAAAGTTACGCTAATCCTTGTCATGAGAGTTTACATTATTATTGGGTTTAGATGATAATCTCTAAAGTGCTTGGAGCGTTTTCATGTTATGTATCAAAATAGCGATTATGGGTAACAATATTCGCAGCTCTTCAGTTTGTTGGTGGGATCCGGGTCTGTCTTCATGATGTTTGTGTATTTGACAGCAGTCCTCTTATAAATATGCACGCTTATCTAAAACTGTCCCCGGGGTGGTGGAGAGTATGTCCCGCTGAAGGAGGTGACCGACTATTAATGCAGCCTCTCAGCTTCCTTTTTTGTAGCCGTGAAATGATGATCTTATAGTGGAGGCTACAGTGGTTTACTACTAACGCCCCGTTTCAAAAATATTTAAATACAGTTCAGTTTTTAGCATGCACTTCTTTCTTTACTGCCTTAATATTTTTGACAAAGTTACTTTGTTTTTATGTCAGAAAGTTGACCCTTTCTGTAGATCTTTTGAGATATATAATTTTTTTTTTTTTTTTTTTTTTTTGAGGCACCTGATGTTTTTACCTTTTTTTTTCTACCCATCAAGCAGGTGCCTGATAATGTCTGCAAAGCCAGACCAAGGCTTTTTTTTGTGATCTCATATTAAATGCCTGGGGATTTTTAAAATGTGTTTGGTCAATTTATAGCTGCTGCCTTGATTTCACACGAATGGTCCCCTACATCTCCCGCTTTTGTCAGACCACAAAGGGCCATTTTTTCATGCTACACTAGCAACAGAACAATAGATGACTTTTGAAGTTTTCCTATTCACAGTGCTTGGCTCCTGTTTTGGTTCTTGGCCTGTTGGTAGATGTAATGTGGTCAGCTGAAGAAGGGCTAGCCGGAAGGGAAGTTGAGAACCAAAGCGGTTCTCTTCTGGTCTGGTTGTGTGTGGTACCTGGAATCCCATATACACAGTGGGCTCTCTAGAGTTACTCTGCGTGGTCTGTGGCTGACGGCCAGCTGCCCGTCACTGATGAGAGAGCCCATAATTAATACATGCATGTTTCTCATGACCGAGCTCACACACCACACCCTCCAGTGTATTGCAAATCTTCGGCGTCCGGTGCATCTCCATGTTTGCTCTCAAATGGGACAAGAAGCGGGAGAGGGAAGGTGTGAGCCTCGCTGTCCCTCCTGGCACTGCGTCATACTCCCAGCCCGAATGCAGATCTGTCACTTAACCTAAATTAATAATAAAACAGGGTTGTTTTTCTCAAGCTCGGAAATGTAAGTGCTTTCTGAAGACTGTCAGTTCTACTGTTCTGATGGCAGCCATTGGGAAACCATTAAGGACCGAAGTGTTGAGAGAGAACTTTCTTGATTATATTAATAATAGCAGTAGTAGTAATGGGGGTGGTTTTATTATTATCATTATTATTGTTGTTTATTTTATGTTAGCTGAACAATGACTGTAGCAGGTGTATGTATCTGGCTGTGCTATTTAGCAGCATGATGATGGTGATGATTTTATTAAAGGAAATGTGCACATTTGAGCATAATTTTCCTGATGTCCGCTTCTACTCGTACATGATGCTCAAATATGCACATTTCCTTTAATAAAATCATAACCATCATCATGGGCTGCAGTGCTAAATAGCACAGCCAGATACATACACCTGCCACAGTCATTGCTCAGCTAACATATAAAATAAACAACAATAATAAAAATTGTTTGTGGCCAAAGGAGAGAAGCAATGAACATTTAAACTCCCATTTTTACAACATTTTTAGCTCCCAGTTGTACTTTAAATGACAGTTCTAATTGTTTTGATTAGCTTTTAATGTGTGAATTTTAAAAAGCGTAAATGATTCCAAGCAGCCCTCTCTCTGTACTCTGGTGCATTGTTTAGAAAGATTTGAGCAATTCTGCCACATTGAAATTTTGAAATGTGGACCTCCACTGAGTCCAATTGAGCAAATGCCGGGCCTTTTATGAGGTTAAGTGCTAACCCCGGTGTGATTTGCATCTGAATGTTTACGCTCGTTGTACTTTGACACTTAATAGGGAAGGGATTCCTTCACTTCCTGCTTGTGTCAACTTGTTCAGAGTGTTTTCCCGTGTGGTGATAGCTCCCTGTGGCCTTCTTTGACCTTTGACCCCCTTGCTAAGTGTTTGCTGTTGGGAAAACAATATGTATGAATTGCATTGATAAAATGGAGGGGGTACGTGGTCGCCTGGTGTCTGAATATAACTAGAAAAGGAAATGAATGAAATGCTGTCATTTTAGTTGGTCCTTGGATGTTAAAAATCGGTAATTTCTCATACTTTTGATGATTTATTTGTGTGACATTCGATGCGCTTCTTATGGATCTGCACCCACAATCGATACATGGCTAAGAGATGGTCTGGCACTGGAGGAAGCTCCTGGCCTTCTGGGATGAAAGGGCTGCTTTAGCTAACACCCTGGGGATTCTTCCCCAGATAGCGATCGCTGCTTAATGTGTGGGCCAGGGCTGATCCCTGACGATAAAGTGAGCGGGGGGGTCAACTACAGGAGTGCGCTTTCATCTGAGGATAGCTTCATTAAAAAGGTCCGTGCAGCTGTGCTGGACCATGACACCTTCAGGGTGGCATTCCTCACCTCCTCCTCAGAGAAGCCCCCTCTGCTGCTTCTGGCAGGGTGTAGAAATAGCTTAGGCCGTGTTTGTCCAATTGACCGAATGGGGGCTTTGAGACTAAATTTGAATCATTACACTGCATATTAAGTTATTTTCACAGATCAGTTTGACCTGTTTTAGAGCAATGACTGATATTCTAATTCTTTTCAAAGTTGGGTGTGAAGGGATGTTGATAAAATGGTGTTGGGGGGGCACTCAGGGTAGTATGCAAACAGGCTTTGAGTGGGATGACAATCAGGGTCCCTTTTCAGCAAGCTGGGAGGAACGTCTGACCAGATTCAGATTGGAAGCATAGTGGAAAAATGGTGCACATGAGCCGTACGTGCCTCGACAGTTCGTTGGAGAAGTTCTCTTATAAAGCCATTAGCATGCTTTGTAGGGCAAGCCTGTTGTTCCTCAGCTGAAGTAAAATACCACTGATCATAACCCATTTGGCTCATTGTGCCTGACTCTCTGCAGTATAGTTATTTTCCCCACTTTCTATAGTCTTTGCCAGAACTAAATGTTTCTGTGTACTGACATTAAGAATGTAATGAAATTTAAAATCCCAGCCTGCCTCTTTAAATTTTAGGTTTTATACTGTGACCTCAGCATCATAAAATCCAACAAGTAGCTTCAGCTGCCTTATGGTTTCAAAAAGTGCTTGAGTGACATGAGATCCATAGAGAGACGATTAATCACTCTCATTATCCGCAGTTGGTAATGATCAGGCCAGTGTGTTTTCTGTATGGTCACACCCATCAGAGATCTTCCTTGGTGCTGATAAAACTATGGAACATTGAACACCCCCCCCCACCCCCCAGAAAACAGTGTAAATCTTGCTGAAAAACTAAGAAGCGTAATCAAAATTTCAAAAAGCATTCCATATCTGTATGAAGTAAATTTTTAAGGCAGTTTTGTTTGTGCACCGCATGACAGTTTATCTGGCTGCACATTTTGACATATTTATAGCCGTGATGTGCGAGCTGGGCTTGTCCTGGAACTGGCTTGTTTTCTCGTCGTCAGGCTCTGCTTGCTCGGTAAAAAGAGCTCAGGCGAGGGATTGGTTAATTATCCAATGAGTCGACTTCTCGTGTTTCCTTTGCCTGAAAAATGATCAGGATTCTAATGTGGCATCTTCAATGGCTTGCTTCAGTGGTGGATACATAATTTATGCAGCCTCATTGGAGACTTAACGTCTTCACCAAGTCTTATTACGTGATAGTTTGATAACCATCAACGGTGAAGGAAATCACAGGGCAGAATGTACAGAAATGTGATCAGTTTTATTATCAATACAGATGTTTTTTTTTTTTTTAAATATGATTTTCCCCCTTTCTTTTTGTAGATTGGCGATTTGAAGGACTACTACCACTTTTTCCATAGCAGGACAATAAAAAGGTCAACACTGTCTAGCCGTGGTCGCCACAGCTTCATCTCAATGGAACCACAGGTAAGGAGATCTAGTCTGCCTGCCTGGTGAGATCTGCATTATTGATATGACATAAGACACTTTAGAAGGCTGCATGGAACTGAATAATCTCTTTCCCAGTCTCTATGTTCCCCTGTTCCTACCTGACTAGAGCCCTCAGCTTGATTAGATGACCGATGTCCCACCTATGCATCTCTCTTCTAATGTCTCCACCTTTCCCCAAATGGTATGGGCTGAGCAGCATACATCCCACATCTGTACGCCGGTCTGGCAAAGATGAGGATGGAGCTCTGGTTTCACTCTGGTACTCGTAGATAGCTGCTGCTCTGTTTGTGTGTTCCTAGGCTGATCTCCTCACATCCCAGGAGGTTACAGTATTGTGCTTCAATCTTCCGAAATAATATCCAGCTGGAGTGACGACTCAGCAGTTGGATTTTAGTCGTAAGAGTGTGGAATGTGCGTGGGAAGTTAATAAAGTTTGCCAGCTTCAACATTAGCTCCTGGAGACTTTTTTTCTCTTCACACATCAACCTTCCTCGGTTAGCTTTTTTTTGTCAGTGTCACTGTATGTGGTTGATTTTGAAGACTTATTGTCTACTCTTCTGGCC
Source organism: Mormyrus iriodes (assembly GCA_011763525.2). NCBI lineage: Eukaryota > Metazoa > Chordata > Actinopteri > Osteoglossiformes > Mormyridae > Mormyrus > Mormyrus iriodes. The sequence goes on from JAAGVU020000040.1 coordinate 29,086,488, forward strand.
TCATACCCTGCATTAAGTAATGTCTGCCCCCTTATCTGCACTGCTGAGTTAGGAGCTTTTACTCCTCTGTATTGTACCCGATTCTAGATCTGTAGCTTCGGGAGAAAACCTTTATTTAATTGCAATTACCAAACAAGACTTTTTTTTTTTTTCTGCTAAATGGATCACGTCAAGACGTGCAGCATGACTCATCAGTATTCTTGACCCACCCAGAATTCCTCATTTTAATGAGTTGATGATTTTGCAGAGGGTAAGCTTAGGAAAACGTCCTTTGACCTTGGTGATACCAAATTGTCACTCTTCAGCATGTTTCCCCCCTTCCTTGGACCTACTGCATTGACCTGCTGGCTGTAAATTTTGTTCATACAGTGTGAACTGTTTTGAATATAGGCTCTGTAAAAAGTTGTCACTAGGGAGGCTGTTAGTCACGCTTTATGGATCTTTATGACTTTCCTGGTCATGAGCTCAGGGCTGGGCAGATTTCACAAGGATGACCTTTTCTACAGGTGAACCGGCGTTGATTTCCTCACCTGTAGTCTGGAGAGGCAGCAGGGTGCCGATTGTGACATGGTGGTAAAAGGTGTGGGATAGTGACAATGCTGGGTTTTGGTTTGAGGTACAGTTAGCATTTGTTCCGTTTTGGGGTTTGTCTCCTGATATGGGGGTCCAAGCCAGTGGCTTTCAGTGTCATAAATTCCAGCTGAGAGACTCTGTCACCTTGATTGTTCTCACCCTGCCCTTTTTTTATTCGGAGCCCTCCTGCACTCAGGGGACACGGAGTGTTTATAAGGCAGGAAGGGGAAGGGGGTGTCTCCTCATAGGGGAAGTTCTCAAAATATCACAATATTGGAACTTGTTAGAGCAAGTTCATTGCTTTGACTGGGGCGGCGGTGGGGGAGGAGGATGGGACTGGATTGTTTGTAGCTGGTGTTTATATTGAGATCTGAAGCTAATTCTTCTCTCTATGAACCAATATGGATTCTCCATAAATTATTTTAGTGATAAGTAATTTCTTATGGTTAATTTAACTTCCTGATGTTAATTGCATTGATGTGCTTTTCACAAGGTTAATTATAGTATTTTTAGTCTGGCTGCATATGGAAATCTATCATTAGGAATGGAATAGAGCCTCACATTTGAGTGGAACACAGTCCCAGAATAGTTCCCAGAAATTCAGCCATGTTAATAGAGAACTCAAAGATAAAAGAAAACTTTTAAATAGTTTTGGGGATGAGCAAGCACTGAGAAAATAATAACAAATGTTAAAAGATAACAACATACTTTGGAAATCCTGCGTCATCCGGTTCACCTACAAAACTGGCAGAGTCAGGTGTGTGACATCATGTGTCCTCTTTGTTGGTTTGAGCTTAGCGTCAGCAGCATGTAGCAACTGGCGGCATATCCATGGCTGTGAGGATTAACTCCTGATTGTATCGCTCTCAAAAGCGTTAGCCACCGGAGAGGCGGACCTACTGCTGGTTTGCAGAGTGTGTGCTCTTCGTGGCAGGAGACCGTGGTTTGTCTTGGAGCAGGACCTGTGTTTTTTCTGGAATGTTTGTGGACCGTTTTCTAAGCCCACTGTTGGTTAGATAGGACAGTATTCTGTTTACAGACTGACGGCCTGTTTGAAGCGGGCTCAGCTAGTAATGACATGCCTCCGACTTTCTCAGATGTGAACCTATTTGCGGGGTTTCCCTTTGTCATTGTTATCAACGCAACCATAAACCACATCGTTATACTTGAGTGGGATATGATGTGCGACGTGATTTTGTACGACTCCTCGGTAATTTTGTCCATGTCAGTATAAGCTGAAGGAGTTCTTGCGGAAAGAAATGCTCTGCTATAGGTCACTACCATGTAGAAAATGGCATACGAACTCGGCCAATGAAATCGGGTGTTACAGATCACAGGTTTTCAACATTTTTGAAGCCAAATGGAAACAGACCAGAGCTAGTGACCCCCTACCACTAGTGCATGATTACATAAATCAGAGCTGGGGAGGCCTCAATATTTCTTAAGAATTGCTTTCATGGGTCTACCTTGAACGTTTTTGCTCAAATATTTTTTTGGTTTGCCTTGAATATTGAACGTAAATCGAATGATAAGGCCAACATTTTGTTAATTTATGATGCATCTCTGTGGACCCCCTGCAACTTCTCTGGAGCCCAGGTTGAAAATCCCTGTTATAGATCAACAGCAAAGTCATTACCAGGAACACTTCTGACGTGTAGAAGTGTTTTTTTTTTTTTTTTTTTTTTTTTTATGTAGCGCCTGAATGTGGAATTTTGAATCCTCTTCTGCTAGATGGTAACCGCAGTACTTCCAACAAAGTTACTTAAAGCAAAGACGATAAATGAGTTCACCGTTTTCTCATCAAAGACCATGTTAATACTTTAAGAAGTGAACCTGAGCCTGGAATTAATTAGGTGTTAATGATCAAATTAATGTCAGTATTTTTCAAGTACAGATATGCTTCATGAAAGGTGGTGATGAAGTGCTGCTCCAGGGCGGGTCAGTGGAAACCGGTCATAAACTCATGGTGCTCGACTCGCACACTCAGGCCTCGTAGCTGCGCTGGCTAAGTTTTGCCTTATGTCTCCCCCCACCCCCCCCCACCCCCTGCACAAGCACAGGCTAACCTTTGAAGACTGTCATTCATTTCGCTCCAGCTGGTCTCTGCTGCGTGGCAAATGGCCGTCAAATTAAGCGGCATGAGTGGCAGGTGAAAATGCCATTTTTTTTCCCGTGTGGCATTAAATCGAGTGTGAGATTGTATACCGTGGCAGATTCATCACTGGCCCCAGGCGGGCCATGCTCAACATTGTGATTTAACCCAGCACTCCATCTCTGTTCCTCAGGAGACTGTCCGCTAGCAGTGGTGCTTCGGGAGGTTTGAGGCCTGTAATTTGGAATCTCGGTGAGCTGACCCAGGTGACGTGTAAATGACAATAGCAACGAGAGCCCTCCAGGCTGAAGGGCCCCTACCTCCACCAGCTGTTACCCTGCTGCCCCCTCCCCCCAACCGGCCCCCTTGCCCAGAGGCACATGCCAGGCTGAAAGCATCAGTACCTGCCGTTTGCAGGGTTTTCCTCTATGTGAGTGAAGAGGCGCTGGGTGGACACTGGGAGTTATAGCGATGACAAGTTTATTCTCTCTTGATTATAATGGGTCCCCCTGCCTGAAGCCAGCTTTGTGTTATAAATTCAGCAAATGTGCATTTTCTCATGCATCCAAGCTAGGGGATTATGAGATCTGGCACACAAAACAAAAAAGAAAGGAGGGGAAAAAAAAAACAGGTACCACAGGCTTGCTTGAATGTGATTTTTTTTTTTTTTCTCTCGAACTTGGGTTTTTTTTTATTTATTGATTTTATTTATTTTTAAAAGTAGCATTTTTTGTGTGTGTGTGTGTGTGTGTGTGTGTGTGTGTGTGTGTGTGTGTGTGTGTGTGTGTGTGTGTGTGTTTGCATGCACATGGTTATTTGGTGTAGCCTAATTCCTTGGAAGGGAAAGGCCTGTTAATTTAATGCTACTGCAGTGATTAAGTAGTTTGGTTTGCCAATGGACCTGAAGTAGTTTTAAGGAGGGATTAAAAAAAAAAACACTATCTGCATTTCAAAGTGTTGTCCTTTTTGTTGAGTGTCATCTCTTTTGCTAGTCGGATTCTTCCTGGAATGCTAAGACCTCCTATTATGTAGACCACAGCTAAAAGGACGGGGGCGGGAGATTTCCTGGGTATGTTCTGGCCACGAGTCAATATGCTCTAAGCTGAGTGTGAAAACAGTCATGATTCAAAAGCCATCAAACTGCCTGGGGTTTCGGAGCGCCGCATCATTAATGTATTCATTGTAGTAATGGCATGCTGTCAAGCTTAAGTTGTGTGCCGCAGATAAGGAGTGAATCTCTCCATGCAGCTTTTTTCATTGTGAACTCAGTTGTAAATGTTCTGTGGAGGCTTGTCTTAGCCTTTGAGGTGCAATGGGCCTTTTTGCTGGCCGTTGTTTTGTCCTGATGTGACTCAGAAGGGTCATTTGGTGACACTTTACTTAAGGCCATGTTTTTAGTAATTTATAAACACATTCATAACAAATAATTATGTGTTTCATAAAGCATTATAAGCATGGCTATAAATATTCATCAAAACGTGTATAATTCATTATGAATGCTCTATGGGGCTCTCACCTATAATGCAGTATAAATAGCTTTATAATGCATTATAATGGTCAGTATAAGCATTAAGGATGCTTTGTGCTGTACTATAAAGGTATCTGTGGTGCATTGTAGATGAGAGCTTCATAAGGCAGTCATAATGCAAAATGTATTATGCCTTTTTATGCATATTTACAACCATGTGTATAATGCTTTATGAATGCATTATGGTGCATTATGAATGTTCTCATAAATTACTAAAAACATGGCTTTAAGTAAAGTGTTACCGGTCCTTTTTGCATTGTTGTAATATATAGAAACTTAAATTCTCTTGCTAATACACCTGCCTAGTCTGCAGGACAGATATAACTCTACAAACCAAACTTTCTTTTGGCATTAGACATAGGAAGTGCCACGCCGATGGCTGTCAGGGCTGTTCTGCACTCTTGTGTCCTGTTGTATGGCATCTTCTAGTGGTGGGCCTTGTAGCAGGTAACACAGGCTGGTTTGAAGAGTGTGGAGCATGCTGTGTGTGGCCGGAGTTCGTAATAGCTGCCAGCTGCCCGATGGCTGCCTGGGTAAAGTGATGGGCGCTGCTCCCTGTGGCGAGCTGCCGTTTTACCCAGAATTCTTCTTCCTGATGAACACTGATCTTCCATCACTGATCTTGAGGGCAGAGGTGGGATGGGGGGTGGACGGGGTAGCGAGCTGAAAGGCAGATTCTGTGTTGTTTACATATATATTATTCACATATGGATTATTATGTTACCCAACTCGCTGTAAGTTATATAAATGATGTGAACTTTGCCATAGCTATGGCTCACAGCAATAACCTTAAGAAATCCACTTTCCCTAATGTGTCCTGTATGCAAGGGTGTTGGGGGAGAGTTTGATATTGGGGGGACACAGCTTAATTTAAATGTAAAGGACTATTATCTGGGAGGACCAATGAAGCCAAATTAAATATTTGGGGGTACACTTCTGCCCTGTCCCTCTGGTTCCTTTACCCCTGCCTATGTGAACTGTTCATCTGTTTTAATTTAGCAAATTTCAATACCTTAAATGCTGTTGCTTTTTATTTTTATGACTAAAACATGTGGCTTTGTAGCTATAATCGTACTGCACGCTGGACCCCAGAAAATCACACGTGATTAATGTGTGTCATTAGTTTGATTCATAGAAGTTCTCATTAATGGCTGCTTTGAAATGAAATAACTGGTTTACCAATTCCCTTGATGTCTTTCGTTTCCTTATTTAAGGATAGGCACTCCTGAAATTAATGCCGATTTAAAGCCTATATTTTGTCATCTTCCCTTTTCCTTGGCATGGCTAATCTGTATTACAGACAATTTGTTTATGGCAGTAATCACAGCCTAAGTTTACCTAGGCAGTTTAGCGTGCATGCGTGTGTGTGTGTGCGTTTTTATGAATATATTACATTGTGGGGACCAAATGTCACAAGGGGAAACTCAATTTTATAAAAATCTGACTGCAATCAAAAAACTAAAAATGCCGAAGGTCTTGTGAGTTGTTTGGTTACTTAAGGTTAGGTCTGGGTTGGGGTTAAGGTTGTCATAGTTAGGATTAAGGTTAGACCAATTTTAGACGTGAATGGAGAGTCCCCACAAAGATATAGATACCTAATCTGTGTGTGCGTCCTTTACAAAATTGTTACTCCCTTGATACCTAGTACATAGTTAATGAAATTCATTTTTTTTATAGTGGCAGTCCAGCATTCTGTTGGTATACATTGCAGACCATTTTCCTATGGAGATGGGGGTGGGGTGTGAAATATAAAATACTTGGGTGCTCTCCAAAACAAACACATTAATAAACTCAGTCTCAGAAGTTTGAACTCAGAGAATTCGCAGTAAAACTGCAATATTTCACAAAGATGTCAGTACATAGGCTTTGTGTAGCCTGACATCGGACTGGGCACATCTGTGACTGGATTTTTAAAAACATCTGTGCCAAATCAAAATTTCCGCACGAGAGTAGGAAACCACGACCTCAGTATTGTCATTTCCATTTTGAGACAATAGTCCAGAAATTCATTTTCCATAGTTTCTGTCCCCTACTGTTTGCTTTCCTTATATCTCATCTGGTCTTCTAGACTCATTAATTTCATGATTCAGGGGCTTGTAAAATCACACTACTCAACCAATAGTTTATTTTAGAAGTCTGCAATACAGTGCATTTCATTCTAAAACATTGTTATATTATCACTTTGTCTTTTTTTTTAAATTTTTTTTTTTATATAGCACCGTCTTGTATGTGGCATTGTTCTTGACATGGCTAAGCTCTGCATGCACGTCTCTGATTTCTGTGCATTGGAAAATTTTGCATCCTCGTTTTTTGTTGGTTTCCTTTGCATTGCATTTTGAATAATTTGCATGAAATAGATACCGACAACCTGATCTTTCACAGTGTTTGCTAATGCAATGGTAATCACTCTGAGTTTGGCTCAAAACTTATCCTATTTAACAAAGGCTTATGACAGCTTAAAAAATACCAGTGTTTGAGTAAAACAGTTAGCATTCCACAATAAAAGGTCAATGCAAATAAAATCCTAAATCGAAGCCCTTCCCTCTGTCATCCCTGTACCCTCTGAGCTTATGTTTAAGTTAGATACCAGCCATGGTGTAGATGCACTCTGTGCCAGTTTGTATAAATTCACAGGCGTGAGACAATGGCCGTCAGCTCCTCGGAATCCAGAATCCGTTTCTCGTGTGTGAAGTCTGCTTTGTGAGGCTGTCTGGCCACAGCATGGAATTGGAGTAATCTCTGAGGGTTTGCCTGCGTCGAGCTTGCCCCTGCCTCATGTATGGTCGCTGCATCCCTGACTCATCCAGCATGGCTCTCTTGCCTCTTTTTGGTGGCTCCTGAGACAGACACAGTCACCTTCACAGCAGTGAGACCTGTTGCAGGCACGTTGAAGTTATACACATGCTGATTGGTTCTGACTCTGAGGCTGAACAGGGACACAAATTTTATGCTGTGGACTGTACTCCTGGCTGGAAAATTTTGAACTGCTTTTGTTAGCTGCAGCGTGTATCGACGTTTCTTCCCGTGGACTCTCCTAGCCATGGGCCCCGAGAGATTCCAGGTCACATCCAGTCGCACCGATGGCCGTGTTGCCTTGGGCCGCCCATCATCCTCATGGGAATGGGGCATGAGGATGTGATGGGCTTCATGTTCCAGGGAGTCCAGAGGGACTCGTGAACCTGGGTGTTTAAAAACATACCAGATATTGTCAGTGTTTGCCATGGTTAAAATACATCCTGAAATCAAGGATCAAATGGGAAGTTCCCGTTTGCGTCAATTAAAAAAATTGTAGTGTGCAATGAATGTTCTTCATGTCTGAATTTATTGATTATTTTATATCTGGGTAAGAACAACCCCCTGCCCCCCCCCCCGGTCCCCCCTACAATGCCGACGGATAATGAGTTCACTGTTTACTTTCAATTACTTTTTTCAAAGTTCGCGTTCACTCATGTCTTTAGAAAAAGTCACCGGCTGGAGGTGCTATAGATTGAGTTAAGCACTCAGGTCAGGTGACCCACCACCCTTCAGATTTCAGATTACAAGTGAAATGGTCTTAATCTCTACTCTCTCCCTTGCTCTTGTTCCAAAGGCTTTATCTTAATATTAGCTGCTTGTCTGTTGTAACGGTTTCAATAAAGCACCGACTGACTGGTGAGATGTGTGCTTGATAACAGAACAGCATGGTTAAGACAGAATGAAGCTGCTGTGGAAGGCATCGCAATTTTAGCTTTGACGGCACCATTACTGTAGGAACTATATCGATAGCCACACTATTTTCTAATCGCTCTAATTTTCCAGTAAGACGTTCCAGTGGAATTGCAGTAGAATTTTTAGCTGGGATTTATTTATATCTTGAACAGGCATCATTTATCTGTTGGGGTGGGCTTGTAATGGTGGCTGCAAAGTAGCAATGTTAGTACAAGCAGTCTTCTGGTGAGAAATACCCGTAGTCCAGCTGTCTAAAAACCCAGTTTAAAATAATTTTGCTGGTGATTTCCATTATGGGTAATATTTTGTGAGGTTCAGACTCTAAGCAGAAAATGATTGTGTGTGTGCGCAGGCTGAAGGGGCCATGCTATTATCTCATTTGCATGAACCGGCCTAGCCTGACAGTGGAGACAAAGGGAAGGGTCCTAATCCATTTTGTTCCTGTTTGGAACCCAGGAAGTATAGCATTTTCTGAGTTATCTTGTCTTGTCTGTGCATATGAAAGCAGACCCCATTATCATTCATTGAGAGAGTTTGCCTGGAACCATTGTACATTGTTTTGTGTGGACCCCCCCCCCCCGAGCAGAACCAAGTAACGGTCTCCTTGTCTCCCCCAGCGCAGCTCCCACTCTTGCATGTGGGAGCCAGAGTCCCGTTCCTTTCCCGGAGACAATGTGGTACTTTTCCATTGTCTTTCCGTTTCTTTAACAAGATGCCACTCGGAGTGGCCAAGCACTCTGTGGGAATGGGGTGCGGTTCAGGCTGGTGAGTCTGCTCGACTAGCTGACGATCTTTCAGTCCCAGGAGGGGTGTCCTGTGTGCCTGCGTTTTTCTTGGCAAACGCAGTCTCTCTGATTCTCACTTGCAGGACATGGGCAAAGTTTTAAACAGGCTTGTGACCTGTTCCTAGCTTCTAATCCCCTACACACGTGCATTGCCGCCTGCAGCTCTCGCAGTGATGCTGGTGTGATGCAGCTCCTTCTGGTTTCCCTTGGCAGGTGGAGTGGATCCAGCAGCAGGTGGTCAAGCGCAGGGTAAAGCGCGATTACAAAGCCGGCCCTTCCCAGTCCATCTACTTCAACGACGCCAAGTGGACCAGCATGTGGTACATCGTAAGTTCCTCTCCTCCATCTCGGCTGTGTTTGCGTGCGTGACGTCAGGGCCTCGGCGAAGGCTTCATTCCAGCGGGAACAGAAAAGCGACGGCTCGGTTTCCTTGCGTCGTCCAAACTGACCGCTGCTTTTTGCAGAAGGGAGGCTGTAATTTCTTTTGGGCTGCGGGAAATCCTCCTGGAATGAGTTTTCATTTATGCGCAGTCTTTACAAAAGCCCGAGTCAACTGGTTCAGTTCTCGGACTTCATGGGCGGACATGCCAAGAAGCGGTACTTATTATGTGTGCACAGCTGAAATTTGTTTTGTTTTTTTAAAGTATAAAAATAGCCCAGGGCTGTCTTTAATGGGAATTCCTGGGACCACTCTGGGTCGATTGTGCCACAGACCTCTGATTCTTAAAAAAAAAAAAAAAAAGCTCGTGTGGTGTAGGAACGGTTGGGGTGGTGATCATTTAACGGGCCGGTAAGGTTGTCCCTTACCTCGGAGCGGCCTTTCCCTGGATCTCTCTATCCCTGTGATGGGTGATGCATTCGTCCGTAAAGCAGACATTGCCGATTGCTCATTTGCCTGACTGCCCTCATTTATGTTCGCCGTCACTCACTCATTCACATCTTCTCCCCTTTCTTTTGCCTCCTCATTCTCCAACTCGTATGTCATTGGTTCTATCCGTGATGAGGATAGATGCACACGTTACTTCTACTCTAGTGGGTAGCTGTGGGTGAGGGGGGGGGGGGGAGGGAGCTGCTTCGAAGGGGTTTCGTTTCCCGGGGGGGGGCACAAAGTCAGCCCCAATCAAAACGCCTTTAAATTCAAACGGTGAAGTGTGAAATAAATGTATGAAATGGCGATCGCGGCTTGTGACAGCACTCTGTTTATTACTGTCATAGCGGCACAGTGATAGGTAATGTGCTTTTAGTGACTGTGAATCTGCAGTGCTGCCCTCTCTGGCTGAAATCAGCGGGCCACTTTCCCCTGCCGGTCTGTACAATCAGAACAATCATTAACGCACACATTCCGGTCAAAGTATGAAACTGATGTTAAATGTACAAGGTGAACAAATAGTTTGTTGCTTTAGAATTTGGACTCTGGACATGTCTGCAGGTTATTTACCCAGTGAGGTGGTGGGACATGTTGAATGGATCCTGACATTTCAGGTCGGGAAGCAAACGTTCGATAAAGCTGTGTAATGACAGTGCATTACCGGAAACTACCAGGCTTCCAAAGCATCCGGTATATGCCAGAGAAGGACCAGCGGTGCCCTGGGTATCGCAGACTTAGGTGTGGATGCTGCAGTGCAATTTCTTATTGTTAAAGGAAGTGAAGAAATGAATATTGAATCTTTTTTTTTTGACAAGTATGTAATGTATTTTATGAGATTTTAAGTGGTCATCTTGTCAGACTTTAAGGGTCTGAAGAATGTTCTGCCTCAGTTATAAATCTCAATTCCAGGACAAATGGAAATAAACCATTGTGGTAATTAGATTTATAGGCTATGCTGGTTTGTTTCTTACTCAAGCCAAGAGAAGCACAAACACATGAATTATTGGCTGCATCATGGAGCATAAACACTTTTTTCTAAAATCAGCAAAGGGCACCATGAAGAGCACAGGCACATCCCAGTGGGGGTGGGCGGGGGGGGGGGGGGGTTCTGGTTGGGGCCCTGAGGCTCAGTGTCCTCTCATACATCAGACTTGGGTCTTTGCCTTCAACACACAAGAATCAAAATTCTTCAGTGCCTGGCCTTGTATGGCTCAACCCAATGTGTCAAACTTGACAAATGGGAGGAATTATGAACATGAACTGACAGGGTGTGAATCGGTTTAATCGTGCCCAACCCTATTAGTGTGATGCATCCATGAACTTATGACCAACACCGCATAGCATGTTGTCCCCTTTACTGCTTTTCAGGTTCCTCACGGAAGGTGCTCGCACCGCAGGAGCTTTTATCAAGTGTCAGAGGTCTCATTTATAAATAATATTCATAAAATTCTTACGGGAGGGAAATGTTCCTAGGAAAACTCACCCTTTGTACGGAAACCACGATATGAACTTGTGGGTTATACATCCCATACATCAGCTAAATATTCACATGTTTGCGCACCTCAGAGGTAGGGCCGGGCCCACCCTCTAATTACCCTCCATTGGCATTGCATGTGAATATACAAACGCGTACATCCTATGTTCACAACATCATTTCAAAGAATGGAACTTCAAACAAGGGGGGAAAAAAATGAATTTCTCATAAAAAAAAAAAAAACCATAAGAAAAACAAAGCCGAATGGCAGCATGTGACTGCTGCTGTTAATGCGGCCAGGTCAACCAGATGGACAAAGACAAACATTTAAAAAATTACTGGATTTAAAATCCATTGAACCAACGTTTCTCTTCTCTAAGTGGTTGGTGAAATGGGGGTAATTTACATATGGGTGCCTATACTTACTTTGACTTTTCAGTACGTACATATCTAACTTAGACCTAGGTTTCACACAATAAATGTATAGGTATCTTTTTAAAATCATTCATTTAAGACATGCTGAATGTTAGTTGTGTATCAGATATAATAAAAATATCTCTGTATTTATTAATGGGCATTTCTCCAAGCGCTAAAACTAACTTTAAATGCAACTAAGATACTCACATCTATCTGACCTCTAAATGTCAATCTTTTGCTTCCTCTAAAACGTTCTTATGACTGCTGCAGACCATTCATAAATGTGCTAACTTTTTCAGGATTTGTTTTGCTTATGTTGTGCCTTTATAAATCCAACAATTTTTGTATAAATGTGAGTATGAATGTTTCACAGCTATTTTATTCATACAAAGCCTTTATTAATGAGGTTCCAGAACCTTTTTTAGGAACTACAAACTCGCCTTCCCACCGCAGGAACTCAGCACTACTTGTAGTTCCTCAGAGGTAGTTCCTGAACATTGTTTTAGTTCCTACTCTGGCCAACCAAGAACTATTGACTGGGGCTTATAATGATAAACTTTTCGGACTAGTTGACCGCAAGCATTGACCACAAGCACCGATGCTAAGATGGAAGTTATGCAGAACTGTGGAGAAAAGAGAGAGAAGTAGTGGAGCAATAATTGAGCAAATTGAATTATTTTTGTACCTCAATTGCATATAATGCATCAATGAATCCCTTTTTATTTGCATCTCCACATTTCTGCATCACAAAATTCGATCGATAGCCAACATACTTTTGTCAAATATTACTGGTGCCAGCGGTGAAACTTCCCAATGCTTATAAGAGGGATAATGTTGCATCGTTTTTTTTATTCTGTGGAAAACAAAAGATTGATCTGCTGGCCAGATTTAATAATAAATTTGTTGCAGGTCGTATAAATAAAATATAAATAAAATGTGATTTGTGTCATATTTTTGGACCATGCAATTGATCCCCCAATAACAAAACGACTGGTTCGTTTTTCATTGTTTTGGGGTGGTGGTGTAGTTTTGTATGAAATTGTCACTTTTAACTTTGAGTTTTGTTTTTTTGCATCTCCCTTCCGGATTTAGCATGAAAGTCACAGTTCCTGTAGCATGGTAGGAAAGTGGTCAGGAACAACAAAAGTCCTCGGTCGAAACAGTTCAGGAACCTAGTTCCTGGGCCTCAATGGGAAAGCACCTATAGGTTCTTGGATGTTTCTCTCACAGCATTTGTTCTATATGTGTGTTATGGTTTAATGTATATCTTTCCCTTGACAAAAAGCTCAATAATATGTGTTCAGCTTTGGGTACAAAACCATCTTCCATAGATGTTTTATGTAGATAGTTTCAAGAATGACCTTTGTGTCTCTCAAGCACCACAAACAAAGCTGCTTTTCAGTCTTGGATAACTTGTAATCCAACACAATCTGAGCTTTTATCTTGGACAAAACATTGCAGAGTCAGGTATCTTCATAAAGTATCTGAATCTCCCTATCCAAGTACCAGGACTATGCAGGTAAGACATCTCCCCAGAGATGGCCCACTGTACCAGTGTAGCGTATCTCTTCAGATGCGACTCTAAGGCATTCTCGTGCTTTGTGTGGTGTCTCTGAAATCTCGTGGTCTGCTTCCAGTTTCATTCCTCTGCATTTAAACCTTTAGTGATTTTGTTATACGTCTGCTTCTCATTAAACATCATCCCCACATCCCCCCCTCTATACCCGCAGCACTGCAACGACGACATCCACAACTGCCAGTCAGACATGAACATCATGGGGGCCTGGAAGAGGGGCTATACTGGAAAGAATGTGGTCGTCACCATTCTGGACGATGGCATTGAGCGAAACCATCCGGACCTTGTGCAGAATTACGTAAGTCTTCATCTGCTGTGTCTTGAAATTGGGGAGTTGATGCACACTGTACCTTTTTTTTGAGTTTCTTAATTTTTTGGGCCCTCCCCCACATATTACACCTGCCTTTGCTCAGTGTGCCCTGTTGGATCTATTGTGACTTTGTAGTTCCCCATTGTCTGCTTTTGCTTCTCCTCTGCATCAGCCAATCAGGAGCTGCGCACTGAGCCCCTCGTGGTGCGGCTCTCCCCATTTTTCATTTTTGTGTCTCCGTGTTCCACAAGTCATCAAGTCTCCTTTTCATGAGGCCTGCATTAAGTGCACATGAAGCTGATTATTATCCTAGCTGTCCACGTACCTCTCACTCAGCTCTGTCTCCTGCTCATTTTCTGCCACAGCCCAAAACTTTGAAATCGGCTTTGGCTTCACCCACTTTATTTCTGAGCTGAAATAAAAGGCTGCCTGCATTCAGTTGTTTAAAGTCCCCTGAAGATGCGCTTAAGTCTTTTGGACTGTGCGTTCTGGAGGAGTTTAGTGTTGAGGGTTAGGAGTCTGCGGTTTGCTGAGAATTGAATGGCAGCTTCTAATTGTGATTTATAAGGGCTTTATGCCCTAAAAGCAGCTCATCCCAGTAAAATATTTTGAAAGGTGTTAACATCGAGCATTCTGAGTTATTACTTGCAGCTTCAGTGCTTAAATAATGTAGTTTCAGAGGCTTGAGACCTAAAATGTTTCTCAGTCTGTAACAATGAGAAGTATTCAGTAATTTATGTGCTAGTGCAGTGTTGAAAATTGATTTAAGTCCGTGCAGTTGCCGGCTGCGGGTGTCCTTTTGAAAGCCCTGTTCCAGCAAGCGAGGGACTTTTTCAGAATTTCTTCATTCATGAGACTGCCGCTTAAAAGGTGTGAAAGGAGAGTTTTTGTGCTTTATTGAAGTCCTTGCTGGAGGCTCCGTGCAGGCTCAGCGGGTGAAGGGATTCCTTCTGACAGCTTACTGATTCCTATGCCTCACGCTGCAGCTGTGAGTCTGGGAGGGATTTCATCAGGCCGCAAGCCCACCAGGTTATCTTGGCCAAACTGAAGGCCACATTTAGGTACATCTGAGTGGACTTTGATCCTCCAATTAGAGGCTTTCCAGTCTGTCTGCTTGCACTCAAATAGCCCTTGCCTGATGGGGACAGTCACATATGCTGCCTGCAGTGCCTCCCAGTACATTTTTACGGTGATTCATACATATTCATAAATAGCATTTGACTAAATTGAGAATAAAAAAAAATGTAAATGCATTACACTCCAAGGGTTATCTGAATAAAATAAATTTTCTGTGTCGAAATGAAACAATGTCAGTCCCCCCCCCACCAAGCCTTTCCAAATGGGGCTTTGGGGTCTTGAGGCTATATTTTCAGCTGGTGTGCCCCCCCTCCCCCCATTATAACCTTCCATGTGTTTCTCTGTTTCAGGACACACAGGCCAGCTATGATGTCAACGGTAACGACCTGGATCCAATGCCCCGATACGATGCCAGTAACGAGAACAAGTGAGTCCTGCCGGAGGAACGATCGCAGGCTTTCTAGAATGTTATGTAATGGCTGCCGGCCGGCTTCCTCGCTCCTGCGCACCGGGTGCCGCTACCTGCCCGGTCAGCGCCGCCCTCTGCTGTGAATCTCCCAGTCCGTGTGCATGCCAGGGTTTGTGGGAGAAGTGTCCGGCCTCTGACCCGTTATGTAACTCGGTCGTCTCTGTGCGAGGCATATCCGTGAAGCTGACCGAATCGTGTAACCTGATACCTTTCACAATTCGTTCTCCTAATTCGCTTTTCTCTGAATGCCTTTTTATTACAGGAACGTAGCATAAGTTGTGACTGCAGCCTCATCCGTTTCTCTGCCGTGTAAATGTGGCCAACTCTCGCCTTGTGAGCCTCTGCCAGTTTGGCTGTTACATTGTTTTTTGGACGGTTAGGGCTGAAATGCTTTGGCACACGTTTCGTCCCTAATAGCGCTGTGTTTTCTTAAAGAGACAGGCTTTTTGTAAATATGCCATGTTGGAGATGGATCATGGGCAACCCCCCCCCGCCCCCACCCCCAGTACCCCCTCTGCCTTTCTCCTGCTGCTGGGACTTATCCTCTGTCACGGTCATCATCTGGGGTTCCTGCAGCTGGGCTGCTCCTTCCACCGACTTTCTGGTCGCATTTACGAGTCACATGATTATCGTGGGTGGATTTTAAGTTTGATCTCAAACCACTTAGCTCCCGTTCATGTATTTCTCTTGTTTCTTTGCCAAATTGGCAGTTTTTAAAAATTTCCCCACTGAATTTGATTGGATGATATTTTAAGTGCTTCTTTTCTTATTAAACTGGACTTGAAAGTATATAATTTAGATTTTGTTTAGGGTCCTCTTCATTTTTTTCTATATATATATATAAAAAATACATTTTAAAATTTTTACTGTATCCCACTTAAGTGTAGAGTTATAAAATAATCCTTAATCTATTTTTATTTTAAAAAATATATAAATATATTTATTTTTAAATGAAGTAGAGATTTTGGTTCTGACTGAGGCGTTTCCGGGCGTTTTCTGTGCTCGGAGGCGACCTGCGGATGGAGAGATCTACCCCAGTGAGAGGTGGTTACCCCTCTGAACTCCGTCACTACAGTCTGATTTTAGAAACCCCTTCTAATCCCTTTCAGGGCTCAAATATGCGGTGGTCTTCGCTGATTGGGTATTATAAATCATCTAATCCTTTCGTATTCAGACAAGACAATTCGCGCAAAAAAGCTGCGTGCAGGTTTAAAGCGCCCAGCTGTATGATCATGCAGATGTTCATTTAAGCGTTTTGGCTAGTGATTTCCAGCTGTATATTATACGGATTAGAAAATGTTGCATTACGTTTTTTTCCTTCTTCTTAGTCGACATTTCATGGAAATTTTGCATATAATAACATAATTATATATAGATTATATTTTGAATGTTATAGTACTGTCTGTCGGTTGACTCTGCGAATGTCTTTGGTTTGGGAGGGTCATCGTATCATTACATCCCCCCCCCCCCCCCCGCCACCATACACAGATCACTCGGCAGGCTGATGGATGAGAAATGGGGGCACGGAGAGAGTTTAGCTCTCCAGACTTGGCCCTGCATAGCCATCATGGTCAAGGTGTGAAGT
>JAAGVU020000040.1:29106974-29118250 GCA_011763525.2 Mormyrus iriodes
CACACACACACACACACACACACACAGTGATCCACATGGGTGCTCCTGAGCTGCTGAAGCTTAGCACCGGAGCTGCACGCTGAGATCAAAGTGTCTCCCGGAATCCTCGGGGTGTGGGGAAAAACAAAATTTAACCGTGTTCGTACTGTGTGGTCTGGAAAGTCTTCATGCCTCGTCCTTGCCTTTGGCATCCCTGGCGGAGGTTTCCCATCAGTTTGCAGTCTAACCCCCCCCCCCGCTTTCATAGGCTGGATGTCTCATAATTGTGTAAAGCTTTGCTAACCTTTGACCTCATTAAGGAAGTTGTTCTCCAGAGTCCCCCATAGTTTTAAAGAGTATTAACCCCTTGTTAAGCAGCTTTGGTTAAGGAAAACTGCTGTTTTATTGAAGGATATCTGAAAAGGGCCTCTTGCACTTTACTTTTTAACTAGCACTGAAGTGAACAACTGTCGTGTAATGTATGTAGCAGATGTATGGCAGGGAGATGATGACCGCACATAGCTTTCAGGGGAGGTGGCTGACTGACAGAGAGTGAATTTTGGTCTATGTTCGTAAACCAAAATAACTGCAGTTTTAATCTCCTTACAGTAGCCTGTGCTGCTTCTCTTGTGAGATTAAGATTACGTTGTGCTAATATGGTTGTAAAACATTCTTTGTTCTGTCACATGATACTGTCGCGGTCAGCCCACCCACTTTGCCTGACACCCGCCACATCACCCTCCCTGTCGTCCACCAGGCATGGCACTCGGTGTGCCGGGGAAGTGGCTGCTTCTGCGAACAACTCGCATTGCACCGTGGGAATCGCTTACAACGCAAAGATCGGCGGTGAGTGTTTCTGCGCTGCAGTACCCTTCTTGCCCTCTAGGGGGAACCTGCCACTTGTTATCCTTGGGGACCAGGCAGCAGGTGTCACTCTTGGCTGAAGCGGATCACTGAGAGTGGAGGGTAACCTCACTGACCGTGTGCTCCTTGTGTAGGTGTGCGCATGCTGGACGGCGATGTGACCGACATGGTGGAGGCCAAGTCCCTCAGCCTACAGCCCCAGCACATCGACATCTACAGTGCCAGCTGGGGGCCGGATGACGATGGCAAGACTGTGGATGGCCCCGCCTCCCTCGCCCGCCAGGCTTTCGAGAACGGCATCCGTATGGTACCTGTTTGTTCGCAGTTATCCTTTGCCCATTTCATTCCAATGGTCTGCGTTCCACGTGGTTCCTGCCGTGCAGTGATCCCTTAGACACTCAGCGAAGGCTAAGTGTGTGTTTTGAAAACGAAGCCAAGGTGCTTGGAGTCTGTTCTTTTGCTTTGTGTCGGCCCTGTAGTGTTGAGTGATGCATTCGTTCAGGTAGTCGTGCCTGAGAGGACACATTGTGAATTTTATGAGGGTATATATTGATCTCTGAAGGTTCAGGGTCTGATATTGTTCCTCTGTAAGTTTTTGGCCTTATATTCAGAATTACATACGAGCCACTATAGAGAAGCCTCTAGAGAGGTCGGTTCAGCCAGAGGCAGGGCTGTATCTGACGAGACATCTGTCGCTCTTCATTAGTGGGCAGGCTAGACTGATTAGCAGTTTATTATGCTATATTTTAAATGGAGAACAGAAGGTTTGAACTGAGCCAAGAAAACAGTGAGGGACTTCAAAAGTGTGCATGTGTCTTTAATGAGAGGAGGTGTGAAGTTGGAACAGGCAAATTCTTTCGGGGCTGTGTCATACTGTAGTCCAGAGGGTGCAGGGAGTGAGGCAGTTTCTGCAGAGGTGGAGGTCGTGTGATGGAAGCCTTGCGTTGCTGTTTACATTCACATGACCACATGCTGATCAGGTGGCTCCAGAGGTGAGACCCAGGCAGAGGCGACCGGGTTTAACAGGGTCAAACGGTGGAACTCTGTGTAACCAGGTACCTTGAATCCTGATATCGTCACTGGTTTCACAGCCTTGTTTTTTTTTTTTTTTTTTTTTCCCCCCCCCCTTTGGTCATCTGTGGTGTCAAGGATATAGAGGTGATGACATGTACTGTCCATGCTAATTAAGCTAATGTGAAATGTCTCTTGGTGCCAAAGGCATTGTGGGACTTTAATCTGGATTGCGAAAGTGCAGTTGCCCCTTTGATCACTTTCATTTTCATGCTTTTAAAACTGCATTTCACACAACTACTGCATTTAGCATGACCATAGCGTACATGATTTAGGGTAATGTACGCACATTTATAGGAACAATATACATTTTCTGCCACTGCCGTGAAAAGCTCAGATTTCATTTGTTGTAAAGTCCCAGCAATCTGGGAACCACATGGTCTGTTAGAGCTCCACCTGAGGTTCCTTAATACTGAAGAGTACAGCAGCACCTTTCTTGGTGTGAATGACTGTGGACAGGTAAATGTGTATATTATAGATACTGGCTGTGAGAATACGTAATGCTCATGTGTGAAGCGTAGCTTGGGTTGAGATGCATAAATGTGAACGAAATACTGTTCAGTGTCGTTTGGCGTGACAGCATTTGTTCGTCAAAGCTTTCTTTTAGCCATTATTTACACTGCAGCTGAAAAGTAAGCTGTAGAGTACAGAAGTGGAAATCCATCTCCGTCTTTGACAGTACATAGCAATCAAAAGTCTATTAAGACTATTATGCGGTTTATTATCCAAGTGAGCTGTCACAGAGCACTTTGAAATGAATTTTAGCGGGAAGTATTAGAACAACTGCGACCCAAAAAAAACTGTGTGGAAAAGTGAAAATTGCCCCTCAGAATTGAAGAAGGTGAGTCAACAGTGCCTTAAATTAGTAAACTAGTCTACACGGTATATAAAATGGACTTGATCCATGTGTGTATGTGGGCAGCTGGAGCCCGGGGTCGGTGACCGTGATGTGGCTGCTGGAAGCGGCATTCCGAGCACAAGATGGACAGTACTCTGGGTTGTGCCAGAATGTGGATCCCTTCCATGGACACTGTTGCAAGCCGGATGTCTGGGTCCAGTTGATGATCTGTTACTTCAGGGCCAGATGGCCCCAAGAGGGAGACGGAAGGGAAAGTGGAAAAACACCCCAAGTATTTTTTTGTTCTTTTAAAAATTTTTTTTTGATGAATAGGTTATACAGAAGTTGACTTTGCAATAAGGAATAACCCCCGTGAAATGTGTTATGGTAGCGTAATAAAGAGAGGTAGAGGATGTTCCATCCTTTGGATGAGATGTAAACCAAGGTCCTGAATCTCTGAAGTCATAAAAGATCCCTGGGCATCTTTTGAAAGAGCAGGGGTGGTACCCTGATGTCCTGGCTAAATTGCCCACTGTGGCACTTTCAGATCTAGCCACCTGATCATTCCGTATATCTAATTGGTGAATTCTCTCCTGCCCATTCACCACCTTAGCTAGCGTGTGGTGATCATACTGACGCAGAATGGCTGCTGTCATATCATCCAGGTGGGGGCTACACAGTGGAGGTGGTTGGAAGTGCTTCCCCACAATATAAATGTAACATTTCATTCATTCGTGTGACCACAAGGGAGGCTTGAGATGGTCAACACCAAAGCAAGCCATGGAACAGCCAATAGGCTTAGATAGTCTAGCGTTGGATGGCTGCCTTCCTGCTGGGGCCCGTGGTCAAAGCACAGCCTCTGCTCAGCACCCTTAACTAAACAGGCTTTTATTCTACATTTTAATGTAGACAGTGTTTGAATCTTAGGCATGAGCAGGTCGATCATCCTGCAGGATTAGCCCCCTGTATTACAGGGCTTTGCTGCCTTTTTGGACTTTAAAGTAACAAGAAAAATGATATGAAGTAATCGGGGAGGAGAATGTGAACGTTAGTTCAAAGATGTCTTGCTATAAGCCCTTTCAAGGCTTTTGAAATGAGAAATGGTATTTTATACTTTTCCTCTCAATTTGGGAAGCGGCAGGAGTTGAAAGGTCACTATGGGATTAATATTAACATTTTAGTTAAAGGAAAAAAAAAACTCTCACAGCTGCTTTCTGAACCACCTGGGGACTGTTCCAGAAAACACCTGGAACTGCATGGCTTGGCGTGTCTGAATCACTCAAAGATGGCTAATTCCTGATCATCTCAGGGAGCTTGCAAAAAGAAAAGGGCATGAAAATACGTTACTTTGAGAATGGGAGGTTCTTCTTGGCTGTCGAAGTCCCCTTATCGTGGTATCCACACAGGTTCAACTTAAGATCCAGCTTAATCGGACAGTGCCGGAATAATTTGATGTGCATGCTCTTCTGCGGATGCTGTAGCTGCTCTCTTGTCTTATCGGAGCTTCGCAGAAGGAAGTTCTGCTTCATCCGGTCCCTCGTGTCCTTTACTCAGGTCTCAGACTGCCCTAGTTGCTACCTTTACCACATTGTCAGTAGACCATTGACGAGCTTGCCTTTGTAAGACACGTTTCCTCACACACTACCTGGGAAATGTCATCCCTGTCAAGTAGAAAGCTTGAAAAATGGCTGTGTGGTGTGATACAGTAGCAGCATGTTGTTCAACTTCCATTGATGTTTCATATCTTTAACTGCTAAAATGTAGCCTGTACTTTCATGAAAGGGTCAATTTCTATTATGATATAATCAGCTCTATCTTAGGATCCTGTTACCAAGGAGGATTTTCACTTGTGGAGAGAAGGGATGACAAACCTGTTTGCTCCTCCTCCAGAAAGGAAAACTTTGTATGCACTTTTTTTTTTTTTTTTTTTTTTACTAAGGAAGCATACTTTTTCTCCTTTTTTTTCCCCACTTTGTTTTGGTAGCATTTCTTACGATGATAACATGCGCCAGTGTCTCCCGCGGTGGTCAGCATCGCAGGTCTGATTGCATCCATAACTGTAAGCTCAGGGTTTGGCCATCTCCCCTGATCGTAACAAAAGTTTATCAGCCACAGGTTACTTTGAAATTACAAGGAAATTTTAGAACAGGATTAATGGATGGAAGGGAAAGCGTAAGCCTGTGAGATGATGATAAGCAGTGGCTCTTGCGTCAGCAGGGAGGGTAAACACAGCTTCTGTATTCAGCTGACTAATTTGCTAGTGTCGTGTGCCCTGTGACTTCTTCCTGCAGTCAGGCCCATGATGTGCCCGTTTGAAGATGGGGGGGGTCTTTGTGATGATTCCCAGAATGGGTGGGAGGGGGCGTTTTCTGTCTTTATGCAGCTGGTTAGCCAGTGCCTGCGAGCCTTCCCTATAGCCACGTGCGGTCGTGTGGGCATGTAAACTGACAGCAATCACATTTGCATAATATTTTTTTAAAAGACCTTCTGAATAAGCGACCCAGAGCCAGCTCGCGACAAGCCTGCGTCAAGGATCCGCATACATTATTGTCTCGGTCAGCTGAGAGTGCCAGGCGGCCGACACTCAAGGACGATGATGACAAAGATTACATTCAGCCAGCGTCCGCTGAAGACCTGGAATGAATTGCACTTTGAGGCCTTTGTGCGGGGCGTGTTGTTGTGCGAGGCACGGAGGGGATCCATCGCTGGCCGGAGGAAGGCCTCCCCGAGCCGTCCCTGTTGGCCACGTTGGCTACAAAACTGCATCAGCCAAGTCTTCGTAAGCATCTCCCACCCATAAATTATGAAGAAGATGTGTTCATGTCTAAATGAGCTTCTGGATTGGCAAGCCTGCTCTTCAAGTTTCTCACAAGCGAACGGCAAAAGACATATTCATGTAGGGTTACTGAAACATTGCTTCACAGCTGTCTAAGTTCAGTAACCTGAACAGAGTTGCAGCTGGCTTTGGAAAGTTGCAAGGTCCAGATTCTCAGTGGTCTCAAATATTAAAGTACTAATTGCTTAACTGTTAATCCTTATGTATGTCATTTACAGCATTGTGGGTTATTTCCGGTTCTCATTCATTGTATGTCTGTTTGTTTTCAAATGTCCGTTAAACTTCTCTCTCTTGCTCTCTCCCATTGGAAAATGATTCATACAACAAATAATTATAATGAAAATACTGATTTCGGTTCAGTTTGTGCATTTCAGTTAAAATATTTTATGTTACTTTTATTATAAACAAGCAAATATTTGTAAATGAGGTAAAATCATTCAGGTAAAAAGTCAAATATTGAATTGTTAGAATCTGGCACGTATTTGGTTCAAATGTACTGAGCATTTAAGTTGTGGGCGCAGGGATAGTTTTACATTTTGTATTTAAATTTGTGCCCTAAAAGAGGTTGGGTAAGTGTGGAGAGACTCATACAATTAGGGAAATGTCCAACTTTTATTTTAAGGGTATTTTTGTGTTCTCTGGAATTGGGGCCACATTCACTATAATATTGGCTGCACTTTTAAAGAGGTTAATGTGTTCTATTCTCCCCAAGAGGACACTGCTGCTTATATTTTTATTCACCATTATTATAAGGAACATGGTTGAATTGTTATAAAAGATAAAAGATACTTGAAGAATTAGGCATAGGAACATTGCATGTTTTTACATGAATTATCCTGATCATCTGAGAATGCAGCTTATAAACTGTGATGCAGGGGGGTTTGAATAAGGTAGCAATGCTTTTATCTTGTGTGAATTCAAATTCTGTGAGATCTAAAGGTTTTGACAGTATGCAGAGTAAATTGCTTTTATTGAGGAGTTGTCATCGCCAACTCTTGCCAGTTGTTAGTCATATGGTACCCCTGCAGTTGTCAGATTCCTGTAGAAGTTCAAAAGGTTTGTTATGCAAGTAGGCTAGTTGGTATCTATGTGCTTGCTTGTGTGTGTGTGGGGGGGGGGGGGAGGGCAGTGATGGATTGGCATCCCATCTGGGGTTTATCCCTGCTCTGTGCCCTATGCTGCATGGGATAGGCTCCAAGTAGGGCTGGCCGATATCACGCCGATATTATGTGGCGCATGTGTAATAATCACCAGGGCTTCAGATGACTGGCAAAACATTTGGCAGGACGCCAGCTTTTTGATACTGTATGGATGTTTACTTATGTTCATAATTTGTTATGCAGATTAGTAGTATGGCTAAAATATTAATGAGATGCAGTTTGTGACACCAAAATTTAGTAATCCTATATAAACTTGGCGTAATCATTGTTTATTAAATTCAGTTAGCAGAGCACATCACATAATACAGTTTTGGTATACTACGGTTTGGAATACTTCAGTGCGATATGCACTCAAGTGACGGTGAAGAAAGGAACAGCTCAGCAGCCACAGCATCTTTTGAAAGAGGAGATCTTGTGGATAAACAAGGTAAAAAGAGGCTGGTGGTGTCCGTTTAAAGTCCGACACTTTTATTAAACACAAGAATATGCCGAATTTGTACTGATCACTAACTTTTGGGCGTCATAAAATGCCTCATTAATATTTCAGGCGCACTATTAATCTGCTGAACAAATTGTGGGCGTAAATAAACGTCCATATGGTACCGAAAAGCCGGCATCCGGCCAAATGTTTCTCCCTTCATCTGAAGCCCTGGTGATTATTGCGCATGCGCCGTATAATATCGACGTGATATCGCCCAGCTCTAGCTCCCAGTGAGCTACAGTGAAAACAGTGTGATAGGTGACAAAAACCTGTACAATATGCTGAAAATGGTGAGTCATCAAAAAAGGTGGGGCAACTTTAAATTTCCCGGGTGGTGGTGACAGTGACAAAATTCTCAAACTTGACACTGAAATTTTTGTCTGGGCTCATGAGATTGTAAAATGGGTTAAAAACAAAACCTGAGCCTCATGGGTAAACCTTGATGTGTTGTTTCCCTACTCAAGTCTTTCCCTTTATTGGAAATTCATTCTTATCTCCAGGTGCAGCTTCTCTTCTGAAGTCGGGTTTGGATCCCGTTTTCATTGCTGGCTTCCTGGGACTCTGCACCCCCAAACCTGTGTGTTTTATTTAGCCTGGAAGTGGATCCCTATGTGTTTGGGTGACAGATGGCCTTTATGTATGAATAGAGCGGGCTGGCTGTAGGCACTCATGGCACTGAAGTGTATGAGGTCCAGCATTGTAAGCTGGGTGCTGCTGTCCGCTGACAGGGAAGGAGAGGCCGTGGCTCCATCTTCGTGTGGGCGTCCGGTAACGGAGGGCGGAGTCGGGACCATTGCTCCTGCGACGGCTACACCAACAGCATCTACACCATATCCATCAGCAGCACAGCAGAGAGCGGGAAGAAGCCCTGGTACCTTGAAGAGTGTGCCTCCACCCTCACCACCACCTATAGCAGTGGCGAGAACTACGACCGGAAGATCGTGAGTTTTCCAAAACCAATGCTGCTTTCGCGCAGTAGATTCAACCGGGTCCCGTAAAAAAGTCTCCAGGTAAATCCTGTTAAGGCATAAGGAAATGATATTAGCGGCCAGAGGTTGTAACCGCTGATATGTGAGCTCTAGTCTTAAAACATGGTAAGAATTTGAAAAGAAGTTTCTAAATTGGTTTCAGACAATAGCAGGTCAAGGGTGAAAGCCAGCAGTGTGTAGCCTTAAAGCTTGTAAGCATGTTCACATGGAATTCTCTGCCTGGATTATAAGATTCCTGCATGTTCTTGTAGCCTATGATGGGTTTAAAGTCATTTTGTATTTGCCTGTCACTGAATCTTTACTCACATTATTAATATTTTGTATAATGACACTTGTTGGGTTCCTGTTTTTATTGCGTGCTGCTAAATTTTGTAAGGAGCAGCACTCTGATTTTCTTAATGCATCTATCGGGTGGATTTTATACTGCTTCAGTTGAGAGTAGGTTCTTAAAAAAGCAAATGACTTGTTCTGAAGATGGATGATGAGAGTTGGCCCTCAGTTCCTTTCACCTTGGTGCTGAAATGGGCATTGTGGTGTTATGGAATGATTGACAGTTTCACAGATGCTGTTATCTGGTTCTGGAATACAGCAATTAGAGCTAAATTTCCCAGGCAGGAGCGATTAGTGTCTCCGATATTATCGGAGTAATCGCTTTGAACTAGCAGAGCATTTTCTGTGCATCTAGTAAAATCCCACACATTTATCTCCCCGGCCATTTAACCAGATGAACAATGACCCACGCAACCAAAGGCCAATATCCGCTGTTTTTGTACGAGGCATTTTTTGATGCCGTTGAACTGGCCAAACTCTGGGACCGTTCTCTCACCCCCCTCCCCTTGCTTTGGGTCTGTTAGTAAGTGGCAGGTTGCTCTATGTGCACCATCTCCCTGACCTGAGGCATCCTGACAGCTAGCCCCCATCGTGTCTTTGACCAGGACACCAAATTCCCCGGGATGGTTGAAAAATTAGCTGTTCCTTTCATATTTTGGGGGGGGCGGCTAGGGGAAAAACGTCCCGAGATGCAATCATGCAGCCCCCAGCGTTATTAAAAATGAGTTACTCATTTTATTTTTAAATTGTCTTTCTTATTAGCTACGCGAACAATTCATTTTTGAGCCAACTTGTCAGTTTTTTTTTTTTGTTTTTTTTTTTTAAATAGGTTTAGTAATATAGTAGCACAGGTGTTTACAGATTTATAGGTTTAATTTATACAAATGCAGCTCTCTGCCAAAGATAGATATCCTAGTGCGTTAAAACGGCCTGACTTTTTTTTTTTTCTTTTCCTGAGGCTCTTGATGGCTGCAGCTAGAGACCTCTTGATTTGCTCTCACCCCTTTACGCTTTATCTGTCTCTGCCTGCAGATCACGACAGACTTGCGGCAGCGCTGCACGGACAGTCACACGGGAACTTCTGCCTCTGCTCCCATGGCAGCTGGAATCATCGCCCTCGCCCTGGAAGCAAAGTGAGTCCCCTGCCCCGCTAGGTCTCATCAAGGCGGCTGCTAATGTCACCAGCTCGGTGGAGATCCCAAGCAAAACTGGTAGAATGTGACCTGCCCCGGCTGTCCCTCGCGTCAGGCCTGGGCAGCCAATACTGTGGTGCCTGGTGACACGCTACTGCAGATGCTGCTCTTTGGATCTCGTCTTCCTCCTACTTATTAAGCAGGATCCTCTTTGGGTAACGCTGTTAAATCTGGGATATAGAGAGAGGTCGTTCCTTACTTTGGCGAAACCCCTTCCACTGCCTCACTGAAACACTTTGTAGAAGAAATATCATCCAGCACAAGTGCACCTCACACTTTATCTTAAATGTGACAAGCTTCACTTTTATTGGATACTTTTCCCAGAGAAAACAAAACCCTAAGAGGTTTTTTGGGCTGCTTGAGAGAATATTTCACATCTGTGGCCCTTACAAAGTCCCCGCACCTCTATCAAATAATTAATCTCTTCTGTCACTTATCTCTAAGACCTATAAAGAGGAGCCAGAGTCACATAATCAATATCAGCATCACTTTGTGGAATGATCTGTTTTTGTGGCTAGGCTGCTGTGTGAGACCATGTGGGTAGGAGGGCGGGGCTTTTGTCTGAGGAGACCAATGACAGGCCTGTCGCACTGCTGAAACAAGACCAGCTCTTTTCTCCCAGGAAGAGGGGGGTGGGGGTGATTGAGGCAGAACACATGGTGTCCCCCACGTCCAGCATTCTGCAGCTGAGCGGATGTCATGCTTTCAAAGGTGGCTGACGGGTGAAGCCCTGCAAGAATTTTTATTAACCGGTTCTGGTGTAGCAGTGGTCAGATACAGGCAAGTGGCTCTGCTTCCGAGCTGCCGCTCTCAGATACACCAGCATGGCTTATTCCCAACCCGCTTTTTGGAGTGAATAACATGTGAGGGACATGGAATCCCAGAACCTCCTGGAGTCCCTGTAGTAGTTTTTATGGGTGCAGTACATACCCTGGATTTCTATATACAGGGTGTCCATAAAGTCTCTCTACAATTTCAAAAGTTTATTACAAAGGCAATTGATGAGATCTTCATCAGATTTGTTCTATGTACTCAGTGGTTATCAAGGTTTTTAATCACATTGCACATTGGGGACTGCTTGTTCGTGGGTTTCTAAATTAAACCTTTCCAGACCGGTGGATTGGAAGGGGTGGCCCAATTCCCTGGCCGCCTCGTTCATTAGATATCACTCCCCTTGATTTGTTTCTATGGGGTTATGTTAAAGATATCGTGTATCGAACAAAGGTACGGGACATCACTAATCTAAAGCAGAGGATCACTGAAGCCATTGCCACCATTGATGAGGGTACGCTACAGCGAACATATCAAGAAATCTAGTACCGTCTTGATGTGCTTCGTGCAACTAATGGTGCCCATATAGAGGTATATTAAATGAGGCAAAAAAACTGAAATATATATACATCTCATTTTGTAATAATTTTCACTTATCTGTCTTTATTTGCTTTTGTAATAAATTTTTGAAATTGTAAAGAGATTTTATGGACTGTGTGTGTGTGTGTGTGTGTGTGTGTGTGTGTGTGTGTGTGTGTGTTATA
>JAAGVU020000040.1:29118350-29132473 GCA_011763525.2 Mormyrus iriodes
TGTGTGTTATATATATATATATATATAACGCACACACACACACACACACACACACACCATTGACCTTCAAAAAATAATAAATAAGTGCATTTATTAATCAGCTGGGAGCCCATTTTTGCTTTGCTTGTTTTTGTGACACCGAACGGGCAACTAACAAGACGCACATGGCCCGGTGTGAGGAGACGGGGGGAGAGAGGGAGAGGAAGCCAGGGCCAGCGTCTGGTTTATCACGACCGGCTCTGCATCCTGAGCACAGGGCGTGAATTCAGCACGGCCAGATCTTCACGTTATTCCCGGCCGATGGGCTGACGGGCGTAAAATGTGCCCGTGGCCTGGGGTTAAGCCAGCCTTCCTGGGCAGTCAGCACAGCAAGCTCTGTGACGGAGGGGTGCTGTGCGACTGCCATCTGCCCAGTACCGAGCCAGCATGCAGCGGCGGGGCCAAGCAGAACGTGAGGCTTACTGTCAAAACAGATATATATACACACACACACTCACCCACAGTCTCTCACTAGCTGACAGTGACAGGCATACCTCTGCTCCGCACACAGACACATCCATGCCGATTAATGATGACACACACATGCATAATATGATTGCGTGCGCGCACACACACTCACTCACCCACCCTGGTTTTATAGGTATCCATCTGCCTCTGCTCACCCAAACATCTCATTCCAGGTCAGCAAACTTAAGCCCATCCTGAATTTTGAAAAGGAGATCTTTCTCGCTTTGACTGTTGCCGACAGTAATGCCCGTTAACATTACAGAATGCTAAGGTATGCTTGGAAAAAAGGAGTCTTTGTATAACTCGAATAGTCAGTATCCACAAATTCACTCCATATGTTGTTTCTCAGAACTGGAAAGAGGTTGATTACTCCCTCAAACTGTGGAAATCATACCAAAGAAGTTTACTCTGCACGAGTCTCTCAGCATAGGCCTTTTCTGGTTTAAGCAATAATTGCGTAATTTATTGTCTGGATTCGTTAGGTCATCTCTTAGGTAGGTTTTCGTTTCAGAGCTGACTTGTATTCCAAGTTTATCCTGCTGGTATATCTTCCTCCCTCCTAATAACCTCAGGAATACGTAGATTGCCATCTCAGAGAAACTCTTAACTCTGCATCTGCTTTCACAGTTAAAAGGTCTTTTTCTATTTTTTATTTTTGATGTTGGAGCGGCGTGTTCCTGCTGATACCCTGGAGCTTTGCTTGGCACTGATCAATCCCCGTTGTTTCAGTGAACTCTGAGGAAGCAGCTGTCTGCCGGGCGTTCAGAACTGCCCTAGAACGAGGTCAATCTCCCTTTTTATTAGAACTGTTTGATGTCAACGACCAAACGGCTCACAGTTTTGAGGGAATAACTTTCCGGAACTTAACTATCAATAATGGGACATAATCATACCTGCACTCCTGGGATTCCGCTCGCTATTCTCTGATTGGCTCATTTTTTAAACTAATAATATGGCATTTAGTTGGAGGAAGCCCTGGAAAATGTCCACAGTACTTTGGTTGCTGGGTTAGCTGTTTTCTAATTTATTTTACCCTCCCCCCTCCTTGCCCATCTATCACAGTACCCTTTTAACCTGGAGAGATGTTCAGCACATCATCGTGAAGACATCTCGCGCTGGCCATCTGAGCGCACCTGACTGGAAGACCAATGCTGCTGGATACAACGGTAAGTTCCTCAAAACGCTTGACGTCTGATGTTGACGTCTCTTAACCTTTTGCTTTGTCTTCTGAGGAGATACTGCTGCATGCTGAATGCTTCGCCCAAGTTAGGTTGCGGGCCTCTGATTTATCTATGCGATACCATTGCCAGCTAGTATGGATGCAGCGATGCCGCCAAGTGAGCACAGGGCAGGTTAGCGAGACGCTAAAGGGAGCGCTAACTGTGCATTAGCGTAGCCTCAAAGTAAGGGCGGTGCTACTGATCCAAA
Source organism: Mormyrus iriodes (assembly GCA_011763525.2). Lineage (NCBI taxonomy): Eukaryota > Metazoa > Chordata > Actinopteri > Osteoglossiformes > Mormyridae > Mormyrus > Mormyrus iriodes. The sequence continues at coordinate 29,120,286 of JAAGVU020000040.1, forward strand.
AGCCTTGCGTGGTGGGGATGCAGCTTCCGCCCCCCCCCTCCCCCCCACCCCCTGCTGCTGGCCGACTCTGTTGGTCTTCCCCCGCGATCCTCCTTCTGAGGAAGCGGCTTGCTGCTGGCACTGGGCTGCGGTGTGTGGACTGGGCGGCAGCCAAGCCGCGCTTCAGACCTGTCTGGACTTGATCCAGCAGCCTCCACTTTCGAGGGATAGAGAACGAGAGAGAGATTAAGCAGGAGGTATTTGGGGGCTTTGTGCTCTTATAAGGCCTCTGACAGGCACAGCAGAGAACACCTCGCTTAATTACATTTGGAGGAAGACCTTTCACTCCATTATGTTTCTGTTATGTGTGGAAGAGGTTTTTGTGTGTCTGTCGCTTTACCAAACAGAGGACTTCCGATAGCCTCCGCCTTCTGTCCTTCATGAGATCTGAGATTTTGTTCCATTCCTGGTCATTTCATTTCCTAACTGAACTTGTCCCTAGATAAATTGAAAACTTTGTAGAGGCTCTGCCATAGATGTGCTTTTCCTGTTGTTACTTTTAAGATATATTTGTGTGTGTGTGTGTGTGTGTGTGTTCCATTGTGGGGAGGAAAAAACCCTGTTACTTTGACGTTCAGTCCTCAGAAGGGAAAACCCAAAACTAAAAATGCCAAATCTTGTATATTGTTTGGTTCATTATGGTTAAGGTTTGGGCTGGGGAGGGGAGAAAGTTGTCTTTGCTCAGCCGAGGGTTATGCCCATAGAAATGAACGGACGGTCCTCACATAGATATGGATACAAACGTGTGTGTGTGTGTGTGTGTCTCTCTGTGCGTGTACATGTGGGGGGGGGGAGTTATCCTGCTATGTGGAGCCCATTCCCAGCACCTGGAGCAGCTCTTTGAAGTGTAAACTACCCAGACAGGCAGCTAAAGAAACTGCATTCCGGAATCCCTCCATATGGGGAGCAGAGCTGCAGCCAGTCGCAAGCGGAGAGCAGTCAGCCTGCCGTGTTCCCTCTCTCCTTCCCCCTTGCGTGCGTGTAGTGCCCCGTGCTTCTGCTTCTCTACCTAACATCACCTCGGTTCCATAAAAGCACGTTGGCAAGAACTGTTTTTCAGTGACTGAACCGTATTGGCAGTTTGTGGACACAGTGTTAAAAGCATCAACAATCTTTGAGACATCACGAAAACAAGCAGAATTCTGATGTATTATCAGATGACACGGAGCTTATGTTGTGTAGGAATGGTGTCGTGAAGGTAGCTAGTAATGGGTAGTGAAGCAGGCGAATTAATTTGCATGAAGCCGGTGTACCAGTTCAATGAAGGGATTTGTACCAGAATACAGGGGATATTTCCCTTGGCCAGGTAATGTGCAGTAAATGTCTGCTGCTGAAATCGTGCCCTGTAGGTTGCTCTGAGCTGGGTGGTCAGGCCCCAAGGAAGTGCGCTCAGGTGGAGTCACCTGACCTTTGCTTTCTTCCATTCCCAGTCAGCCACCTGTACGGATTCGGGCTTATGGATGCTGAGGCCATGGTGAAGGAGGCCGAGCACTGGAAACAGGTCCCCCCTCAGCATGTGTGTGTTGAGAGCGCAGACCGCCAGTTCAGGTATTCCAGCCGTCCCCAGGAAGAGCTTTCCAGAACCTTCCCTGAAACCTGTCAGCGGTTTATTAATTTTCCTGTCATCCCACCGCACTGTTAATAAATCGAAAGTTCATGATGTGCGTTCCATCATGGGTCAGTTTCGGGTTTGTCCTTTACCATCCCCCACAAAAGGCACCTTGAGCATTCCTGAAATCCTCCTGGGTCATCTGTGTTGCCTCGTATCATGGATTTAATTAATCATCACGTCTCACCCTTATTTGTTGTTATAATTCCGGAAATGAGTTTCCCTATATAACACAAACCTTCTGTAGTATGCATCAAGAATTATTATAGAACCCAAAATTAGCTGCTGTTTGTTCCATTTTCCAGAGAGATCGCCACACAAACCTTGCAGTTCACTCTTTTATTACAGGATGTTCCAGTTTGAAATGTCTGTCTGCTGGGATACTTCGGAGTGTTTGCCCATTACACGTTGAGGGTTGTGATTTAACGGTGACACACACCACTATTCTAGCTGTTGGGTTTCCTAGTCAAGCAGCCAGTATCAAATTTAGACACGCATTCAAAACTGGATGGTGGTGATTACTGTATTCATGATCATATCGCATTGTATGTCAGCAAAGATTGTTGTCTGGCTTTTAAAAGAGTAAAATACAGTTGTCTTGGCATGTTTGCTGTTGCGCTGGAACAGGCAATTATGTTTTAGGGTGAATTGCCTTTGTACTTGCAGATGCAAGTGTTTTTTAAGTAAGTGGGTCTGAAATTTTATTTAAAATGGCGAAATATGTAACTTGGACATGAAAGCAAAGTGGGTTTAACCCCAGATGGGGGCTAAATAAACAACATTCTGAAATCTAAAACTGTGTTTGCCATGTTCCAAAATACAGTGTGTTCTGCTTTGGGGGGCTGCCAATTTGGAGGTCTGAATTGAAGCAGGAAAACAGTTTAAATTTCTGTGAGAAAATGTGCTAGAATTAACAGGAGAGCATGAATCTCTTATGACTATTGAACTGGCAAAGAGTTTAGATTTGGGTGCCATTTTGACTGATTATTTGAAAATGCCATTTTAATTTTAAAGTGATGTCTTTCACAAGTTCTCCTTGTTACAGAACTGAACTTAGGTGAAGTAGTTGTGTTTCTGAATTCTTTGCTTGCCTTCTTTTTTGTCTCTAGACATTGTTGACATTGTGTGTTATTTGGAAGGACGTTTAATTTAAATCGTCACACCAGTGGACCCTGGTGGCAAATGTCAACACTGGCTCTTAAACCACTAGCAACTTCTGTAGCGAGACGAAGGGTAAATTAGTTCAGCTGGGGATATAAATCATGGTGGAATGAAAATTACACACACACAGGTACAGGACGTCGGGCCCTTGGTGTCACACACACAAGCAGGGTGCACTGACCTGTGCCGGTGTTTGCAGCCCCCCCGTGTGTCCTTACTGCAGCAGTAATGCTGTGTGGGGACTAGGCTTCAGCTTCCAGTTTTGGCCAATTAAGATTCTAAGTGAAGTCCTGCTTCACCACAGTGAGTTTCCTTATTTCCCGCTTAATAAGGACTGCGAGTGCTGTCCATCAATCATGCTCGAGGTGTTTCCTAGCTTGGGACACCTTGCAGTAGCATGTTCTGTCCACTTTGAGTGTCATGGTTGAGCCAGGTTTATTGGGACGACTGGTTCAAGTCAGTTCCACCTTGGTTTCAAAGGAGCCTAAATATCTAATTCAAAGCAGCCCTGCACGGGTATATAGCTGTACCTGAGCCTAATGTTTGATGTGCCGGAATGTTCTTGCAGTCTTGTCGCTATCGGAAATCCCATCGCCTGTGTCGTTCACAGGACCATCCGCCCAGAGCATGTGGTGAGGTCAGTGTACAAAGCCACTGGCTGCTCTGACAACCCCAACCACCACGTCATCTACCTGGAGCATGTGGTGGTACGAATCACCATAACCCATCCGCGCCGTGGAGACCTGTCAATCAATCTCACCTCCCCCTCCGGCACCAAGTCCCAGCTGCTGGCCAACAGGTAATGTTTACCCACTTTGTCTCACTTCTCCATCCAGGCTGCGTGTGACGTAACCCTCGCCGTCCCCTCAGGTGAGGGCCATTGGGGGCTCACAGTGGCTCCTGGCTTAAGATGTCCAACAAGCAGTGGTCAGTTTCGGCCCTCCGCAAATTAAATCAGGCCATAAAACCGAATGGCGGCTGTAAAAGTCAGGAGGTTATGTGGTGAATTGCAGAGAGAGCGTGCCTCTGTTCTTATTGGCTGGACCAATGTGCTGTGCCGGCATGTCGGCCACAGCATCAAACATTAATGTTTGTTTTTTGTTGTTTTTTAACTGGAGGCTGTGCAACTAGTGTTTAGCGGGCAGTATGAGGTATATAACCAGTGCACGTGCGTGCCTAGCCTCGCACACACACATGTGGAAATGTGGAAGGATGCCAGGTCATGTCCAAAAAAGGCTGTTTTGCATACTGTGCCAGTTCCCTGGGGCTTGGGTGCATTTATCATTACTTTTATATTTTGAGCAGAAAGGGGTTATGTGTGTTTTTTTTTTGTTTTGTTTTTTTTTTCTGGTGGGGGGTGGTTAATTTAAAAAACTTTCTTTATTGGTATTATCATGAGCTCCTCAAATTTCCAGTACTTAACGTTTGTGCTGGAGTTTTGCCTGGTGCTTATGGGGCAGCTGGCAGATTTGGATGACTGCAGCATGATGATATAAAATTTATTTTACCCAGTATCTCAAAAAGATGAGACTCCACCTTTTCGCGCAAAAACAACGCTGTTATCCCTCTAAGTAATCATAGCCAGGTCTCGGTGTTAGATGAGAAGTGTGATACCCTTCTCAGTGGATGATTGCTCAAAGCTGTTTAGATATTCTCCTTACTTGTCTGGCTTCTCTTGGAATAGCACGTTTCTGTATCAGTTGCCTAGAATTCTGGGAAATGTGTGTTTTTACGTCCAGCTGTGTTGCGCAGGCTGTCTCAGGATCTGCATTATTTTGGTGCCTTGAGGGGCACAGAGCTCCATGACTGCCCTTGATATTTTTTCAAAGTCAACACCCAGGCCGAACCACGTGTGAAAAGAATTACACATGGTGTACTGGTTAGCCATTTTGTTTAGCTGGGTGGCTGGTAAACATGGGGGATCTCTCCTCAGTAAAGATGGTGAATGAATGATGCAGGTCATTGGGCCTTACATGTCATAAAACGGCTTTTTCTCAAGTTTCATGTTCCCAACTTCCCATCTATGAATCCAGTTTACTTTGTTTGGTTTTGTTCTTTTGTGTCTCTCCTGGCTTAGTTTGTTTGTGTTTCCCTTTCCAGGTTGTTTGACCACTCCATGGAAGGCTTCAAGAACTGGGAATTCATGACCACCCATTGCTGGGGTGAGAAAGCGACTGGGGACTGGGTGCTGGAAATTTATGACTCACCATCCCAGCTGAGGAGCCAGAAAGTACCAGGTACTGAACCACTATAAATAAAACACTGCTAAACCTATAAACTCGAATCAGTACCTCACCAGTAGACAAGACCGCATATTGCATTGATGGCAATGATCATTAAATTCATTCTGCTTTTTGATGCATCTACAAGAATACAGGCAGGTGAGTATGTACCATTTTTTCAACCCAACACTCCAATGACCCAGAATCACCCACCGTGCACAGATCTACACCACAGTATTGGTGAAGTAATGACATGCCACTATAATATAGAACAGCCTCCTGCAGCTCTTGGCTGGTACCAGAAAAGGTTAGTGTTACCAGCATGCCGTGGGACAGGGACTAACTTATACATCTCATTAAAATGAGAGTCAGAAGGTAGAGATCAACAGGTCACCCACCTCAGGGATAACTGAAGACCATTCCCTACAACAACACCTTTCCTGCAGCTTTTGATGGAGGTTCAAAGAGATGCAAAATTCATGTACTAATGCACTGCAGCCTGCTTAACAAATATTATTAGGCTTTAAAGTACTAAAACAACAATGCAGGTAGCATGTTGTATGCTGCATCTATCTGCTTCTTGTCATCAAATTCATTCTTCCTAAGACTGATGGTTATTTCTTCTGTGATATTCTCACCACCTGCAGGCAAACTAAAAGAGTGGTCTCTGGTCCTCTATGGGACATCCGTCCACCCCTATTCCTCCCTCCGTTATGAGAAGACTCGCTCTGCTGAGCCTCCAACTGACTATGACCTGCCAGAAGAGTACAACGGTGAGCTGGTGTCATGGGGCGGTAGGCACCTCTTTCTTGGTGTTCATCTTGTCTTGCAGGTTAAGAATGTGTCAGCCGCCATCTTGGCTCATTGTATAATCATCCGCTAAGTACTGATTTTAAATCTACTTTAAGGAGTCTGTCTTGCAGCATCAGAACTGAGTGTCCTTCTCCTGCTGGTGGTGATTTGCCATATCTGGTCACCAGCTTTTTTGGCAAAATCGCACGCCATCCACTGACTTTGTTCCATCGGTTTCTGCCAGGACTCTGTCACCCGGAGTGTAATGAGAATGGCTGTGAGGGCCCTGGACCTCATCAGTGCATCAACTGCTTGCATTATTTCCTCAAATTCAAGAACAACACGAGGTAAGAGGCAGCCTTGGGTTACTCTGTCTAGGATTATGATACAACAAGCTTGAAACAAGCTTGTGAAAGTCTTTGGACTTTTCACTTTAGCAAACCAGTTTTGTTAAGATTTTTAAATAAAGATAAGGGTTTATATTCTAAAAAGCAACAGTGCACATCAAAGACCGTTGTCATGACCGTTGTTATTGCTGTTTTTTCTTTGATATCCCACTGGAAATTTGATCCTGCGACTGGCCTGGCTGTGAGATGTGGGAGTAAGGGAAGCAGAGTTCAGTCTGTTACCCATTAGACCAGGGTTGCCTTTAGGCTAAAGTCCACATTTCCACATGGCTGTCTCCCTTCACCCGGTGACTGAGGGAATGTAGCTTGTCAGTCGCAACGAACGTCTTCAAAGCCTTCTTCTGCTGCAGCTGACCCCCTTTCAGGGCCCGATTGTGGAACTCATACGCGTGACTTATTTCCAAAGCCCAGCCGCCAGGATCAAAGGCTGCAGTCACAAACGGATGCAAAAAGCTGGCCTCTCCCCTCTCTGTGACAGTGTAAATGCTTGAATCATGACCCAGAGTAGTGCGGACAGCAGGAAACAGGCTTGCGAATTTCCAAACCTCGAAAGTCATTCCCTGGCCTGCCTGTTAAATCGTGGATGTGTGCCATGATAACCGTTGGAAAAAGCCATGCGTGAGTCACCGTTTTTCGGTGCTTTTTGGGCACCTCGCTGATTTTTATGGCTCTCCTTTAAAGCAAAAGACAAACCAAAGTCACAATATTGAAGTTAAATTTCCAGCAATGATCCATTAACCTCAGTCACAGTTGAGCCTCTCGGCCCAGGTCTCCAAGCGTGCGCGCAGTCCGGCTCTTCACGGGTGCCGGCGCAGAATGCGCTATGTGACAGGTGTAGCCATTCTGTGATGGGGCGCTCAGCACGGGGACCTTGCTGATTGATCCGCATCTCTGCTTTAATGATGCCAGCTTGGCCTTGGGGCCCAGTTCGTGAGGTCGGCCTGTCAGAAGGCTGCCGTGCGGCTGTCAGGGCCCGTCACTTGCAGCCGCACTCCACCGCCAAGGGGACAGATGGGCGGGTGGCATCCAAGAGGCTCTGGGCCGAGGCAGGGGCGGAAGCTCTGCGCAGGTGGGCGGAGGGAGGGGAGGGGAGCCTGGCAAGCAGGAGGTCGGCCAAGGGAGCTGCGGGAGGATCCGGGCCTCACGAGGTGCCTTGGGCGGAGTGCTCTCCATGATGTGCGCTTAGACTGCACTCTCTAAACAGGCCAGTAGTTGGTACAGTGGTGATCAGGGGGCCAGGCCGGGAGGCGTCACCCGGAAGGTCAAATGGGGGGGCATTCTTCATTATATGGATGTGAGATGATATCACTGGATGTTAACTTCCCCTTGGGAAATAATAATGTTTATCAGAGCTATGAATCGATAAAAAAAAAATTACTAATTAATCACACATTTTTTCACAATTAATTGCACAATTAATTAATTAACATTTATACATCAAATTAACGAATAATTAACACAAAGGGAGGTATATGTGTCATTGTTAGAAACTCATTAACATATTAACTTTCTCCAATTTTTTTTATTAGTTTGAAGACTGATTCAGGTTGTACAACTTCATTGTCTAAATTGTTGACTTGTTGCCTCTGGGGTAGTTAATCTGTTTAGTTATGTTGCCATTTATTTCTGTAATAAAAAACAGTATTTAATCAAATCCAGGGCAAGAGTTACTGAGATGAGAGAAATGACAATGAACGAACAAAAAACTGAACAAAAATATTCATCCTATACAAATGGGCTGTTTATTGTTAGTTACATGCAGTAAAGCTGAAAAATTTAAAAACGTTTAATGATGTTTTGTGTTTTTTGGTTACTTATTTGTGGAAAATGTATTTTTTTTTATCTATGCTCATACCATTCTCTCATTCGGGTAACAGAACACCGCATGCGGCGCAAACAAAGAAATAACATGCTATAACTTAAAAATGGACAGAATGCATTAACGTGATAAATGTCCCAGCTCTAATGTTTATGTTTCTGCACGATGGGTGCTTTACTATAAAAGAAATGGTTAGCTCGGGCACCTGCCAATGGCCTGTTGTATTTGCCCCCTCCCCCACAGGATGTGCGTGTCAGAGTGCCCATCCGGCTTCTTCCGCGACGATAAACGGCGCTGTAAGAAGTGCTACTCGATGTGTGAGAAATGTGTGGGTGGCCGCAGCGACCAGTGCACGTCCTGCAAACCTGGGTACCACTTGAACGAGGGCACCAACAGCTGCGTGTCCAGCTGTGCAGATGGATACTACCTCGATGACGGCAAGTGGAGCCTCCCCCTTTATTACCCATCCATGATCATGTGACTGCTGTCATATTATTTGTTGTTGTTGTTGTTGTTGATAATTATTATTATAGCATGGGTGCAATCATTTACTGTCATAAGAAATAAAATCAGGATTTACAAAATATGTAAGCAGTTACAGAAAGGGGGGAGGGATGTATGGATGGATGGAAGGAAATAGTGCGTTCTTTTATGTACATTAGTAGTGTGATGGTATCATATACTAAAATAGACCCAAGCACTGGATATATGAATTTGATGTCATGAAAGAATGATTTGATGGCACTATGTATGTTACGCTGGCCATGTCCTTCATGTGCCAGTTGATAGTAATGTTTATTTGGTGTCGGTTTGCATTTCTGAATAACAAAGTTGCTTTTCATTTGCATAGTTGCTCGTTGGGCAGCTGCATGTCCAATATTGCCGGTCCTATATGCATGAAGGCATACCCTCAGCTACCAGCGAGATTGACACAGTGCACTTTTAACAAATGGCGTTTTTCAGTATTTACGATTTTCATCAAACTGAATTCCCTCATATTTAGTGACTATGGGTCACAGTTTGAATGTAATCCTACGGTCACGATCTGCCTCATGTTTGGGGCACATTGAGGCAACAGTTTGGGTTCATGTTGTTTACGCAGTGCTCTTTCCTGTCAGCATGTAATATATAGGTCTTTGGTTGTGCATGAAATGAAATATAGGCCTATGCAACTGGATGAAAAATGTGTTCCAGTATTGCCATGTGTTTCCTCACTTTGACGGCGCCTCCTCTTGGGTTGCAGATGCAAACGTTTGCCGAAGGTGCAGTGAGAACTGCAGACGTTGCACTACTTCCAGCATCTGTATAGAATGCAAACCAGGCTTGAGGTAAGGAACCTGCCGGCCTTTTAAAGAGCCCCGAGCCCGCACTGAGGCCCCGGGTGGACCCCGCTCGGACAGCGGACGTCTGTCAAATCGAGGCCTGTGTATGAGCCAGAGGAGAACTCGGAGGCTCTGACCGAGACGGGTGACCAAATGGAGCCATTTTCTGAGGAAGGTGCAGAAATCAAAATCGGGTCCTTAAAAAAAAAAAAAAAGTGCTGATTTTTGAGAGATCTTTGACTGGAGAAGGACCTCGGCTTGTGTGAAAGTAGGTCAGCGCTGGCGGCTGGCTGAAAGCATATGGTATAACCGCTTCCATGCTACCAGCTGCATTCCCACCAGCTGGGTACCGCTCTCAACCACAGGCCGGAGGATCTGCCTCGTCCCTCCATTTCGTTTTTGGAAAGTTGAGTCCCAGTAGTAAGTAATTAAAATATTTCCGGGTGAAAACAAGAACCCCCCTAAAGAAACAGAGTAAAAATAGTAACGTAGCTTACACACCCCATTGTAAATAATTAACGAGTTGCCTTGGGTCATCGCTGGCACGGCGCTGATCTTTCTGCGCTCTGTCCTGCATTCTGCCCTCCAGCCTGTGGCCATATTCAGCCTTTATTTGTGCCCCACCCCCATGACTCTAAATGTCACAACATAGAGGAATTGACATTTATATTCCATCAACGTGTGCACCTGGTTTGAGAGAATTACCCACCCCTCTACTATGATCTTTTTCATTCCGCTCTTTTCCCAGGGTGTCTGTCTTCAGATGTGTAATGTTTACTGACTGCATATCTTTGCTACCCCCCCGCACCGCCCTCCCCAGAGCAGCACACGCTCCTCCGTTTGCCTGCTTCCGCTGCCGCAGCGGCACATTCTTGGCAGACAGCCTCTGCTCAGCTGCTGTTGCTTATGCGGCTCGTGCCGCCGGTGAATGGAGCCCACGTGCTCCGGGCTCCCAGCCCGTCTGTGGGAGATCAGCCTTTCCGGAGTTTTACCTGCTCTCTCACGGTTCCACTCCGGTTTTCTGGCTCCCGAGCCACAGCTGGTGCGGTGTCCCTCGCACGGAATAACAACGGCATCGCTGTCGGCCACCGAGATCAGCAGCAGGCCCCTCTGAATTACCCCAGCAGCTGAGGAAATGATTCTGGGCTTAGCGTGATTTAACTCTGTATGGATTAAGCGGATCCCTAGTGGACAATTCAGATGCGGATGTGGGTTGCACATAAATTTGTAAAATGGTTCGTCTAAATAGAAGGAGCCGAGAGGAGCCCAATTTTCATGTTTAATTAATGTGATGGTTTTGTGTTTATGAGACTTTACAATGTTCCAAGAAGATAGGATGTATTCTGGAATAAAAACATCTGAATGAAACTGATAGTAATCACCTCAGAGTGACTGGGTAACCTCGGTTGAGCATTTGCTCTGTACCTTTTTGTTTTGTTGTACAAAAGCTTTTTGAAAACTCTCAGAATTAATGATTATTAAAATTACATTGTAGAAGGAATCTATCAGTACTGACTCACTCACTCACTCTCTCTCTCTCTCTCTCTCTCTCTCTCTCTCTCTCTCGCTCAGCCTTCAGAGTAATAGGTGCCTAATGAGCTGTGAAGCTGGTAGTTACTATAACGGCCACCGGAGGACGTGTGAGCCCTGTCACCGAGCCTGTGCTACCTGTGCAGGTGAGCTGGGGCTGCAGGCTTGTTTGGGAGGACAGAGCTCGACTTCCCGAATCACCACTGCCGTAGGTAGCCATGCTCTTTACCTGCTGGATGATGTGTCCATACAGCATGGAGCCTGGGCCTCCACTCACAGGATTGGCTTAGGAGAGCTTGGCACCGGTCCGATCTCATTTAGGGCCCATTTATTCATGTATGTGCACATTTCCCTCATCTGCCACAGGTACCGGCATAGAGGCATGCACCAAGTGTGCCAGTAACTACTTCGTGGAGGAGTGGAGATGTGTGTCCGCCTGCAGCGTCGGCTTCTACCTGGCTGAGCAGACCACGGAAAACGGAGAGACGCAGAAGGCCTGCAAGAAGTGCGTGAGACTGCATCAGTACCCACAGGAGCATTAGATTCAAAGGGCTGCAGGGACTGCGCAAACTGCTGCATGCTGTCCAAACACTCTCGGCAGGCCAGTGTACTTGTAACCTGACCTGAAAGACCTAGATTATGCCCATGCAGGCAGCCCACTTGCAGAGCAGTGCCATAAATTGAGTCCAGATGGACAGTCCCAGATGATGCTGACGTCAGTGATGGAGTCTGCCGATGTGTGAATGTTTCATGCGGCCTAGTGCAGACCACACAGATTGAGGAGCACTCATGTTTGCACACTGTAGATGCCGACTAGTTTTCAAAGACATGGGCTTATAGTATATCTGCTCTAGCCCCCCCTGGCTGCTGGCCCTGTGTACAAAACCAGTGTCCAATGGTGTCCAGCCCATTAAAAAAACGCCCAAGTTCATGCAGTAGAAATGTGCTGCTGAACTGCTGAAGGAATCATTGTGCATGATGAAAGAACATCTGCATTCCTGAGATTCAAGCAAGAATTATCATGTAAGGAAAATTCCTCATTTGAGTCATATAGGCAGCCTTTTGATTCATATGGTTATTTGTGTACATTTAGGACAAGTGGGTATTGGATGGATGGATGGAGTTCATTTCTGCTACACCTGAGTGGAATTGTGGATTGATGTTCACCTTGTAGGCTTTGCTTGGGGGGGGGGGGGGGTAAGGCGTCCCTGACGTTTATGGCCCCCCCCCCCCCCCCACACTGTTTCCCCACTCAGGTGTACCCCCCCCCCCTACCACGCCCCCGGC
>JAAGVU020000040.1:29132573-29150813 GCA_011763525.2 Mormyrus iriodes
TGGGGGGGGGGGGGGGGGGGTTGAAGCTTCCCTGACTGATCATGCCCCCCCCCTCCCCCATACATTGTTCCCCATCCAGGTGTGACTCCAGCTGCTACACCTGCTCCGGCCCGGGGGACAGGAACTGCACGTCATGTATCAATGGCTACAACCTGGAGCGGGGAGTCTGTACTGTCAGCCCCATCTGCAAAGATGGTGAGTACGCCCCTCGCCGGCGCCAGGCCACTCTGACCCCCAGCTCGGCTTTGTGGAGGAGACTTGATTAACCCACATTACACGTGAGCTGGCTTTTGAACGTCCTTCTGAATTTGTCTGAGCCAGGTTGGATGTGAGGTTTTGGTGCACGGGTGTGGTTGAGCAAAGTGATTCAGTGACATCCCAGTTAATTAATCAATGTCTGGTTAATGATTGATTGAATATGTAACTTTGGCTCTTCTACTGCTTCTCAACCCAGATCCCTTTGCAGGTTGAGGGGAACATGAGAGTGTAGGGTCAAGTTTTGATACAAGAGGGGGATACAGGGCTTTTGAAGGAACAAACAGGCACGCTTAGGTCCCAATATACCTTTTATTACAGTTATGAATAATAATACGCTTTCATTATAATAATGATTGACGCATAAACATATACTCCCCTTCTACACAGTTTCAGAAGACATATGCGTTACACATCAGATGATTATACCATATAGTAAATGTTAATTGCAGTTAATGATAAAACACACACACTGTTACTACTGCCTTTTTCCAATATGAAATTGCAAAGCTATATACACTCGGACGTGCTATGTGTCCCCACCCACCTTTCACGCACAGACTGGGGAGCCCTTTTCAGTCCTAGCAGGAGACCAACACGTGTTCCCGAGAAATGCCACACGCTCTATCCCACGGCTGAACTCCAACCAGCACTGAGTCCTCCCCTTCTTTTATACTATACTTTTTGATATTTACTACAATTGTGCAGGAGTGGTGAGCGAGCTGGCACAAATCAAATTCTCTTCCCTTATCTAATTAGTTCGTCCTTGTGTCTCAGCCTGCAATCTCCAACTCTCAACCACCTTTAGCTTCCCAGCCTTGAATCATTGTGTTAGGTTAAATTCCATCCCCTTCAGTGTGTTAAAACAAAGTGGCCTATATGCCCTCTACTGACCCCATAAAAATACCTGGGATCAAGTGCCCCAACACTATACTACTTTGTGATTTTAACATAGTATGCTGGCAAGGAGGTGAATCATGGACGTACAATGGCTCACACATTTGAATCTCAGGATGGTCACACCATACACATACTGAACCGTTAAACGCCTCCATAAATTCATGTGTGTCTATTCGGGTGACCATGCGGTCCCGAGAATGTTGTACAATTGTCACTTCCCAGTACTTTATGGTAATGGGAGGATAATGAACAACCTGTTTTAATTCTACACTATGTGGGCGTCGCAGTCGTCTGCAAGTCCATCTCATTACAGGTCATTTGTACCTTTTTCCATCTCAACCCAGCATATCTCAGGAATGGTTGGAAAAGGGCCCAGGATTATGATTTTTGTTTATTTTTTTATTATTTTTGGCAATCTGGGCTTTAACTGGCTTGGAGACCAGGTCTCACTGCTAGCACATGGCAATGCATTGTGTAGATGATGCCTTGATGCCTTGTGAGTGCTGCCACTGAATGCATGTTTGCTGGACACTGTAGCAGTAGTTTTGTCTTCAGAAAACCGAGAGCCGTTGCATGAATGCAGCATGCATGCAGGATAGTAAGGGAAACCATACCTTTGCATACTGCTGGGATTAACTACTTGCAGTTTCTGTTCCCGGTGTCATTCTTTAAAGTATTTGTACAACTTAGTTTACTGCCATGCTTCACATTTTTCGGATAAAATATTTCCTTTGTTTCTATGAAATATTTTGCCATTTTTCCTCCCACTCATTTTCCAGTAATGAAATAATGAATCAGTAGGTATGATGCTTGAATGATAGAATGTTTTTATCCAGTTGTATAGTTTCTAATTTCTGATTTTTTTTTCTCTTTTTCCCCAAATTTCTTCTGTCAATATTGGATTCCAATCACTTCCCACTGGACCACAAAATCCCTTCCTGTCGACAACCGTTACTGTGATGGATCAAAACTTCTTTGCTGTCACCTGACCTGGTCCCCACCTGACTCCCACCTATCTGCCTGTCTGACCAATCAACCTCTTTTCCTTCGATTCCACTGTCTCTTATTGCCTGATCTGTGGAAAGCAAATGAAGAATCTTGGGCAGAAGGAAGCTTCTGTGTGCTGGTCAAAAAGAACAATCTGTGTCAGCGGAAGGTCCTGCAGCAGCTGTGTTGTAGAACGTGTTCTCTAAAAGGGTGACCGGACATCCCGGGGGGTGCTGTGCTTCTGTATGCATTTATAGCGATAATTTATATGAAAATCTCTGCCTCCTCCACTCCAACTTTTCTAAGGGAACATGTCAGAGACTCAGTGACAGGACTACAACAAACCTACCTTTTTCTGTACTGGGACGTGTCATCAGGGTGGAGCGTGTGGAATTTTTGTCAACATGTCTTTATTTTGTGACCAAAGCATCGATGCCAAATTGATTTTTACCTGTTCAGAGTAGGATTTGCAGTTTGCGTGGGGGCCATCCTTTCAGCGTTTTACTATCACTACCCCCACCATTCCCACCCCCATCTCCTCCCTATCACGAGTGTGGCGCAAAGATGAAAAGCTGTTGAATGCTTCCCGTGTGTACTGTAAATAAATATGAAAAACTTACTGATTAACATGAATGTTTTGAAGCAGGTGCATTTCAACTTCAGCAGTTTGTTTATAATCCACAACTGTAAGTACATATCTAACGGACTTCTCTTCACCACCAGCATCCATGTTCCTCAGCTTAGAAATTCCTCCTTTCTCGTTGGGTCTGGGGACTTGGATGTAGCGTTTCAGATGCGAAAGGTTTATTTTAGGAACTTCGACTTGTGTGAGCTGGTCGAGGGCGGTGGGTTTTATTTTATTTTTTTTTATTTTTTTTTTACTACTCTTACTTTAACCTTGATGCTGGAGCCTTGGGTCATGTACTGAGTTGGCTGGTGATCATTTTGTCCCTTGCACAGTCACACTAGAAAAACTGTCATTTTGAAAACTTGGCCCCCCCCCCCCCCCCAACCCTGGCGTGAGCCATCTTCAGCTTCCCTGCTGTTAATGAGTGGCCCGATCCATGCTCCTTGTTGATTGATTGACACAGTGCACATACACACAGAAACACACAGACCCAGATTTCCCTGCACTGTGGCTCCGGATTTCACAAAGCCACTCTGTGCAGAATCCTCGCCCGCCAGAAACAATTCCAGTACTGTGCGATTCACGCAGATTACAAAATGTGGATTCTTGTTTCGCTTATGAATATGCTGGAATAGTCTCGTCAGTATTGTGTTCTCCTTGCCCGTATGTTCAATCACCGATTTTATGCTCTTCATAACGATCAAACTTCTATACGGTTATTAATAAAATCCAAGGTTTTAAAACTCATTGGCTGCATGAGAATGACAAAATTTTCAATGTACATTTGAAATTTTTAGGGCAACATTTGGTGAACTTGAATTCTCCCAGGTCACGTCAGGAAACCCGTCACTGGCCAATGCCTGGCCAAACTGGTGCTTAAAAAAAATCGTTCACACAAGCATCTCAAACTGTCTCATTTGTGTCTCTGATTCTGAGCCTTCATTAACGTAGTTAATAAATAATTAGTAAAAATAGAAAAAGATTAACATTTCAGTATACGATTTTCAAGGATAACTTGCTTTCCTTTTTAAACGTTAGTATTGCTGTATTAGTGATTACGAAGTGTAACTGGTTGATGTAGCATTGAGGCTGACGCCATTCTACATTCTCAGCCCTCGGGGCCTAGCTAGTCCATCACGGGCTAAGGGGAGAATGATATGCAGATGATAAGCAGATGCATCACTTTGTCATTCAGTCTGCCTTCCTGTCATGGTGTAGACATGAGAAGCCCTGGAGAAGCAGAAGTAAGCTTTGCTCCTCTTGGTCACCGTTTGGTATGGGAGTGCATGTCATGCAGCCAAACGCTGCTTTTCTTATTGTGCTTCTGAAGACGCTGCCTCACAGTTAGTTTGGCTTTGTTCTAGGTAATCTCAGAGTTGCTATTTTACCCTTCGATTTTACCCCATCACCCGTCTTAATGCACACGGATCCACCTTCTGGTCTTCAGGTGCTTATCTTCCGAAAGTTTTTATTATGAACCAGGGGTGTTGTTAGGTGTATTTTATGGCTTTAGTCCCCCTAATGTCTTTTTTTTTTTTTTTTTTTTTTTTGCCCCCGCACCCCCAATTAAATGTGTGTTTATTAGCTTAAGTCATGAATAGTTGAATGGTTTGCCCCCTCATCCATTCATCTCGAACGATGCCGCTGTTAGGAACCTACTCTACTCCATTCATTTTTATTTGGAACCCTTCAGTGTGAATTTATGCTTTGTGGAAAGTTCCTAGTTTTGGTGTGGTATTCTGCTGTGGCGCAATGGCAGTAAAACGCTGGAAGTTTAATCAAAACCAGATAGTAGTACAATGTGGGGAAAAAACCAAATACTACATTGCAAAAAAGAAAAAAAGAAAAGATGGGTTTTTTTGGGGGGGGGGGGGCGACTTCACAATTTGGCTTTCACCAGAAAGATACTGTGGACTGTACTCAGTTTTATAGTACCTTATAATAACTGTCCGGTTTGAAGGGGTTTTTGTTTTGGTTTTTGTAATGATATCACCTAATGAGTTTCGTTATCCATCACAACAAAGTTATTTCTCCAAACCATTCACTATATGAAAATCATAGCAGTATTGCCATAGTTAATACCTTTCAGTGTTTGTGCGTCTGGAAACGGTGTGAGCAATTGAATGAAAACCTGGCAGTGGTTCGTGTCAGCTTATCTTCCAACATTTGTAATCGGTTTGTGAAGGGGCAGGGCTCTAGCCAAAATGCTAAATAAACTATTATCACTGATACAATGTTAGGGCATTTGTCGGTCTTTAAAGCATTCAAAGAAGTCCACACATCTGTTATGTACAAGTAAAGCAGCTGGCCTTTTTTCACAGTGGTCCCAGTGACACGCATGGCTCACTCCATTTCAGTATTTCCAGCAGTAGCCGCGGGATGGGTACGTTTATGGGCTGAGCAGCTTGCTTGTCTTTGGAGAGTCCGTCCCAAACATTGGGCATTCTAGAACTTTGACAGGTGCTAATCAGAGTCTGAAAACGCTGCTCCAGCATTACCTCATGTACTCGCCGTTTGTTTCTATGAAGCCACACGCACACGCAGACACGTCTCTGAGGTGGGACGGTACGGAAACATATCATGGGTTCGCTTGACTTGTCTCTTGGAATCCACTTTTGGAATGGTCTTATGGCTGGTCCAAACACTATCCATGGTTATCAAAAAGCTGCAAATGTTCTTCTGCTTAAAGTTTTTTGTTTTATATTTCATGAATCTTAGACACATGGTCATTAAATCACCATTTTCACATATTTTCATTCCAGTTGTAGGAATTAAAATTAAATCTTTTTTTAATGGATGTGAGTGCTAGATGCCATTTTTATTTATACAGGAGATTTATGAAATGGTTGTGTGATCTGTTCTGACAGAAGGTTCTGAAATTGTGTGGTACCATTTGAGTATATTGCTGCCTCATTTTATATCAGTTTTAATTATAATTATATATATATATATATATATATATTAATGAATTAAAATATTATGGTTTGTAAAGATTATGTGCAAATACATGCAAAGTCACAAAACTAATATGTAACTAATTATATACATTTATCATTTGCTTTAGGGAAAAAATGTTTGTCTTTCTGTCAAAGTAATGTACATTTGTAAAATTCAGTCTCCCTGTAAGATATTTCAATCCAGTTGTAATTGATAATGGCCAAAAATTGCTGTTTCATATAAAAAAAATCAAGTTAATTACTTTTTAGCTATTCAGTCTAATATTATGGTTTCTTTGTAGTGCATAAGATGTATTCAAAAAAGTACAAACAAGTCTCAAATGTCCCAAGATTATAGTAGTTTGATAGTGAACATTGTAAAATTGAAGTGATATAAATACCTTTTAATAAAATAAAAATATGTATTTCTGAAAAGCTGCCTACACATTTAATGGCATTGTTTTATTTTAGAAATCCTTCCTTTGTGTTGTTTGTGCAGGGTGCTTTAAACACTGCAAAACCTTTAAATGTCACAGGTGCTTAGCAAATGAATTGGCAACCATGTGTTTGTGTCCTGGGCATGACCCCAATAAGCAGTTAGAAGGTACGTGGATGTTAGTGTCCAAAGAAATTAGCAAAAGCAGAAAGCAAAAGTCTCAAAAGGTCAAATCATAGCAAAAGGTCAATTTTTGTTTATGCTAATAGTCGAGTGTGTGATGACACATTTAAATGTTTAATTAATGATTTTTCTGTGCTCATGGCTGAGCTGTCACTTAATATACAGGGTAGGTATTAATATAAATGTTTTTGCCTCATTTAATTAAAAATAGTTTATTAATGAGTTTTATAAAGTGATCATCACTATGCTTAATGAACATTACAAACATTCCTCCATTCATACTGTCTTTTTGCATATGGTTTTGTTTAGATCATTTGAAAGTTATGGACTCAGAAGGAAAAATGGTACTAAGCAGAAGTCTGGTGTATTCCATAGCAGTGGACTCCAACCTTTTTTTACAGTGAGAGAGACTTTTACAGGGAAAAAAAATACTGTGGCGAGCTACCAAATTGCAACAATATATTTTGCTAGCCAGGGTGTCCCCCCCACTATATATTTTGACGATTGAGAAGGTGATTGAAAATTGCATAGCAATCGACTACAAATGTCCTGCCGATCGTCCTGTCAGCAACTGCTGCTCCAGAGCATATGGTCTACAGGTGGGTCACTGCCGGGGTGGTACTAAAGATTTTGGGCCTCATGAAAGCATATCGATCCAATTATGCTCCAAATCATTCTAACCCCCCTCTTTAAAGTGCCCCTGGGTCCGTGCATCACTAATCTGTTCACATTGGAAAAACCTCGCCCAAAAAGCATCAAGTGATTCATTATATAGACAAGGCATTATTTGGTAGCTAGGAGTGCCCTTTGTTGCCGAGGTGATGCGCATCAATCTATGTTCAATCAAAATGAAAAGATCCATTAGGTGATTAGACAGCAGGCCACCAGGCACTGAATGGTGAGGTGCTCAAAATCAAACAGAGTTTATCTTGGCAAGGCCATCTTTTAATGGCTGTATCTGGAAAAACTGTTAAACTAGAAGTCTCTGTGACTAAATTCAGCCAAAATACGTGCTCCCTCTTGATCTGTGAACTTGTCTACTACTAGAAATTTGAGCACAAGAAAGGTGCAGGGAAAGGTGAGCATAGATTTATGGTTTTAATCCCTGAAACAAAATTACATTTTTTTTCCTTTTTGTAATAAACCCTGAATGCATTGTCGGACTTGTCAGACGAAGCATGTTTGGCTATATGTTAATGTTAAATTTTGTAGCTATGTGAACAGACATGTCAATTAGCAAGAAATATGTGATAAAAATCTGTCTGGGGGTATGTTGTATCACTTATTTTGGGGAGGGGGTGATGGTTATATCATGCAAATTCAACTCCTTTTACGAAGCAGCAGTTGCACAGTTATAGCAATCGCTGAGATATATATATATATATATATATATTAATTGAGTGTTAATGGTCATTATGTGTTTATAGTCTTTTAACTTTTTCCTGACAAAGGTTCTGGACTTTATTATTCCTCTGACAGCTTTGTTGCTTGGCAATGCTACGGTGTCTGTGTAACTTGGAAAAGTTAACTTAAAGTTTTCCAATATATTATGTGCATACCTAATTAATATGCTTTTTCTTTGTCACGTTTGTTTGTTTGAGTCACTTGGCTGTGTCAGTGTGTAGCTGTTCACTATCATCGTTCCTCTGCTCATTGCAGTATTAAACACGTTAAGACTATTTTGGCATCTCTCTCTGGAAAATCCAAAAAGTTAAAGATGTTTTTATTTAATATTTTCTTAATACAAAAAATCACATAAAAACACTGTCTCGGCAGTGGGGTTGGTTGTCTCAATATGTCAAAGTATGTTTGGTATGTGATCACGTTTTGTTGAATTAAGCAATCAAGATATAAATTTCTTCGATTGATGTCCACATTACTCTTATATGATGTGCTGATGCTGGGATATTGTTACAAGTGTGACAACCATACTTAGGCTGCCCTATGCTATAGTACAAGGCATTTTCACTTTTCACTCACTAAAACCAAGGAGACAAAGATATCATTCTCCTCCGCGATTCTGAAGTACCTTCCTGACAGACTAATGGGGAGCAAAAATTGAGCTAATTCTGGCTAATTTGTACAGGGCAAGGATCATTTGGAGGTTTTGAAATTTTATATCTATGATTGCGATTTGGCAGTCTGAGCCTCCAGCGGTCATGATTCTTGTAACCAGAGTACCTGGATTAGTTTTCGTTCCTGGCTTAAAATTTTCCTGTCTCAAATGTGCTTATGGGATCATCATGGCAGATCGATAAAGTGTCACCAAAGGGGCCGTCTGTGTAATAATCGAACTTCTTAAATCACTTGCTCACTCTGTGAGTTTGTATCAAACAGACCTCAGTTTAATGGAAAGCAGCTGTAACATTTAAAATGCCTGTGTATGTCATAAATATGGAAAGCTCTGAAAAAAATATAATGGAGCTTTTTTTTCTTGAATTTAACACACCTTTTAAATTCTCTACATATTTCCATGTTTTTCTTGCTTGGTGTATTGTTTTATTCATTTGTTACAATATGTGGATATAGATATGTTCTGTATGATTTAAGCCCATAGAATTCCAATATACTTTTTTTCACCCGACAGACAATGGAAATGACCCTTGAGAGGAAACGCCCTATAAGGATGAATAGCAAAACTTTTTTACAGTCCAGTCTCTTTTAATAGAGGATTATTCAGGTGCTACCAGTTTTGTTTAAACTGATCTGCAGGTTTACTTTGTCCTTAACCAGATCAGGGGATAATAAACTGCTATATCGTCGCTGTCCGATGAAAAACATACATCTACAAAAATCAATTGTTTTATAAGCGTGAAAAGATGGTTTTTCTAAGAAATTACTTTAGAATATAAACCTAAAAGAATGTAACGAGACACCGTAAATGGAAACCGATCTTTACACAGCAGTCAGTGAATGGTTTAATGTTTCACAGAGTTACGTGTATTGTTGTCTGAGAGAGAAATATGTCCATGTCAACAACATACAAACTAATCTAGCTTTATTTTCGCAGTTAACAATGATGTTAATGATCATAGTTATCTAGCGATCGACGTTGTTAAACTTAGTGATATAAAGTTTTCCATAAAAACTACCATTATGAAAAGAAATGTTAACTAGTACCAACACAAGTACTAAGCAGATAACTTCATAAAACATCTTTTCATTAGTCAATCAGATATCACATGCTATCAGTACACGGAGGAGACTGGGCGTATTTCATCTATAGTAAAAAGTGGACATGCATGGTTTTCAGTGGACAGCGACAACATACAATATCATTGCTCAGACTTCGGGTTTGATGGTCACATTTTTTTTTGCTTGATACTGCACTCTTACAGCACTCAGGAGAGGAAGACCATGTCATGGCATGAGAATATAATGTTAATGTATTTCTTGGTGAAAGAAGGGAGAGGTTAACCATCTGGGGTTTACAGAAAGAGTTGGTCTATTCTTTTTATTCCTATAAAGTTTGTCTGGTGGAAATGAATATCTTAGGCGTACCAAGAAGTCTGGATGAGTGAAACAGTGAGGTGTAACGCTGATAGAACCTCACCTCTGATGATGGCTTAGCATGGAAGCTGTGGAGGTTTCTGAGAGAGTTTCTTGTGCACAACGGTCCGCTGCTGGGTTGAACGACATCACCGTGAGTAAAGCCAGTCTGTTCCATGCTCCGATACTGCTCACAGCAGGGTCCGGTCACGCCACCCGAAATTAAACTCATCTGCTCTGTACTCTCTTACTGTCTCTTACTGAACTGAAAAGGCCGCAGTGGGCAGCCTTTATTTGCACTCCTCACATAAGCATCAAACTTACAGCTATCCAACATTATCGGGAATAACAGATTCCTCAGCTCACGCAGACGGATGAAGTTTTGGCTCATGGGTGCGTGTGAATTTGACAGATTCAATACACCTGCCCCAGAGTGGCTCACACTGGGTAACTGTTTGTATGAATGGATGGTTACCTCCGTCTCTGTCTGCCAGGTGAGTACCTCAATGAGTATGAGAAGTGCCGGCTGTGTGACGTCACATGTCACAAGTGCGTCGGACCAGAGATCATGGACTGCCTCAGCTGTGTTTCAAACAGGTAGGTTTCAAAAACATGTTTGTAAAATATAACCTCATTTCATTTTGTGCATGATAAAGAAATAGTCTGACTGGATGTACTAAGATATATTTATTCCTTTGTAAGTTTTTTTATGATCCTGTAATACTTAGATACTTATTTCTTCGAACATTTTCCACGTTTCTAAATGCATGCACATTTTCATTTTTAGGATGATAATATGGAAATTAAGTCTGAATTTGCCACTCTGCAGTTTCCATTCTTTGATCATAAATAGTGTTCTCCTTTTTTGTCAGTTTAAGGAAAATTTGGAACTGGCATTTCAGCCTCCAGCAAAAGCAGATTTTAATAACTATGAAATTCAATTAATTCTGCTGTGGGGGAAATAAATGGGGAAAAGTCATAGATAAGGAATGAGGAGAGTAAGTGTGACCCATGAGAAAAAGGGCTCTTCTGAATGTGATGCTTTTTGGCTCGTGTTTTGTATTTCTTTTGCTCAGGTACTTTGATGGGGGTCGCTGTGTGACCCGGTGCTCTGCTGGAATGTACAGCTTCGCCGGGCAGTGCCACCTGTGCCACCACACTTGCCAAGAGTGTAGCGACTCAGGTCCTGACAGCTGCACCTCCTGTGACAGAGGTAAGGTCACCCTGGGATTTGTTTAAGTGACGGACTCACGTTTTAATGAATTGGTCACTGATGAATCTGTGACCTTTTCCTCCAAATTGCCCACAGAAAATTAGGACTACTGTGTCCTGTGAATCAAATCAAGATTCTCTTATATAATGAAACTAAAGTACAACACATCTTGATGTATGACATAAAACTTATCTCATTGGGTAGCTTGGAAATCATTCAGCTAAAAATATACAATCATGACCCCTCTCATGTTGCCACCTCCCTGTTGGCTCCCATCCATTTCACTGGACCATTTGTCCAGGGGTGAGAATAATTTTGTACACTATTACCTTTAAAATGGAAACTTTGGCACTTTCAAGGTTATCATCTCATTTGTGCCCTCCCACTACCGGTAAGATATTGTGGACCTTTTTATTCCTCTGGGTGTTAAATAAAATGAGGGTATTTCCTGGAGAATGTGTGTGAAACATATAAACATGCTATGTTTTTGTTGTTAAACATGGGAAACATCCCAGCATTAATGTAATCTTCATGATGATTCATTTAAACCAGTCCTCTGCAGAAGGTGAATATTACTGGACTAGTTTACATTGTAGAACTGCACATGTGTTTATTATTTGTTCAAGGTGAGCGGTATAATAAAGATAAGTATTTTAATGGTAGCAGGTGAACTTGAGGAATCGATTGCACATAGTGAACAAACTGCATCTAGGCTGAGCGTTTGAATTGTGTAAATATTAAAGCTATGTATAAATTAGGTTACTTAGGTCAAAGTCAAGGAACTGTGAGCATTAGCATTATGATCACTGTTAAATATATACTAACTGTTTGGCACACAGATAAGTTTGGGATGGAGCGTTACCTGTTCCAAGGCCAGTGTCGGGACGTCTGCCCCTCAGCACACTATCACTCCAAGAGCAGGACCTGCGAGGCATGCGCACAGAACTGCGAGTTGTGCACGGCGCCAGACAGGTGCCTCAAGTGTGCCTCTCATTATTACCTGGAGGAGGGGTCATGCACCAAGCTCACGTGTGGAGAAGGTGGGTGGTGGGTGTGGCATTCAGTTGTGACCTCGCCTCCATTCTACAGCTGGGCAATCCTTGCTCTTTGTGTCCTTACCCTCCCGGTTCCAGGCCGATTGCTTTCTGGGGGCTTTTGAGCATGACCGTATTCCAAGGCGACAGAGACAGAGTGAGAGATTTACGGTGGCATTTTAATAAAATGCAAAGCACTGTGGAGGACAACCGGATCTTTAGGCAACCCTCCTCCCTCCAAGCCAATTGTGTCATTGTAGGGCTGCAGATCACCCAAGGAGACAGAGACCGTAATGAAGATACCAGACTCTGCCGTGCCCTTTAAAAACGCAGAGGAGAGCAGAAATGCTGAGCTGATCAAGGAGCAAGCAAACAGTTTCTCTGTGGCTCAAGACTCCTGTAGCAAGAAGTGTCGAGTACTACACCTGTTAATATTTTGATTGTGATGCATATGGACAAAAGGCAGAGCAGACCAGAGTGTTTTTGCCAGGAACAATTAATTCCAAGACGTATCTTGTTTTGCCTTTCAAGTACTTCTCTCAGGTGTTAACATTGAAATTTGAAAAAAACTTGGCTTAATACTTGACCTTGGTATTGACTGTCTATTACTTTCAAGAACGTTCATTAATCAGACTAACTGTCGAGAACATTTGCCACTACTATCACGTCTTTTCTTAGGCTGAAGTCAATGCAGTTGGCTTTGCTATCTCAGGAAGCGGAAGTAAAAATTAAGCCATTATTCATGTTTGACAGAAAGAACTACTCAGTCCCCAGACTATAACACTTTTCACTGTTTGATTGTATAAAAATTACTGTTTTATTCTTCCTACAGTGAGAGATTATGAAATGAAGTGGGAGTAACTGACATTTAACAGTCATTTTTATCTGTCGTAGACATCATGCAATTATTTCACAGTTGCCTCTGATGAAGTGCTAGGATACATTGATATACAATGTATTTTCTGATTTATTTTTGGGTTTCTTATTTGTTTATATTAAATTCTCAACTCTGGCCTGTTTTTAAATGAGTTCGAAGCAGCTGTTACTGTAAATGTAGTGGTTTCTGCTATTTCCTTTGGAAGCAGACTGTGGTTAAGAAAATTCAAAGGAATATTTTCGTTTAGAATCTTAGAGGGTTAATAAAGAATTACTCCTGAACAAGGTTTCAATGTTTAGCAGTGAATATGAAACCTGCCGCTAAACCCAACTCTGCTTTTATCAAGATGAGACTGTGAAACAAATGCATTCCCCCGTATCTGTAGTCTCATTGATTGTCATGTCTTCCTCTTCATGTGGCCTGTCAGATGAGGTTGAGAATTCCATGTACGATGACTGCGTTCCCTGTGCGGAAGGATGTAAAAAGTGCCTCCAGGGTGAGTCTCCTTGTGTCACGTGACACCTGTTGACACCGCCTACCCCTCTTCCCCTTACTCCCTGCCCTCCTGATCTCCACCCATAACAGTGCAGCACTCAGAACGAACCCTCTGGATTCCTCAAACTAGGCTGATTTTACTATTGGCTGCCCTGAAGGTCTGCACACACCAGACGGTCCCAGCCACCTGAGAATTTTCCGCCACATTGATTGTCGTAACAAATCATGACACAATAGGAAAGGAGAAGAGAAAACAAGGGGAATGTGACGAACAGATGATCACTGATCACTGATTGTCAGGGATCAGGGCAGGAACCCTCCAGGAGATTGGAGCAGGGTGGCCAGCTCTCTGGCCATTACTTGTGTGACATCAGGGACATCTGGCTGCCTGTTGTTGTCCTTGGCAGTGGTGATTCTTTTAACTTTAGGTGAATGGAAGGAGACACAAAGTACTGAATGTGTTATGTGTGTGTGTGTGTGTGTGTGTGTGTGAGCTTTCCACCATGCCGGACAGGTGGATAAGGGTTGCAGTTATCCCATTGATAAATGTCTTTCTTGGGCTTGATGAAAGAGCTCATCGCCAGCTCCTCCAGCCTGCCAGCCTCTGATAGCCCACCTCCCAGCTCCCCCTGCAATCACCCTGTCACTCACTTAGACCAAATATGCCTTTTTTTGTCACTACATTTACCAGTACTGAAACACTTGTCTTGTGATTCTCCACAAAACCTCAGCATCCTGCAAAAACTGAGGTGGCAGTTAGGAGGACCTTTAGTCAAACGCGAGTCAGTCTGGAATGAGGGTCTGCAAATATAATCTTTCATTCCATCCTTTCTTCTTTCCTTCCCTCCCTGCCTGGGTGTGACGATGGAGCTGATATAGATGGAGACATGTTTAGTCCCCACAGGTGTTGTCTTCAAGCTGTAGGCTCTCACTGTGTAAGAGCTGTGGTCAGAATTCCCCCCACAGTTTTCGTAACTCACTTTTAAAATAAGACTACATGTGTCTCTTCCCGCCGAGGTTTTTGAGAATTGTGTAGTCAGATTCCTTTGGGGGTGGGGAGGGGGGTGCGTTGTTGTCATGAATACTGGGCAAATCCCTGTAATAGCTAGCTGCTATTGTGTCACTCTACATTAACCTCGCTGCTGGAGCTGGCATCTCTCCTCGCTTCTGGCTTCATGGATTTACTGGGACGTTCCAAGACTGTACAGGCTCTCCTCAGGAGTGTGAATATTTATGACAGTTTTTTCTTATTCAAAGAGCCCAGGCTTCCAGACAGGGTTTCCTCACCCCCACACTTACCTCCATAATTAAGCTCACAAGAAGAAACTTGTTCGACAGAAGCTACGCCGGTGTTGACGACTGTAGTTTAATTGCCTGAATATGCAGTGGTGTGGCATTCAGATCTGACTGATTCTAAATGGAATTGCCTCAAGGCAAGTCCCTAAGTCCCTCCATCTCAATTTTTAACACCTTTGAGGTATGACTGGGCAGGAACTAGAACAGTCCATCCTTACGTTACTTTCATTACTTGGAATATAGAAACGCTTTCATATGGCTAGGTGTGAGCAGGAGCTTTGCGGGTTGAAGCTGCCAGACCAGTGAGTATTACAGAGCCCCATAAAGCTGAGCATGTTGCCAAAACCATCTAAGCACCACTGTTCATAGTGTTTGGAGTGATATGACCTGACTCTGGAAATATTCTAGCAAAAATGTGAGAATGGCAGACAAGCGACCTTGATAGTTAGACATTGTCAGGTGGAGCCAATCTGGTCAAAGAGCACATAGATAATCTCTGTACAGTACAGACAGCATGGACACGTGTATTTTATTTATATACATTTATATTGTGTCCTTGATAGTCAAACACTGTTAGGTGGAGCCAATCTGGTAGTAAAGCACATTGATAATCTCTGTACAAAATAGATGACTGGGATACACAATTTATTTATATACTAGGATACATTGTCATTTTAACTCATCCAATTATATTTTCCTGAGAATGTCAATGTTTATGTAACTGGTGCTATAGATTTTAATTTTATTGTTCTACTGTCAGGTGAATCTGTATTTCCCCCAACATCTGTTAATAATACAAGCTGATATTTACCAGATCAGTAGTGAAGTTATATGATAATTTAATTACAGTGCTTTCCCTAACTTGAAAGTCTATAAAGACAAAGCAAAGGGACGCAGTACCAGCGTGTCAGATTTTAATGGTGAAGGGCTGCCCCCTGCTGTTCGACAGCGGAAGCGTTTGGTACTGTTAGTGCAGAGAGACCCGCTTGGCTGAGTATGTATGAAAAGAACTAATAATTCAAATTATGCTGATGATGAGTGGACAACCTTTTTGTATGTATAGAAAGAAAAACCTCAACATGGTTCCTGAATTACAGCAACAATTTTCTGATGCCAACTGGTATTTCTTTGCAGGAGACCCCAAAAATTGTATCTCCTGCATGAAGGGCTATTACCAGTAAGTCCACCGCATTTGTTGCATTTGCCAAGATGCGCTATTTAAAAACGCAGTGTGTTGATTTCACATATCTACGTATGCTTCTCATATATGATTATTTCAGAAATTATTATTATTATTTTGTTATTTCGGTGTAAAATTTGAAGAATACAATATTCTTCCATATTAATTAATATCATATTGAAAGTATAATTTCTTTTAATCCATGTTTATTTCTGTGCTGGTGAGTTGCATTTATGTCTGAACCACAAAAGTTTACTGAATACAGGCAGGGTAAAGTCTTAGCTGGATGTGTTTCCTGATGAACTGACATGCTGTCGCTGTGCTGTAATGTGACCCACACTGCCCTCTACTGACAGTTAGCCTGGTCTGTAAACCAGGTTTAGGCGAAGTGTGATAGAATTTACTTTCCCTTCCCTTACCATTAGAGGAATGGTACATTCTCACCATCAGCATATAAATAGAATGGATGTATGTTTTGGTAAGTTCTGGACCGGCGCATGTCGACTTGCCACAGCAGAGGGTTAAAGGTTTCTCTGCTCTGTCCCATGAGGTTTGAGTTTCAGTGCTACAAGAGCTGCCCCGATAAGACGTACAGCGACAGTAACTCGATGACATGTGAGCCGTGTGGCGACCGCTGTGTCACCTGTGATGTTTCGGCCTGCTTCTGGTGTGAGGATGGCTACTTCCTGTCTGGTAAAGTCGTTCATGTATTTCACTTCCTTACATTCCTCAAAAAACAACACAAAAACTAGAAATACTGAAAATATATAGATTTACTTTCTACATATATACATACACTCTTGGGGTGACCAGATAATCAGGGAGGACACTTTAAGCTACTTCTGGTTTTACAAACTACTTTAAAACTGAAAGGCCTCTGTGCTTGGCTAAAGAGGCCAGTTCTTCTTGTGCTTTGGTTTGTTTTGATTGAAACATCCAACTGTCTCACATTAACATTAATGACACATTCATGATTATAGGAGACTGACCAATCATCACACAGCAAGAGTTCAGTGCTTAAGTTAAATCCAGGTCCTTTCAATTGAAAGTGTAGTTTCCAAATCCAGTCCTAGCTCAAAGTGTCCTTCTTGACATGGATTATCAGGTCACTGTAATATACACTCAGTGGCCTATTCATTAGGTACAGCTTTTATCTCCAGAATTGCTTGTCGAGTGTTTTGTTCAGAGAAGCCTTCCTGCACATTGTATATTTTTGCCCTTCATAGCTTTAAAAAGTCTGGCCATTCTTCTCTAACCTCTCTCATTAGCAAGGTGATTTCACCCGGAAATACCAGTGACTGGACATTTCTTTTGTTTACTGTTCCATTCTGTGTAAACTGTATGCACTACAGTGCATGAAAATCCGATGAAGTGGCTGTTTCTGAGATGCTGAAGCCGCTACGTCTGGCACCAACAATCATGCAATGATTAAAATCACTTAGATCAGGTGTCTTAGTCATTAAAATGCTTCACTGCACAATAACAGAACCTCTTGACCCTTTTTGCGTGCTGAATGTGTTAAGCTGCAGCCACATGGTTTGCTGTTTGGAAAACGATGTTGCTTACAAGCATTAACAAGCAGGTGTACCTAATAAGCTGGTCTCTGAGTGTGTACATGGATAAAACTGGCTGATCTGAAGCTGCATGAAATTTCAATGGTCTTACGTAACTGATTGTCCTCTAGCTGGATTTTCTGTGTGTAATGATGAATGTGTGAACATATGCAAGGTGAGATCAGGTTCCGAGAGTAATATTATCTGTGTTCTACCTGACCTCTAAGTGTGACCGGGTGTTACAGTAATGTTCACACACGGTCTTGGGTGCATTCACTGCAGATGACAAATGCGTGCAAGAATGCAAGGAAGGTTTCTATGCCGATGAGGAGAGTCAGGAATGCGAGGCCTGCCATCAGGATTGCGAAACATGCGGCGGGCCCAAGTACGACGACTGCAACTCCTGTGACGACGGCACAGAGCTGATGGGTGGCGAATGCGTCGCCGAGAAGCAGCTGTGTGACGACAACAGCTTTCTGAACAGTGCGTCCGTCTGCTGGGGCCTGTGCGGCTAATTACAGTTTTCCTCGATTACTTTGGCGCATTTCTCAAATGACAATTAACATTTGCAAAACAACAAGTGTAATCCCCACACCGTAATATCACTTCTGCACAGCAGAGCATCATTTCTCAATGCCTCGCACAAATTTCCAAATGTTTCAGTACATATATGCAAATAGTTCTGTACAATTGTCATCATGTGGTACAATTTTCAGTTACTTTAGTCATGTTGGTCATAGACTACATAGTTTCCCATTGTAATAATTTTATGCTCAAA
>JAAGVU020000040.1:29153249-29211126 GCA_011763525.2 Mormyrus iriodes
ATAAAAAAATAGTAGTTGATTCTCGGTCATGGGGCTTCAGTAATGGGTCTGTTGTTTTGAATGAGATGGCTGTGTATGATCAGACAAGAGCAGGTGTACTTAGAAGGGTAAGGCCATAAGGAGTAGGCTGATCAGTGCTTGGAAGATGTATGGGTGGGTTCTGAATGACCATACAAGCATTATGCTTTACTGCATATTCTATAAGAAGAAAGTTTCTTGGTATGCTCATTGATCTGGGCCCTGCTCTTGAGTGATTTTGGCCCTCATCCCGAATGGGTCGAGTGATTTTGGCCCTCCTCCAGAGTGATCCAGACATTCCACTGTCTGCAGGGGGTTTCCTGATGGCGATGTATGTAAGAGCTGTGCCCCGCAATGTGCTTCTTGTGAGGGCAACGCCACCTACTGCTACACCTGCGTCGAGCCCTATGTGCTGCATGACCATGAGTGCCGGGAGAGGTGCCCGCCGGCGCACTTCCCCAGGGCAGGGGAGTGCCAGCAGTGCCCCTACGCCTGCCAGGACTGCACTGAGCTCGGCCTGTGCAGAGGTGACTGCCCCATCCAAATTACACAAGTCCTCTCCATAGTCCCACTCTGTAGCTTGCTAAGGAATATAATGGGTCATCTGTAGGCTTCCTCCTGTTTGGGTGTGCCTGTTGTCCACATGAGCATCGAAGTTGTGGGATAGTACTTCAGCACCAATTGTAGCGGAGTGTTTTTGATACATTGTGATGAGTTATGCAGCTGATTCTCAAGGTGGCTTGGTGGATCACTGGGTAGCAATATTGCCTCTGACCTCTTGGGTTGGGTGTTTGAATCCCACCGCTGCTTTGTTTGTGGGATGCTGGCATCTCCTCACATTGTGTGGGTTTATTCACCCAGTCCACAGACATGCAGTCGGGTGAACAGACATCTTTAATTTGTTTGTTGTCTGAAATGAATCGGCACCCTGTCCAGGACTGCGTCGTGTACATGCTGCCTGATTTGAAGCTGCCTGATCCAAGATGAACATTTTCTGTATGTAAAAACCAGTGGGTTGTAAAGTCCAGATAAAGATGTGCATTGTGGGAATGGGGCTGGGAGATTTTGAGATAGGGTAAACATAGCACTATAGGTTTGTTATATCAAGGTAATAGGCCTCCTAGCCTACTGTGGAGCTACAAAAGGAAGGGTGTCTTTCTGACACTCAGTGTTCTCTGAAAAAATTGCCTGCTTTGCTTCTCTCCATTGTTCTCACAGAATGTGAGGCATATTACTTCCTGCACAAGGGAGGCTGCGTGGATGACTGCCCCCAGGGATTTTACCCAGACGTCGTGCAGCAGGACTGCGTGCCGTGTCACACTGGTTGTGCGTCATGTGATGGGCCGGATGTGGATGACTGCAATGTGTGTGAGGACCCGAGTGCAGTGCGCTACAAGGGGGAATGTCTCCCTGAGTGTCCTACCAGCACATTCCATGACATGGACATCAACGAGTGCAGAGGTACGACTGGATTTGCCGTACGTCACTAATATCTTGTGCTGGATGAGAGTATAATACCTTACCGTCTCCATGGAGATGGAACTCTCATCACCTGTGTGCTCCGCCCTCTTCCTCAGATTGTGACGAGTCCTGTCTCACTTGCTCTGGCCCCCAAGCCAACGCCTGCAGAAGCTGCCGGTCGGACATGAGAATGGACAACCATGGCCACTGCATCTTTTTCACTGAATGTCCCTTGCGCACTTACATGGATCAGGAGGGTAGATGCCAGTCATGCCACACCATCTGCCAGCGATGTCTAGGGCCCAGCAAGTCCCAATGCCTCACCTGCAGTGAGGGCCGCTTTCTGCTCAGTGAGTGCTAACCCATCGTAAGAGGCATCTTACAAGCCAAACGATAGGAGACACGTAAGGTGCTTTCCTTTTGAAGTTCAGGAACCTAGTTCCAGGGCCGTCTCGACCAGGACCTTGTATAGCTCCTGGCCATTCTCATGTGCTGTTTTCCCACCGTACAACAGGAACTGTGACCTTTATGCTAAATAAGCATGGGAGATGCTAAAAGCCTGTAGATTAAACTTCACACATAATTTCATATAAAGCTACACCGCTACTCCAGTACAAAGAAGGATGAACGAGTTGTTTTGTTAGTTACGTATATGTTGGTCATAGGAGGAATCGATCACACGGTCCGAAAATACAGGACAAATCGTGTCCAGTATTGTTTTAAAATGGGACACAGCGTTTTATTTATTTATTCTTATGCAGAAATTTGAAGACGCAAGCAAAAAAGGTATTCATTAATGCAATGTATTTCATATAATTGAGATATAAAAATAATTCCATCTGCTCAGTTTTGCTCCACTACGTGTCTCTTTTTCCCACACTTCTGTGTAACTTTCTAGTTAGCGCTGGTGCTTGTGGTCAACCAATTAGCACAGTTTGTAGCTATAAGCCTCACCCAATAGTTTTTGGTCGAACGAAAAGTACCTACTCCGGAGTAGGGACTAAAAAAGGTTCAGGAACTACCTCTGAGAAAGTACAATTGTGAATGTGACACAAATTCCTGGTTTGTGAAAAAGGTCGTGGAAAAAGTTCCTGCAGTGGGAAAGCGCCTGTAGTGTTTGAATGCCCTTTTGAATGGTCTGAGGCATCGCCTTATTTGGAATTCTAGTCTGGCTACAGTACTGTAAGTAAAAATATGGCAGTGACATTAATCATCAGAATGCAGTCATTCCTCTGCCCTCCGCAGACCTCACATGTGTGGAGCAGTGTCCCACTGGCTTCTACGGGGACATGGAACAACGATTGTGCGAGCGCTGCCATCAGAGCTGTGCGTCATGCCAGGGCAAGCACAGCCTGGACTGCCTGAGCTGTAAGCCACACTTGTTCCGCATGGGCAGGGCCTGCGTGGAGAGCTGCAGCCCCAGGTACGACGACCGAAAGGGGCGACGCTTCAGCACAGCCAATAAGAGGCTTCCCCAGTAATGGCGAGTCAGTCAATACAGTCACGGCCCTTTTGCACAGGACCCCAACTTACAGACACCATAGCCAGCTCTAACATGGAATCTGGTGGCTCCAACTCTAAACCACTTACAGTTTGACTATTTCTGCTGTTGTGTTGCATTCCAACGCAATCAATATATGAAGCATAATAGGAAGCAATGTTTAAAATTAAAGTTATTTCCGAGATCTTACCTTTATTGCCCACTGTTTAAACACTTTGGCCAAAGTTAATCTGTAGCATTTATGTTTATTTAAATAGGAGACACCTTTATCCCAAGTGACACAAGTGAGGATCAAAGAGCAGGGTCAGTGTTCCTCAAGCAAATGGGGTTTAGTGCCTTGCTCAAGGGACTAACAGTGATGCGATTACTCTGCCAACCAAGAGATTTGAACCTATGAGCTTCCTGTAGCAAGAATTCCGCAGCGCAAAACCACACACTGTTCATGTTTAGCAAAGCCAACATGCTGATTACATCAAGAGGATTGCAGGTCTAAAAAATGATGGTGAAAATGTCACAATCCAATATCGCCGTTCTGAGGAAACTGACCACCTGCTTGTCTACCTGCAGTTACTATGCCAACATGTCTTCCATGATGTGCATGAAATGTGACCCCAGCTGCGACGAGTGTGACGGTTCGGGAAACGCCCACTGCCGCAGCTGCAGGAATGGTTTCTTTCTCATGAAGAATCAAGGCCGATGTTACCCATCCTGTCCCAACGGCTTCCATGAGGACAATTCAAAGAATACTTGTGAGAGGTGTCATGCCACCTGTAAAACCTGCAGAGGTATGAGAACTGGAGGGGAAACCAGAGAGAGAGAATTCACACAGTCTTGTCTCGAATTATGTTCCTTTACATAGCATAAAATGAGGTCTGTATTACAAAGGTCAGAATGTATATCATTTAATTTGCCCTGAAGCAAGCCTTTTTCTGGCAACTCTGAATGAGCTAATTGCTTATTGCATCTGGCATTCAGTCAATCTAGAATAATACTATGGTATACTCATACCATTCATGTTCACATATATTAACTAATCGTAACCCTCATTTTATAATGTTTGGTCATTTTGTTTAAATATTAAGTAAATTCTTATGATAGGTTACTGACACACAGTTTAGTTTCTTTGGCACTATCAGGTTGCTTCTTTAAAAAATAAAATAAAAATGATAATAAAGATATTGAAATCAAATCACTGTTCTGCCACACACCTGACTGGGTTGAATGTTTTCAGTCTTTGATTGCATTGCTAAAACTAAGTATGTTTTTACATTCTCAGAACGAAGTCCTCTGGCCTGCGAGTCCTGCTATTTTGGCTATTTGCTTGCTAGAGGAATATGCCAGACCAAGTGCATGCTGGGAGAGTATGCCATTTCCATGGTAACTAATCCTTGTGTTCCACGACACACTCCTAATCAGTACACCGTAAACTGATTGAGTCAGCTTCACTAGTGTATTCACAAAACCATTTTGTGGTAATGATGACTGACCAATGGGGAGCTTAAATCAAGTCCCTTTTCCTGTCTTCTCTCGACTCTGTCAAACTGTTTGCAGGCCCCTTGTGATTCTTTTCAATCTTATGGAACTTTAAGTTCTCACCACAGCATGGCCTGTCTTCGGTGTTGCTTTGATCTTCCCCCCAGAGCCCCAGTCTCTCTTGTGAGCCGTGCGATGGCTCCTGCACGGCCTGCAAAGGACCCGGCATCTACAACTGCACTGCCTGCGCTGCCTTTGAAATCCTGTCTGATGACGGCCGCTGCCTCACCTGCTGCAAGGAAGACAAAGTCCAAGACGGTTCCCCACTGCCATGGGAGTGCTGCAACTGCACCATGTCCGAAGGTGAGCAGCTCTTCCTCAGCCAGCTCCTCCTTAGCAGGTCACCTCCCATCCTGTAACATCCCCATCACCTCACACTTTCTTCTGATGTTTTATTTCTTCTCTGAAGTCTCACATTTTCTATAGACACTCAGCAGGATGAACATGATAATTAGTGCAGTTGGAGCTTGGAAAACAGTCCTCATCCATCCATCCATCTTCTTAGCATTAATCCTAGCCTGGATCTGGAGTCTATCCCAGACCCTAGATAGTCTAACTGCATGTCTTTGGACTACGGGAGGAAACCTGTACAACACAGGGAGTACATGTGTTACTTTAAACACACACATATTTGTAGTTTCATCTTTGTGGGCACCATCCATTCATTTCTATGGGCATAGCCCTAATCCCAACAATGACAACTCCTACCCAGTCCTAACCTTAACCATAAATAACCAAACAAAGCACATGACTAATGGCATTTTTAGTTTTTTGATTCCAGTCACAGATTTTAAAAAAAGTTTCCCCTTATGGGGACAGAAAAAATGGTCCCCACAATGTCAAAATACAGTGATCCCTCGCTATATCGTGCTTTGACTTTCGCGGCTTCACTCTATCACGGATTTTATATAGAAGCATATCTAAATATATATCACGGATTTTTCGCTGGTTCGCGGATTTCTGCGGACAATGGCTCTTTTTATTTCTGGTACATGCTGCCTCAGTTGGTTTGCCCTGTTGATTTCATACACGGGATGCTATTGGCAGACGGCTGCCAAATTGGCCGAAATCAGCTGAGAATGTAAACAGTACCAGAATGCAAATGGTGCGTGACTGCAGTGTTCGTATTTTAGAAATATGATACTAATATTAAAGGAATAATCATAATATATCTAATATAACTGGGTAAGTAAAACAAGTGCATTACTGTATTTTACAGTAAATATAAAATTTTTAAAATATGTATTACAATGTGTTTACAACTGTATTACATATTAAATAAAACTCCTCAATGATATATATGTATATCTGTGCGTAGTATATAAAGTGTGTTTACATAAATAATTACAATGAATCTTACCTAATATCTAATAGACTATAAAGGGTTTATAAGGGCTTAAAATGTCCAAAAATAACCGTATAAACATATGGTTTTTACTTCGCGGATTTTCACCTTTCGTGGGGGGTTCTGGAACGCAACCCCTGCAATCGAGGAGGGATCCCTGTAACAGGTTTTTATCACAGTGTGGACATTTGATCCCCACAATGTAATATATGCAGAAGCCACACACACACAGAGTAGAGGCAGGACTTGAACTTGCAGCCCTAGGGCTGTTTGCCTTCAGTCTGTTCTTATGAAAAGTCATTCAGCCAATGACACAGTGTCCTCTCTCTTGCCGTCTCCTTGTAGACGAATGTGTTCTGAGTGTGAACTTTGAGTTCCGAGACGAGGAAGACTACGAAGGGAAGCCAGCCCTCTTCGCCACCACCTCCGTCCTACTTATTGTCGGTATTGGAGTTGCCATCTATCTTTTCCTGAAGTCACGCTCTAAGGAGGCACCCAAGCCCAAGCCTGGAGGCTACGAGAAGCTGAACAACAGCGGCACAGGACCCTACGGCAAACCCATGACCTCTTATGACCCCAGCCGCTCGGAACAGCTGGTGGAGTTCAATGACCGTGCTGAGGAGGAAGACGATGATGACGATGAGGACATTGTGTACATGGGCCAGGACGGGACAGTCTACCGCAAGTTTAAATACGGGGCTCTAGATGATGATGAAGAGGATGAACTTGAATATGACGATGAGAGCTATTCATTCCGATAGTTATACTGGTGAAATCATCTTTATCCTTGTAATGAGGTCATCCTCATTAAGGCGCTCCTGACTGGCCCCCACCCGGCTTTAAAGGCGATGACATGGTCTAACCTTGTTGCCCATCTCCCTTTATTATTTATTCCTTCAGACACATGAAAATCCAGCTAATAATTTACATTCTTAGACCTAGAATACAGTTTAAATTCTTTTAGACAGGACAGGATCAAAAAGGGATTCCTCACACTCCATACCACCCTAAAACAGGGCCCTCCTAGACAGTTTCCATTTTCCACGAGTGGCTTATTTTTCCATTTAGGATGAAAGGAACAATAAAAACTAAAACATTAAATTAGGTTGAGAGATGAATTCTTACATTTGCTTCTTGCACTATTCTCTAGAAGTGATGGCGTTTACAAGGCTGTATTTTGTCTTACATGTTGATTTGTTTGATCAGTGCTGTTTATTGACGTGAAAGATATTTGTTGTAAATGTTTCAAGAAATTAAACCAGTACGTTGAACTTTTACAGTTGTTAATATAAAGCTCTTTATTTCCTAGTTTTCATTTTTTTTTTTTTTTTTTCTGTGTTACTTGGTAGAATTTACAGAAGCCTGCTTACATAGGGCAGAGTTTCCGAATCCGGTCCTCAGGGATCCACAGACAGTCCACGTTATTGCTAGAGCAATAACGTGGACTGTCTGACAGGGAGCTCGGAGGGAGCAAAAACATGAACCGTCTGTCCAATCAAAGGGAAAATAAACAGGAAATGACAATGGTCACAAACCAAAGGGAAAACATCAAAGCGGGATCTGAAAGAAAACATGTGAGGGAATTAACACAAGCAACTGCACTAATTCCAGATACATTCATTCTCAAATATTTTTAGTAGACATTTTCTTTACACAGCTGAGTATAGTACTTTTGCATGAACAATTTTGTGTATGTTGTCACAGCAGTGACAAAAATTCCAGACAAGTGTCAGAATTGCACAAAGCATCAGATCTGACTGAAGCACAGTAGCTTCACACCTCTGTCACCTCTGAATGTTTACATATACAAGCCAGAAAGAAAACATGAAAATTTACTTTCTGATAAACTTCAAAAGTTAACAGCAATAAGGCTGTTCCCTTAATTCAGGATAAGAGTACAGGGATTCTTTAATATGAGAGGACATTTGAAAAATTTCTGCGCCAATTTTCAGGCTATCAGGGACTTTCAAGGTCCTTCTGCCGCATTCCATCCTTCACCATGAGTCACTTTTACATTTTGATGATATATCATTTTCTCAATTATGACAACTTTACAACTGACAGAGGCTAAAGTAAAATCAAGTTAATTCAGATCAAATATATACAC
Source organism: Mormyrus iriodes (assembly GCA_011763525.2). Lineage (NCBI taxonomy): Eukaryota > Metazoa > Chordata > Actinopteri > Osteoglossiformes > Mormyridae > Mormyrus > Mormyrus iriodes. The sequence goes on from JAAGVU020000040.1 coordinate 29,161,215, forward strand.
AGGATTCAAACCGTGAGCCATTAACTGTTGCACAGATCTGCACAGTACAATTAGACATTTCTTCAAAGCAAATAAATAATGTACACATCCCACATTAAAATGAAAATAAAATGCAAACACAGAACTTCCCCAGTCCTGCTGCCTTCTTCCATCCTGCTCTTTGTAAACACCCTCTCCATGAGCAAAGGTCTCCTGTCCTCTCCTAGTTGACAGTGTGCATTTCTACTCAGAGGAAGTGATGACTGTGTAAAAGCTATACATCTTCAGAGCACAAACAAACAATTACAGCACTGGACTTTTGAGCTGACTTTGAGCTTTCCCCTTTTACGAAGAATTAAAATGCAGCGGAAGTGCAGAGATGTTTCTCTGCTGAAGATACTCTGATCTCAACCACCCACTGCCAGAATAATCAGCATCAAACAAGCTAAAAGGTACAAGCGGCTAAAATTTGAATAAACTGCAGGGATTAAGAATTCGGAATTGAAACGTGTGTGCACTGCAGCACATAGGTAGATACTGGCCAACAAGCCAAAGGCAAATATTTCCCAGTACTTCCAGCCCTTGTCGGAATGAGATTAACCAACCCCACAGACAAAGCAGTCCTATGCCTCTTGAGCATGATGCAGACCCCCTCACTCCTGACATCAAGCTGGGGTATATAGGGATGTCATTTTGATCCTGAGGACTTCACCTTATTGATCCTAGAGAAGCCTGTGACAGTCATTGTGATGAGTACAGCGGCAGGTTACAATGAATGCACAGAAGCTACGGGGTCGCCTTTCACCTACAGTACTGCGGTAAAGGGTGAGATAATCATCATACCATGACAACATGCATAAAAGTAACAGGACAGGCCAAGGGACAAAGGTCCGAATGCATTCACAGTGGCTTCTGATACTGCAGCGTGAGCCAGCCATAAATGACAAGTAAAACAGGTCAAAAATGATTGTGGTCACTCGTTTTACCCAAAAAAGGATAAGAGCAGGAGGCAGACAGAGGCGAGAATTGTGTGAGGTTCCATGGTCCCTCTCAGTGTAATAGACCACCGCCTGTCAGTGGCCATTCATGACGGGGTTGGTGTGCACTCTGAAGAAGTTGTCCTGCTTTAACTTCTGGGAATCTGGCAGGTCCAGCCTCCGCTCAGCCTCTTCAATGTCACTGCTGATTGCTGCTATCAGAGCATCTGGGAAACAGAGGGAAGCCTTTTCAAAGCTGACAGTACAAGGGCAGGTGAGAGGCATCAAACCTTCTTAGAAATATGGCTGAGAGGCTGTTGATTAAATTACACAACATCTACAAGGGGGCCAGTCCCCGAGGTCAGCTCTGATGACTACCTGTGTCCTCTTAATAATAGTTCAGAAATGAGAGTTACACAAGGGAACGATTAGGGTCACTACTGCAGACGAAAACAAAAGAAATGTTTCTTTACAAAGTACAGCTGAAATTATTCAATCAGATCAGGAACAGACAGTAAAATTATCATAATTTTATCACTTTATTTTTAAATACATCTCTCACAGACAGACTCACACCAAGGGCACTCAGAAGCCAGCACAGCATTTTTTTTGCCAGGAAAGTGCTACAACACATAGCAAAGTACATGCGAGTAATTAAATAAGATTTCGATTTTTGTTACCTATGTAAATCATAGCAGGGTATAAATAATGCAACGCAATATAATTTAGGGCTACAACACACCCAGCAAATGCATTAAAAACGCCAAGCTAAAGACCCACCAAACATGGGAAAGGATTATTTTGTTTTCGTGGAACACCTCACTTATTTTCTCCTAAAATACCATCCAGGCAACTTACATCACAAAACATGCACCACACACGCTAAACCTCATTGCCTTACTTCTGATTTTAACAAGACTGAGAACTGACGCCGCATTACATCATTTTAATTCACAAGGCCATCAAAACATTTAATCTCTGCGCAAGTGTGTGAATTTTTTCTCCTTACCCAGGGACTGAAAATTCTTCTCTGGGCGAATGTAGCCCACCAACACAACACTCAGGGTAGCGCCGTAGAAATCCTCCTTAAATTTGTGAATCACATGCGTTTCCTTCAAAGCAAAGAAGTATACAGCGATGTAAGTGTGAAAGTAAAATCAATGCATATACACCAATATATGAATATAAACAGATATTTAACAAATATCAGCATGTCCAGTGTGAACTCGCAAAGCTAACTATTGATATGAACGAATTAAATTTATTACTATTAATATAATTATTATTATTACTAGTTCTAAATTTGAAACAAGGTGAAAAGCGTCATGTTAATACCGTTTATCTTACAGTTATCGGACCCAGTCTGGTCAAACATATCTTTTTTTCCACCACATTTCATTAATAAGGAGGCAACAAGCTATAGTAATTGGAGGGAAAATTTCCTGAAGACTAAAGGAGGCTTCCACATGTCCCATGCTTTGTCCACAGGAGGGACCCATGTTACTGTGAGACAAAACAATTTAAACTGTGATTTAAAAGCCAGCGGAAGAAATGTCATGCATGAAAACTACTATTTCAAAGATTGATCAGAGATCAAAAAAGTCAAGCTGTCAAAAGCAAATTACATTGTTTTCAGCCAGCAGGCCACAACAGCTGAAACATGCTGCACATTAACCAATGTCGTCCATGTTGTGTGTCAACTGAAGAATAACACTATTATAAGTAACATTAAAAATTTTACTATTCACAGTTACAATTTTACTTAAAATAATATTGTTTGGTAAGTCCACACAGAAACAAACAAAATCCAACAAATTAAGGAAATTTTGAAAGTGCTACGTAAACAGTGAATTGTGGGGGTTGGGAGGGACCTTTGCTGGGGAGCATGTATCAGAGTTTATTGTGTACAAATTCAGTGACCAGATAAGCCTCTCAGCACTGAAAAGGCACACTTAACTAGTCTTTTTGACCATCGCTGACTTTGTAGTTGGCACCAGCTTAAATTCCATTCTCCACACAGAAGCCAAGGTCTGATCTGAGCAGCCCTGCTCTTCCTTCAGTTGCCATTTTGAATGCATCATCACGCCAAACCTTGAGATGATACACCTCAGGAGGATCAACTCAAGCTATTAAACTTGCTTGTCTTTGTCCAGGTTGAATGCGTGTACTGCAAATATTGCAGATGGTTAAAATCTTCTTAAACAAATAATTTCCATGCCGTTTCAAGAGTTCATGGCCACAGACAGGATCCTGTGTGTTTGCCAGTTTAATCAGTCACCACTAACTTTCATAAATCATCACACAATTATTGTAAGTCATCAAATAAGGAACACACCTGCATGTCACAATAGGTGCAGCATGCCAAAACTGAAGGTGGTTTCTCCTTTAACTGCATTTAGTATTATTACATAGCAAACACCCACCTCTTAATGTAAACACCTGCTGTATTATACTATCATTTCCCAGGTTGAACTACTACCTTAAAAACCAGGATAAGCATTCAAAGGACTACTAGATAAGATTGACGCCATGCAGTCATCCAGATGTCACTTAAACACTTGACTTGAGTAGCTCGTGCGATAGGACGGGAAAGGGTAAAGAGCATAAAAATGCGAGTCGTCACTTATCCGGTAAAAATACAGAATAAGACACTGAGGTCAGACCAAACTGGATTCTTCTGAAACAAATCTCCAAAGAGATGACCCAACAGAGTACATGATACAAGTCAATATCATTCATTTTGCAAGTTTACGGCAGCAATGGTGAAGACCCTGAGGTAGCTAACTAGCTAGCTAAGAAAAAAGTAATGTTAAGAGATGACCTAAGAACTTAAAGACGCACAACGTATTGGTTAACATATTGATATTGGTCAATATTCATTAAAAACAAGGACAAGGGATTCTGTTGGCTTTTTCACCACATTAGAGAGGTCTCAAAATACCAGATGCAACATCAGTGTTTCCACTGGTAACATTTCTCCGTGGAGCCTGCCACGCCAAAATCTTTGCCACCATGGCAAAAAATATCTATCCAACCAATCAATCATCTGTAATTATCCTATCATTTCCCAGGTTGAACTACTCGAATTAAACTCCAAAGCAGATGGTGCGGAAAGTTCTCTTTTATTCAGCAATCCAGCCACATTCTGATGCAAGCACACAAAAATCAGCAGGTCGATGTACTCTAACACCCAATTCCCTATTAGGACTTCAACCTCCGAAATGGTTACAGAACACCAACAAACCAAGCTCAAACATACAACAAACATAATTCTCCGCCTCTACTGGCCTACCTTGGCATCAGAGTGTTCACCTTTCACTTAACATACTCCCAACTTGCTCAATGTTCACATGATACACCAGTTTCCCATCCTCCTTTGGGCCTCATATGAGTTCCAGACACAGTCCTGTCTATCCAGCCTAGGAAGGAGGGCAAAAACCCGAGAAATTGGGGAAATCCCACTCCCAACCCACCAAAAGGCACAGGCCCCCTTCGGGGTCCACGGCTGGCATGGCTCACATACTACAACTCAATAAGGAAACAACAAAACTACAGCACCTGAATGAAGACTACAGCGTGAGCGTATGCATTTCTCACATAATAACTCTACATATACACTACCATATAACATACTGTGTAAGCATATTGTAGCTACACTACAGGCCTACACTCCCTTAAACCTAGCCATTTGGGGTAGTTTTGAATCCCTTCCACAGGTGCTCCCCCGTCCGCTCAGGTCTCTGGGCCTGTGAAGCTGACATGCAGGCTGCTGTGAGACAAGGACACAGTACCAATTCCAAAACATCCTCCCCCCCCAACATCCCGTGCCTAAGGCCTAAGACATAACAACCCCACAATGCCTCCCTCCCCTGGCCTACCCTTTGCCTTCAATTTTCCTTCCACACATCTAATCCAATGCCTTGGTGATTCGCTTGGGTGGGAAGCCCGATTCCTGCCCCCATCCCCATGCACGCATTACGGAATTCAGCTGGTTAACGCCACTAATAGGCTATATTACGTTGTCATGTAGCAGACGCTCTTACAGAGCGCTAATAAAATTAGCTTATTTAGGTATTTTCCAAGGAATAGAAACGCAGAAGAGGTAGGTAAACAGAGCAGGCATTTAGGTAGGTGGGAGTGACGACGCATACCTCTCCTCACTCTCTTATACCCCATTCACACACACCGAAACCCGCTTTTATACTGCTATTTTACCGCTATGGTGCCGTGTGGGAACAACAATGATCTGACATCTGAATGTTTTTCAGTAGTACAGCACCCCCCCGTCCATCACATTACCCCCAGGCCAATCTGCTTGATCCAGAGGATACACTGGACATGTTTATTACTCATTATTAAATTCGGCCCAAAGATCAAACTTTCAGTTTCACAGAATAGAAAAGATGCAACGTCATTCTGCTAATCTGGGCCAGCAAGCTCTAAAAGTTTCACTGCAGGCAGTTCTTTGTATTTCATTTACAGTGTGTGATTTACTTCTAATGGTAATATTTGAGAATTTTTACAATGAAGTTAAAAAAAAATAAAGGTTTGAATTTAGGTCATCAAAATAATCAAATACTTAAATATGATTTCCGATGCATCGACTCCAGTAATCCCAATCAAATCGAACCGCCTTTGGGCCAATGATTTACACCCCTACTGAACAGTGATTTGATTTGTCACTAAATGTAAATATCAACCTGGCGAAGGACCACCAACTGTGGGAAAGCCAACTACAACTCCAATATTACATTTGCCTGCTCTCCTGTTTAGGTTTGAAGACCCTGAATGTTCACATAAAATTCCACCCACAGCTTGTCTATAAACACTCACCAGCCCAAAACATTAACATTACAAATAAAATAGCCTTTACCATATTTGTCCCCCAGAAGTGAATCATGCCAATACACCTGCCAATCAGAGTGCTTGACCACCATGACACCCACTATTGTATCCTTTTTTTGAATGATAAATATTTAGTGCTATCAATGTTAGTAAGGACTAATTAGCAAAAATTATTCTGACAACTGAATCCTGATCATTTAACATATAAGTTATTTACTACCTCCCATCACAACTATACGGCATTTCATAAATGCTACAAGCTAAGAGGTAAGACGAAGGATAAAAAATTCACAGAATAACTTTGCCCGACCGCTATGACAAAAAAACGCAATTAAATACCAGCTATTTCTACACTGATCATATTAAAGCATGTTTTAGCTGGTTCCCTGACGCTTAGTGGTTCCCTGCTTCTGTGCATGCACAAAACAAACTATATAAAAGAGTGATCTACTTTTTCACCCAGAAACCAGATAGGTGGTTTGGTGTGTGTGTGTATATATATATATATATATATATATGTGTGTGTGTGTGATTGCCATGGGTGTCCTGCTGTGTAACAGGCTTCAGGCTGTATGTTGGACTACCCGGTTACCATGGATTTTTTGGTGTTCTTGAAGTAGGGGTTCCAGCCAATACTCATGACCATCTTATGCACATCCCCATTCCCAAGGCTGGCCCAGCCATAGTAGATACCAGTGTTGATGTCTGCCGGGAGATGTTCCACCACAGAGGCAGGGAAATTGGCTGTGGGGAAGGACAGATACAATCAGTCAGTTAATCACAGTCACAAAGACTGCTTGGGGACTCACACACTAATGGGACAGTGGCGTTCAAAGATTTGAAGCCTGTGGGAAGACTAAAGTGGATCATAACCAGCCGTTACATTTCCTAGTTCCACTATTACAGTCAGTACACATATCTACAGATGCACTTTGTTACACTGTAACATTTTTTATTTTTCATATGTATGGACTAGTTATGATTCTATATATATATTATATATATATAGTGTCTTGTACTTTGTATATCTTTATCTTTTTCTTTACATTATGTTGACACCTGCACCAAGAGGAATTCCTTGTACATTTGGTACTTGGCGAATAGTAAAAGATTCTGATACTGTACAGCTGCCATCAGAAAAAAAGCAGCGAGTAATATGTAAGAATATTTATCATTTAGGGAAACATTTTTAAAAAACAGTACAAGCGACTAGGATAAATACGGTATATATTTACTCCGAAGTAAATTATTTTGCAATGATTAATGTATAACAAATGAACAAAAACCCTGTATTAAACAACCGAACAAAAAATGGCCAGAAACACCGCAGAAAATTTCTATTTCTAGGAAAAACTACAGCACTGCCAACAGCACTGGGTTCATGACAAAACTTAAATGTACGTGTTGTCCATTTCCAATTCTTATTATGACTACGTGACGTGTCGGTCAGCCATAAATGCGATGTGCTCGGGTCCTGGGATCCCAGCTTGGTGGGGGAGCAGCCCCGATATCAGACACACAAATTAAAAACCCAATGAGAGTACACATGCAGTTCCAATCAACCGGCCGTCTAGAGAAATTTCTAGTTGAACTCCTCTCCTATCCAGTAAAACGCGGGTTAGCCAAAGCGCTGCTTACCTGTGGGTATTCCCAGCTCCTTGCTCCCTCGTCCAAACCCTCGAACAACTTCGCCACGGCAGAAATACGGGAGACTCCTCATCATATCCACCTTCTGCGGACTTCAAACGAAGGTCTATCCCTAACCACTAACCTCGCAAGGACTTGCTGCTCGACCATCTACTTCCGGTTGCGTTACCACAGAGTTCATCACACAATAGTGGCACGCTTTTCCTACAGCACCGCATAGTGATGAGGAAGTGAACTGAACACTTCTAATAATTCGTTTAAATCTGTCAATTTCCTAGAAATCTAGTAGGAGGGGGGCTTTGAATAAGCAGACGATCCGTAGACACGCCCCTGGGAGAAACTGGGCGTAATTGTTTTAGGGTGTACGCCTTTATAAAAAATTTTAAATTTAACTAAATTAATTTAAATTAAATTAAACTTGGTGTCTTTGGTGGGTGGCCGTTGGAGGGAGGGGGCACAATGACTCATTTGAGGGAGGGGGGGTCATGGCCACAGATTCCCCCTCTTGATGCCAACCCTGATTCTGACACAGGCTGCTATATCAGATATTTCATAATTGTGCGCTGTGTACACTCACTGCAAACTTTATTAGGTACACCTTGCTAGTACTGGGATGAACCCCCTTTTGCCATTAGAAATGCCTTCTTTGTAGCATAGATTCAACAAGGTGCTTGAAACATCACTCAGAGACTTTGGTCCATATTGACATGATAGCATTGTGAAATTGATGCAAATTTGTTGCCTGCAACTTCATGATGCAAATCTCCTGTTTCACCACATCCTGTGGGTGCTCTTTTGGATTGAGATCTGTTGACGTTGGAGGCCATTTGAGTACAATAAACTACAGGGGCGCAGGAAAATTTTTGAAGTGGGGGGGACCAAACAATGAGCAAAAGGTCTCAACCTTAAAGTGTACCCAGACATGCTTGATGAGGCATAAAACTGGAGGGGGGACATGTCACCATCTGCACCCCTGGAGAACTCATTGTTATGTTGAAGAAACCGGTCTGAGATTAAATGAGCTTTGTGACATGACGTGTTATCCTGCTGGAAGTAGTCATTAGATGCTGGGTACACTGTGGTCATAAAGAGATTTTGGTGAGCCTGTGCCAGCTTGTAGCATGTTGAATTTAATGACTATATCACCCTTATTTTCTCAGAATGGAATGGAAGCTCCCCAAAAGCAACACGCTTAAATCACAGATGGAAAAATACATAACTTTTATTAAATGATCAAATACATATATAATGAGCCTATTGGAAAGGGCATAAATGCAAGGGCGTAGAATTAGCATGGACGGTGGGGACATGTCCCCACCAATATCCAGCGATTGTTGAATTGACCCCACCAATAATTTTATCCGCTCCAAAAAAATAATAATAATGCTCTCTCAACGTCTCATTAACCTAGACGTGCAGAAAGGGTTAAATCCCGTTCTCTACTCGAGTCCTCCCGCCCCAAACACATATGGGCCAGTGTGATTGGCTGTGCCTTTCCCTGCTATCACGTGGCAGGCTGTAGCTTGTTTGGTTGTTAATAGCGCCAAAACTGCAAGGAAGTGAACTTTCCAGTTCTGTGCAAGACTCAGGTGCGACATGGGTGAAAAGCATGTATTTGGCTCCATCACATAGGAGCAATGGACATTGAGCTGTTGTGTGGTACCTAAGAGTAGTTCATGTTTAGATGTAAAACCACAGCTTACGGGGGTGGGGGGGGGGGGTTTAGGTGGGTGTTAGATTTATACGTCCCCACCAATGTCAAGACCAAATCTACGCCCTTACATAAATGTATAAGCTAAACCTAGTTACAGTCCAACATAGCCAGTGAGTTAACACATTGCCCACAGTGTGTTCATGTGCATAAAGACATCAGAGCAAACCATAATATAACCTTAAAATACATATAACCTTCCAGAATTACTGAGAATTACTCAGCGAATCACAGCCTAATAAATAATCCAATATTTTACATACAACAAAAAGAAACAAAAAAACAAAACAAAGAAAAACAAAAGTAAATAAAGCTAGGCAGCCGCTCACACTAAACACCAGCTGGCAGAATGGTCAGTGGTGGTTTCAGATAAAAACTATTAGAGCAACACCAGGGAAGTTTACACCTGCATCATTAAAATTATCAACCCTTATTAATTGAACCTTTTAAACCCCTAAAGAACAGCAATGTACCCAAACTTACAATTACAGTCCAATAAAAACAAAACAAACCCATTTCTCAAGAACTGCATCATATTTACCACAAACCTGATTTTCTACACTGGTGACTCTTACAGGCAACTATTCCTAGTATCTGTTTCCTTCTACAAACATGCCACATATAATACATTGTTTTACTATTATTGTTGTATTATTTTTAACCCCATTTGAAAGGAAATGCAAAGAAATACATACCAAACCAGTTAAGAAAACAGATGAGCTACTACAATGTAATTTCCCCAGACGCTTAGAACCAACCTCTTGTTTGTAGATCGTAACGCAATTCAATATGCCCGTCAATGCTCCACGCCAACCTTGCGAGTATACCCACACATCAGGACCCCCGGCTGCCTTTCCTGTGCCTGTTCCTTTTATTTTTTACCTTGCCATCGGCTCATGAGCAGCTATATCACACCGGCTACACGTCAGGGCCCCAGCTGCCTTTCCTATGCTTGTCTACAATCCATCCCTCCAAATAAATCTATGGCCTGACAATCACAGCTAAAATTCCATCCCCAGACCCCGTGTCTTCCTCCACAACCAGATGACCATTCATTGCCTATGGTAGCTTATAGGGATTGGAATGATTAGCAGCAGTGAGCCTCACAGAATGTCTGACTGATCTCTTTGAGAGAGAGAGATAGAGAGAGTGAGTTAGGGATCAGAGACTGACACTTGCAATAATCAAGATATGTAACACCCTCAGAGTTCAAATGTAAGGATGTGGACAGAAAGATGCACATACCGAAGAAGAAAATATGAGGGGAAAAATAAAAAAGGGTCTTCATATTCCATATTATATTAATCATGTATAAAAAAGGAAATGTTTTAATCCCAATCAATCTGAGAAATCATGGTTATGCCCACATCCAGAAAGCCAGGTATTAGCTGAACTCGTGGCTGCAATGGCCAAGGGAACTGCCCTCAGGTCATTCCAGGGAGTCAAACCAGTTTCTGGCATGTCGGGATGGAAACAGGAAAAGGAGATTCCAAGGGACCATGGGAACAATAGAGAAATGGCCGAACAAGATATGAGCAGGTAGGTAGGTAGGTACAAAAGACTGATTATGAAAGGCACAAGGGTTAACACACACAACTGACTGGCCACAAGCCCCAGAACGAAGCATAAGGGGTCTGGGTACACAACAGGTATACAACAGAGGAGGGGAAAAAAACTACAAAAGTGCAACAAAGATAAAATAAAAACTAGCAAGCAGAGATTAAACATGAGGACAGATGGGCCAACACCATTGGTGGCTGGGGCCCATACTACAGCCACATGAACCCAAAGGGACCGCCATCTTCAAGTACATTGCTGGTACTGGGGTCATCACCAAAGTCATCACATTACTAACAGTCAATTAACCAAGATAATACCCAATACCGAGGCTGAAGAACCTCAGTTCACCATTACCAGGAACTAGGCCACACGTATCTTGACAAGAACAAGAACTCACGGATAAGTGACACTTCAAAAAATATACATATCTGCTTCCCTCCAGCCTTAATACTGCCTTCATGTCTGTCAAAGTCCCCCAGGAGCACAGCCCCTAATCTTCTTGCGTATCAGCTTTGTGTGTGGAGACCTGGGGTACTGGGGCAGGCATGGTCTTGGAGAGAACATGACAGGCGAAGCATGGTGCCACATCATGCTACTGGCCCTCCTTTACATGCAGGAACTGGCAGGCGGAGGAGAAGTCCTTGCTGATGCAGCTGCGGGCGCACATCACTTGGTACATCTCATCAGCTAGCGAGCCCAGCAGAATGAGGATCTTGGTGTTGGTCGCAGAGTCCTAGGCCAAGTTCAGGTCCTTCATCATCAGCATAGTACTGTAGCTCCCTTGGTAGTTGTTCGCCAAAGGGACGCCCTCCATCACGCCGGGGGCTGGGTTGTAAGTGTCACTGGACCAGCAGCATTCAGAGCTCATGTTGGGGTCAAGGTCAAGTCAGATTACCAGATTCATGGTCTCTGCGGTCCCAATCATTCCTATTGTCAGCAGCGTGTTGCTGCAGATTTTGACGGCCTGGCCGGTGCCAACCCGGCCGCAGTACAGCATATTGGCCCCCATGCAGCCCAGAAGGTCTTTGTCAGAGGTAAACTCCTCCTCCGGTCCTCCCACCATGAAGGCCAGTTTTGCCAAGCTTGCTGGTCCCACACCCCCCAACACAGAAGCGTCCATAAACACTACTCCCATCTTCTCTGTGGCAAATGCCATCTCCTTGGAAACAGATGGATTGATGGTGCTGGAGTTGATGAGAAGGGTGCCCTTCTTCACCTTTTTAAGAATGCCATTGGGCCCCGTGTACGCGTCAAGTGTTAGGGCTATAGGGCAGCATGGTGATCATCTGATCAGCCTTGTCAGGCACTTCCGTAGGGGAGTCCACAATCTGTGTTCCCAGCAGCCTCAGTTTCTTGTTCTTAGCTGACAGAAGTGACACCCAGTGTGTTCTTCTACTGCTGTATCCCATCTGCTTCAAAGTTCAACATGTTGTATGTTCAGAGATGCTATTCTGTAAGCCTTGGTTGTAACAAGTGGTTATTTGAGTTACTGTTGCCTTTAAGCAGTCTGGCCATGTTTCCCTGACCTCTATCATCAACAAGGCATTTTCACCCAGAGAACTGGCACTTACTGGACGTTTTTTCTTTTTCACTCCATTCTCTGTAAACCCTATAGATGGTTGCGTGTGAAAATCCCAGTAGATCAGCAGATTCTGAAATACCAGTCCATCTTGCACCAACAACCATGTCACATTCAAAGTCACTTAAATCGCCTTTCTTCCCCATTCTGGTGTTTGATGTGACCATTAATTGAAGCTCCTGATCTGTATCTGCATGATTTTATACAATGTGCTGCTGGCATGTAATTTGCTGATTAAATATTTGCTTCAACGAGCAGCTGAACAAGCGTATGCAATAAAGTGGCTAGTGAGTGTACATTTGCCATGTTGTTGTTATTTATATGCCCCAGTTGAAACAATTCTTAAGGTTTAGTAATTTTATTTCTAGTGATAGACTGAAAGTTCAATGTGTTTGATCTTTAGAGAATCCTACATTAATAGGTTACGCAGCACACACGTACCAATGTTACTGTGTAATGTTACAGATGCATTCGGTATCAGTCCCATGTGGCAAATTTGGTTGATACTGCCGGGAAATATTTAAACTTTATAAAAAGTTTGCAGCATGAAACATAAAGACATAACTACTGAAAGGATGGTGATGACTGCATCAGACAATCAGCCATTTTCTGTAGTAGAGGACTAAGGATTTCACCAATCTCAAGAAATAATGGAACCCCCCCACCTTCCCACCCAACATCTCTGATGATAAAGGTGCGTGGCAGTGGGGGGACCGACCGCAGTTCGAAAATAAGCCTTTGGAACAAATCGTGTCCTGCATTCAAAACAGGGTACAGCATTTTACTTTACAATAGGAAACCATCCCGTAACATACAGGGTGGGTGGGAACTCTACTTAGAAGAGATCTCAAATTACTGGCCCACAAGACGGTTTCATATTGATGCACCATGCTCTTAATTTATTATTAAATCTGGCCCATAGATCGATCATTGGTTTTCCACAGAATAAGAAACTATGTAACGTTATACCACTAATCAGCACTGCATGGTCAGCATTTCCGTATTTGTGCAGCTTTAGCAAATGTTCTCAAAATGGGCAAAACATGTTCCTGTAGGCTATTATTAATGGTGATTAAAGACAAATCATTAATTTAGCTAGGCTTAAAAATGGTGACAAAGTATCTGACGTTCCTTTTTATATTCTTTTTAATAATCTATTCGGTTAGTTTCAGAAACTATATACAGGCCTACATATGGCTTTTGTTTAGTTGTGATCTTTTATTTTATTTTCATACCTTATCTCACTTCAGTTTAAGAAAATGTTTAGTTTGTTAATTACATACAATGATTTTACATGGGTGAATATTATCAGCCCTACAAGAACCGCACAATAAGCAAGAACAATACAGAGTGAATACAGCAGGCAACCTCGAAGAGGTTACACAGCAGACGGGAAGGCTTACATACGGTAGGTAATTATGCAGCAGTAGAGCACGTTAGGATACAACACAGGTACGGGGAAAAAGAATACTCAAGAGCACAAGAGGTGTTTACAGTAAACACAGACAGTTACATATAACAAGACATACACAGGGCTATAGAAACGTGCTTGCGAGGCATTCTGGGACATGCAGATGTCGCCGGCGCTACTGTAAGTTCATTCATTAGCATAACTGTATAAAGCTACCATACATACTGTATATAGACGACGTTTCTCATTTTAATCCCCTGAGTTTTATAGGCTACATTGTACACTGACACCCCTGGTCACGACCATAATTCGTTCCAAAACTATGAACGCCACCCGATTTTGACATGAATCGAAATAAATTTCCCCATAAGATTGTATGTAAATACGACTAATCCGTCCCAGACCCTACGAACTGCTTGTAAATATTTTTAAAGACTTTTAAGGACAAAAATAATGATATAACACAATGCACAGTGTAATAATAAACTAAATGTAAAAAACATTGAATAACACGAGAAAACCTTAAACGACAGAGAATACTAGCATTGCAAGAGTTCGTGCTAGGCCAAGTTCACGCTAGCCCCTTACGAACGGTTCGCGGTAAAGTTTTTTTGTATGATTTTAAAGCACAGAAAGAAATCATGATATAAATACTTAATTTATACAAAAATTGGCCATAAAGAACCAAAGAATGCTGCCAAGGAAACCAAGGAAAAAGTTCATAGCGAATGAACGCACGTCTCACCGAGAGCAATGCACAGCGTGAGACTGTCCACGTGAAGCGTTTTTGTTAGTATTGTACACGCAAACAAAAGAAATGGAAAGCGGGAAAAATGGGAAACCATTGGCGCGTGATACGAATGGAAAGGGGAAATGGCCGCCACTGTCTGTGGACGCGAGCAGGGGCGAAGGACGTGAACAGAAGCAAAATTTTCGAGAATTTTTTTGTCGCAACCTGATTTTTACGTGATCGGGGACGATCGTAGCCAGAGGTATTACTGTGTTATTGTAGACCTTTGTGTTTTTTGGTAAATTGTTTTAAATATTTGTACTTAATAAGTTGTTTTATTTTTTTTTCCACCTTTAGCAAAGATTAGCTACTTGTAGGTTGACCGTACCTCCTCTTTTTCCTGGCTATATGCTGTTTTTTGGGACCTAACAGTACAATTTATTGGACCTAGAAACTGCCTGATATTTCTGGGATTTCACTTTGTTCAATTATGGCATTTGCTTTCTATAGTCAGATTACTTTCTACATGCATATTTGCATTGCTTTGACTGATCTCTTTACAAAGTTCAAAGTATGCATACCAAGACAATTATGTCTAATGATAATTAGACAACTATGTTTTTAAACTTTGTGGGAACAGTTTGGGGTAGACCATGTTCCAGCATGACTGTGCCCCTGCACACAAAGGAAGGTTCATAAAGACATGGGTGGGTGAGTTTAGTGTGGGAGAACTTGACTGGCCCACACAGAGTCCTGACTGCAACTCCATCAAACACCTTTGGTATGAATTAGAATGCAAGCCAGGCCTTCACAGCCAACATCAGTGCCTGACCTCACTAATCCTCTTTTGGATAAATGAGCAAAAATTCCACACTCCTAAACCTTGTTGCAAGCCTTCCCAGAAGAGTGGCAGCTGTTATAGCTGCAAAGGGGGGACCGACTCCATATTGATGCATAATGTGTAATGGCCAGGTGTCCCAAAGCTTTTGCCCACATAGTGTATTATGTGTTATATCATTTGCAGTCCCTCCTTGACTAGCAAATACTGTTAGCCCCCCTTTTTTGTAAAATAAGCCTCGTGATATTTTAGCCAGTAGAGCAAATTCATCATGCGCTGGATTCTTCAGTCTCATTTCAGTGCACCTTCAGCGAGGTGTTTGACCATCCCACTGTAGGCTAGAGTAAGATGGACCGCTTGTTCAATCTCTGGCACAAGTGCCAGTTGGTGACCAACTTCCCTCTGGAATGCCTGGGCTGGAGACGACACAAAGGCCCTTCAGCTACTGTGTGCCTCCAGTCCATTGTAGTGGGCCCTACCCTGGGCAGAGTGTGCCCGGAACTCCTGTCCCCAGCCACCATCCGACCTCACACCCTTCCAGTGAGTCCTGGAGTACCAGCCAACCTTGTTCCCCTTGGACACCCAGCCCAGTGCGGTCTCATCAGTTGGCAAATGGTACCACTGAAGCTGGACTATGTGGAGGCAAGCCCATCAGCTACTCCAAGCTTGTTCCCTTGAGCAGAAGGCACAGGCCTACAACCACCATTGCCCTGGACCAGCCCTCTGCCCCGGCCAGCGTGTCTGGCTCTCCACCTGGAATGTCTGCCTCCCTGACTGTTGTAAGCTGGCCCCTAAGTGCATCGGCTTGTTCTACATCATCCGCCAAGTCGAGCCCTTGACTTTCCGCCTGAAGGTGCCCTGCATCTACTGGATCTTGTTGTCATTCCATGTGTCCCTCATGAAACCAGTCCGATACAGCATGGCCTATCCTCCGAGGGATGTTGAGGGACCTCAGCCCCCCATTCCTTTGGACAATGGTGAGACCTTCACAGTCCAGGCTCTCCCAGACTCCCAGCGTTGGCAGTGTAAGCTGCAGTACCTGGTGGATTGGGAGGGCTTTGGCCCAGAGGAGCAGACTTGGGTGCTGGGGACATCCTTGACCCCTCACTGGTGGTCCAGTTCTACCACAGCCTGCCCAGGTGTATTACATACATTTTTGTGGTAATAATAATTGATAAATCATTTCATTTTATTTTTATAGGGTACATTTTTAACATTAGCAAAGGGAACAAAATTTAACAAATAAATAGTGAACAATAATATGGACAGACAGGCTGAACAACAGAAACTGAAAACCACTAGATGAAAAGTCACTAAATGAAAAGCCACCAGATGTTTGACTTTTTATTAGAATCATTGTAATGGCTGTAACATTGTAACAATTTGCCCTCTACAGTACATATTGATTCAATATAACAATACAGTTATAAACCTTTACATTTATCCAGCTGTCCATCTTCTCACTGTCTATTCTGGTCAGGGCTGCAGGCAGCTTTGTTCAAAACGGAAGTGGCTATTTATACAAGATGAACAGCTTCGTTAAATTTGAGAACAGGTCTGTGAATTGCTACTCTCATTAAACAACTAAACTGACTGCCGTAACAGTAATGTCTTTCTGACATTTTTGTATTTCAAGCCTAAATAGTAAATGTAGTTTATAAACCTCCCCTCCAAATGGTATGCAGTCGTTCCAGAATAACAGGTTGTTAAAGCCTCTGTTCTCATGTTAATGTTCTCTTTGTCACCAGACCTTATGACTCAGCCTTAAACTATTCACATTTCTGTGATGGGGAAATATAAATTTTACATTATATATTTATTACATTACATATTTTCCACATTCCACTGTTTTGATACATTTCTAAACAATATTAATAACTAATAATTTGTAACTATCCATCACATTTTTATACCTAGGTAGCTTTAGAGTTTGTATTTCGCAGTCTGGGTCTTTTAATTGTCTGGTATGAGTAACAGACACCTGCCATTTGACTGCCTTAATTCATAATTAATTGCATGATGAAAAATGATAACCTTAAAAATGGCTTAGTTCATACTAAATGGTCATTGAAGATTACACATCTGAAAATTATCTTATTCTCACTCAGCATGAGACTGCTGACGAGTATTTTTTGACATTCTTAATGGCTGCCTTGAAACGTGGTATTTAGAAACGTAGCTTACATAGCTTTATTTTTTACCTCAGACAAAGATGATTCTTTTCACTGACACGTTTATCTATGTAGGGCCAGGTTGACAACCTCTGACCTTCAGACTTGTTCATGTTCAGCCTGAGCCTGATCTAGCTAGTGTTCTATATTAGCTAATGACTGCATTAGCTTTGTATTTAGCAATGAGCATCATTTTTTTAATAATGAGTAGGGATGTTTGGGAGATTTGGCATGTGTAGGAAGATTTGTACCTGTTGATTCCCATTGTTTTGGTCCGTATAAAGTGCTTCTTCTTGTGGCCAACTCCATTAATCATTTACCACAGTGCTTCCCAAACTTTTCACAATCATGTACCTCACCAGATATTCACCCTACAGCTGCATACCTCTATAGCTCACATATATAAACATAGACAAATACACAGATTATGCACAACACAGTATGAACATTTTGTATTGTACAGTTGATATCACAAAATAAATTAAATACTGCATTTAGAGAAATTTCTAGGTTGTTCCCTGCCTTGCACCTTGCGCCTCCGGGATAGGCTCAGGTCCACCCGTGACCCTGAATAGGATAAACAGAAAGTGGATGAATGGATGGATGGATGGACGGATGGAGGGATTGCTAAGCACAGCAAACAATGAAATTACTATAACTGTGTGCACCCACCACTGGAGGGAAGGTCAGACAGTATTCAGCAGTTTAAGAACACTGGGGCTTATTTAGGCATGGGCGCAACTGTAGTTGCTTGAAGGCAAGTTGGGACCACAGCAGTTTTCAAAGTCAGATTCAAAATATTGATGAACACCACTACCAGCTGTTCAGTGCTCAGTGTATCCGACCCAGGATATCATCAGATCCAGCAGTTTACTGAGCACTGACACTACACAGGGCCATTCCGATCTCACTAATTTCAAGTACCAATGGTTGGGGTTGATCCGGCGGTATTGCCGACCTTAGCGTCTCCTTATCGATTTTGCCAAAGTGGTCAAAAAACATTGTGTTCCTCTGCCATCGAGAGGATGCTACTCATAAGCAAATGAGCGTTTCTTGTCATGGTCGGCATCTGCCACTCTGCCTTTTGTGTCCTTTCCCCTGGTTCCCAGTGTCCTGATTACCCCTTGTGTTTCTCTTGTTCACCTGGCCACCGTGTAGCTCATTGGGCTGAGCTGGTGGCATAGAGACTGTAGCTCCCCACACCTGGGTTCAGGTCCAGCCTACTCTGTTTTGTTTATTGTATTTGAGTTCTGTTTATTTCCCGTGTCTTTGGTTAAATTTGGTTTGTATATTTATTCCCCTGCTTTTTGTATACCTGTGTTCCCAATGTTTAATTCCTGTCACATTCCTAGTTTCTACTGTTGGTATTTGTTTGTTGTTCAGTTAATTGATTTCACCTGGTGGTAACCTCCTTGTTCTGTGATTGTCTTCTCACACCTGCTCCTGGTTCTTCATTGTGTATTTAAGTGTTTGCCCTGATCCAGTTCCCTGGTGAGTCATTGTCTCAAGGTAGTTGATTGTGGCTGGTTAGTGGTTGTGTTTGGCTGAGTATAGTTTGAGTAAGTTGTATTGGTTTTTCATGTGTAGTAGTCAGGTTTATTCCCTTTGAGTTGTCCTAATTATTCCCTTGATGCTAACCTGTGTTGTGTGTGTTTTTTTTTTTTTTTTTTTTTGGATCCCCTGTGATCCTTTTTGCTTCAGTGTTTTCCTGCTGTGTCCCCTGAGTTCCAATAAATCCCAATGTTACCCCATAGTTGCTAGTGGATCGTTCCTCTTTGTTCCCGTTGGTGCCATGCCGTGCTCCGAACATAAGTTTATTATATCATTTGTGACTGACTGAATGCCCTGCCACATGCATTGAGGATTATTAAAATTTGTACTCAATCCTCAGCTCTTCCTTTAGATTAGCCTTGACTATACTGTAGGCTGCTGGCTCAACTGCCCTATAAGCAGCACCTCATTGTTTCAGAAACCTCAAGTTGCAAATATCTTTAGTGCTGGTTATCCTTTCAATGCAATAACTGATGTAGGATAGGAAAGAGAGTACACTTCTAGATCTACCAAAGAATTGTATTCACCAAATACACTCTTCCTATGCAGTCCTACACTCAGGTACATGGCATGCTTTTCACAAATAGTATTTTGTTAATTGGGTAAGTATTGATGGTCTTTTGCGGACTGTATCGGAGAAAAAGCTTATTTGGCTCAGAAATGTAGCGACGTAAAAGTTGCATCAATTTCCATACTCAAAGTAAAAATTGGTGACAAAAACTAAGTACGGTAACAAAGTATTTAATTACTTTACGCCTCTGGCCCCAACATTGTCTCCACTGCCTTTCACAATGTTTGTAGCATCACCTATGCCTGCAGCCTTAACCAGCTCTTATTCAATTGGAGATTTCAGATACTTCTGTCCAAAACAAGACACGTCAAGGCAGATAATACATCACAAGTGTAGTTATCAAGGAGCCAATTTAGATATACATGGAGCATAGCTGATCATCCAGTGGGGGGGCTATCAGCAATTTGGCACTGGATCATGAGCAGTACAATACATTACAAAACGTTGTAAGAATCTAACAGAAGGGCTATTCAAGTTGAAACATGAGATGTTTCTGAAAAGTGCTTTTTTATATATCAGTCAGTGGTACAAGTTTAAGTTTTACAGCTAGTTATTTTCTGCCTTTTTATATTGAAAGATTTTGTCACAGGGAGGCATGATGCAGGCGGGAAAAAAAGTGAACGATTCATTTGTAGCTCCGAGACAAAAGGGGTTTATTGAATACAACTAAAACACATGGAGGGAAAGACACCAAAACAAAGGACCACAAGGGGTCAGAAACTAAACAGGGGAAAACACAACTAATAGAAGCATAAATAGACCTATGAGCAACACTAGGAACAGACCTAGGTAAACGGGACTAGGAAACAGGCATGGTAACAATACAGGGTCATAACACAGCACAGAGCACTGGCACATATTACGCACTAAATTGTTTACTTCACAGACTTGCATTCCAGCTGACGTCTAGTAATTCATGCCCATATGACTATGAATGCTCAGTAATATCACCTGTTTGTTGACTGGGTGTGAGGATTTTTTTTTAACAGTAAGTCTCCGTTTTGTATTTTGCATGTAACTTAGCAATTATTGTGTCCTAATGTCAAACTCTTGGCAAAATAAAATGTAGCCCCTCTTGGCTCCAGGATTCCTCTGGAGGGACCGTTTCTGTATATTGCTCCAGACCCAAACTCAAGAGGACTGACTCCACTGGACCGACAGAACCAACACAATAAGGCAAGGACCAATGCTACAGCACTACGGGGAGTGCATGGGGAGAGGTTCAATGACTGAACCCAGGCAGGAAGACACGCCGGGGTAACATAGACAAAAGCATTTGGTCATGGGTAGCAGACAGGAACTGGTTAGACTGGTTTGGGCAGCCCGAGTCCTTGGCTAGCAAATTAGCTGAAGGCATGACACTTTGGGCAATTTAGCGACAACTGTATGCCTTTGGAGGACAAGCACACATCATGGGGAAAACATGCAAATGCGAAGTGCGAATTCACCTTATATAAGCCAGCCAAGGCAATGGCTTACATTCCTCCAGTCATTCCCCAGTGCTAAAACTAACCACATTTATTTCCGATGGATGCTTAACCACACATGTTCAGGGCTGTTCGTTTGATTTTTGCATCTGGCTTTGCGTGCATCATTCTGGTTTTCTCCTGCAGTCCGAAGACATATCTTTAGGTTTCTCTAAATCAGGGGTGGACAATCTTATCCAGAAAGGGCCACTGAGTATGTGGGCTTTTGCAGCAGCTCCCTTATCAGATTAATAATTAGAGGACTGATTGGTTGAAGAGTCCTCACACATGGATTTTAACCTCCATTCACGCTGGCCGTTTGTGAATAAGGTTGCCTATGCCTGTTCTGAATTGTCTTTGGTATCTGTGGTCGTGTGTATGTACCCTGCGATTGGCTAGTATCCCATCAAAGATGTGCCCTGGTTTGTTTCCTGTCCAGGGATGAACACCAGACTTACTGTGACCCTGGCGCTGTGGAAAAAAGATGGATCCCCCCCCCCATTTGATTTCTAATATAAAATATAAAAACCAGTTTAAACATCATTTGAAAGTGTCCATACCCAAGTAGAACAATAGTTACTAATGGAATCCATTCATTTTATATGCCTGATTTTAAAGACATTTTTTTTAACTCATATAATTCATTTTAAGCCTGACAACTACAAGTGATTTGGGTGTCAGGTTTCTTAACATTTCTGCTAGTTACTTGATGTTGTCAAATTCAGGCAAGAGCTGGGTTTATCGGTGCATCACGAGATGGCAAAATACCATAGTCATTCGGACAATTCAAGCCAGGCATAGAAGTTGCACATAAACAACAAAGATTTTTCTGCTGTGGAGAACATAAATGCTAGATGGATAACATCTTAGTGCCTGTCCCAAAGATTCAGCAAGATAATCTTGTAGCAGTAGTAGTCCGTCATGATACAGCATGATGGATGGACGATCCCAGTGCAGATTTTATTGAGACGCTAAAGTTCACAAAACCAGAAACAAAGGGACCATGAAGGGTCAAACAATGCAGGGAGAGTATGAAGGCTAAAGACCAACACACCAAAACAAACAGGAAAAAAAAGAATTCATACAAAAACGTAACGTAATTAACAAGGCATACAAAACACAAAGTTCAAAACAAGTGAGGCCAGCCTCAAATCCATAATGGATACTGCTCAGTTCTTAAATGGCTGCTTAGCCCATACTGCCACACGGCAGCCCATGGAGCAGGAGAACACGCTAAGAATTAAGGGGCTACGACACTGATGAAGGACGGGGATGGCCGACAACATCTGTGGGTCAAACAGGGCAACAGACTGAACAGGTTAGGCAGGCACTAACCCTGACATAGTTGAACTAAGAACATTCAAATCCTTTACATCAACCGAATTCAACACTAGTCAGCATATTCCATAAATATTTTCAGGAACCGTCACAAAACAACAAATAAATATATAAATGCCATGAGCGGCGAAGTAACCCCACGCACTGCGTCACGGATATGACCGCAGTATTTAAAGGGTGGTATAAGGTGAACGCTGCATGTTAATCCTATTGTGTAAGGCGCTCAGAGGTGAAGAGAACACAGGCTTGATCCGTCCACCCTGTTGCTTTTTTTGTCAAGAACACAAAAGTAAGGTATGACTAAATATATGTCTTTGTGCTAATTTCATTGTTTGATATTTGGTTAATTTTGGATCGCAGTCATTCGAACTATCCGTAGACATCCATAGTCTGCATATTTGGATCATTTTTAAAAATACACGTTTTGCGGGAGAATGTATTGTTAACTTATGTGTATATACAGTGATCGAGAAAGAATGTCACGAAGAAAGAACATTTAATGGGTTTGTGTGGCAAGAACCGACAGGCAGAAAATGCCGAGTAGTTTATTAACTTAGACACAAAACATGAAAAGACAAAGTTAAATAGAATAGCTCCACGAAGCAGGTGCACATACCCTTCATGACACTTTTGCGTAAATAATGCAGGCATGGGGATACACATGGTCTGACTACACTTTATATGCCACGCTAGAGATGACGAGGAATATAAAAATATCTGCTTATATCTTAGTTTAGTTTTAGAGTTTTTACAAGAGAGATCTACACATTCGTCACATCTTGAAAATGAGTTTCAACAAAAAATATAATTCAGCAAACTTTGAATATTTAAACCCAGTAAAACCGATACGCTTATCTAGCCGAATGACAGTAAAAACTGTAGCGGGCTGATAAACAGGATTTTGTTGTGAAGGCTCAGCACCTTCTGGAGATTTATCTGGAATTTTTCTTCTGAAAGGACTCATCTGCATCGGTCGGATATATTACTGCACAATGACGAAGCAGAGAGTTTGATATTGGGAGGGGGGGGGGCAAACGAATCCAAATTAAATATTGGGGGATACACGGTCTCCTGGTTCTCAAGCAAAAATCAAGAATGAATTGTAGCCTTTCGTAAGGTAGCGGAAACCGTTAGGAAGTATAGTGCTGTCACACTTCAATGTACTAAGTCACAAAGCCAAAGAAGAGGCGAATCAGTCAATAATTAATAGCAGTGGTATTAGCTGCAGATATAGCTGTAGATACATATAAAAATATTGCAGGGCCGGCGGGATTTGCATATCCCGGCATGCTCGCGAGCGTTGTATATAGCCCTGTGTATGTCCTGTAAATAGCCCTTGTACATATTTGTTAGTGTAATTACCTGTGCTCCCAACTGTCGCGTGTACGATTACCCCTGTTTTATGTGTAATCCTGACGTGCTCTAGTGTTGTATAATTATCCTACCGTGTGTGAGCTTGCCCTTGTAGTGTGTAATCTCCCCGCGTTTGCGTACGATTTAGTTTTTATCGGTTATTAATAATGTGAGAAATACTCTTTTTTTTTCGTTTTGTGGCTGCTGCCATGATGTCTTGGTTTTCCAAGCATCCCACTGGTGTCAGGAGCGGGGTACCATAAATGGCGCTGTTGGAGCAGCCACTCCTAGCTATTATTGGGGAAGTCCCTTCTAGCCTGGCAGATCGGCAGGTGGTGGTGAAGTGGCAAAGCAGGAGAGGGGGCAGTACTGGGGAGAAGACAGTCAGGACAGAGATGCTCATGGCTGTGGCAAGAAAGGGCACCGGCTACGCTGTTGCCTGAAAGCCTCCCCCAAGCCCACCAGCAGATGAGTTAGGGACGGCATAGTGACAGAGGTGCCACCCTGTCCTCCTGGATTGCACTGGATGTGTGCGGTGTGACCTCAAGCTGTTCCTGATAGCCGGCCGGACCTTTGTATGCGACAATGCCGGCGAACGAGAAAGGCGGGTACCTGGGTGGACTTTGACCGGTCATCGAGTGCTTTCTGCTCGCCAGCCGCGGTGAGCTGCGAGCATGACCAGCGGAGTTTGCTCTCCTTAGTCGTGAGGAGGCGTGCCGAAACTGGGAGGCCTGGCTATAGCTCGGGAGTGCTGCGAGCTACACAAGCAGCGGGAGTGGGACCAGCAGGACCGGGAGTGGCTGCGTGAGTCTGCGGAGCTGGAGCAGCTGTGTGGGAGCTTGCCAGCTGGGAGTGAGAACATAACCGCTGGAGGAGTCTGGCTGAGGCAGCGGAGGTGGCATTGCGTGGCCGTGAGATGGCGCTGCTCGGCCAGGAGGAGGCATGTCGTGGCTTAGAGGCCTGGCTGGATCAGAAGCACCACAAACTGCAGGAGAAAGAGGTTGATTTTCGTGGCCAGGAGGAGGTGTGCCACGCTTTGGAGGCCCAACTTCTCTAGGAGCGTGGCGAGCTGGCAGCACAGCAGGAGCAGGGCGAGCGGCTGTGTGACTCCCTGGGGAGCCTCATGGAAAAGCTGCAGGATCGGCTGCCTGAGTATGAGAGGCTGGGCGAGGCCTCCCGCGGGAGAATCAGCCTGGTGGTCCACAACAGGTCTCCCCAAAGTCACGGAGGAAGAAGAGCCAGGGTGGGTGGGGACCCATACCACCAGAGCCTGCTGACCGCCCATCGCTCACCAGCAGCCCAGTTCTGCCAGTGGTACCTAGCTGCTCAGTGTGTCAGGTGTCCCAGGAGAGAGGGGCCTGGCTATGGGTGTCGTTGGGTGTGGTGCTCCCTGGTCGACCCTCTGGAAGGGGCAGTAGATCCCCCTAAGGCGTGTGAGAAGGGGTTGGCACCCCAGGAGACCTGCCGTGCCAGCGCCCACTAGCAGCTAAGCCCTGCCAGCACTCTCGAGCAGATGGATCCCCCCCATTTGAGATGCACTGGCGGCTGCCGCCGGACTTTGGAACCTGTTCCAGAGCTGAGGTGGGGCCTGGGGGTGGTGGTCGCTAGGACGGCTGACCTTTGAGTGGGGAGCAGTGTAGCTCTGGAGGGTTTTGAATATTCCGACATGCTGGCGAGCCTTCATGCAATTTCAGAGCAACTTCGTGAGAAACCATCTCCTCTCGTCTTTCATCGTCGCCGCCATGATGCCTTGGTCTGCCAAGCGTCACAATATGATAACGTCGTAAAATACCTTATCGCACTGACAAGCACCCCATATGCAAGAAAAAAAGTATTTAAATATATTTAAATATATATTTAAAAAATTTTAAATATATTTTTGAGACTGTAGAGTACATAGTTTCCGCATCTGTGGATTTAACCAACTGCAGATTTAAAATACTCTGAAAAAAACATCCAGTAAGGTCTAAAATGGACAACTTGAATTTGCCGTGCACCGAGCACCCCTGAATCCACTTGAATTCAGTGATGTGTAGGTAGAGAGAGAATGAATTTATAATTTCTCTATTTATATTTTATATATACAGATGGGTATATTTATTTCATATGTCACAGTTGCAAACTTTAGTCAGCTAGCTGGCGTGAGGTTTTCAATTCGAGACAAGTCACGCATTTACATGTATGTGACAGTTTTATTACCTTGAAAATAGTCTGTAGGGTTTGCAACCTACCCCAACACTATTGATGTAGCTAATTTTAGAATTCTAATGGAATAATATAGATTTGCCATAAGATTTCTTGCGTGAGCGTTAGAGTCTGAAAGCATGAATGTCACGCCAGGTGTGTGAGAGCTGGCAGCCCTAATATGTAGGGCAGACGGGATGGTTGTAATGTTTTTTACATTTTTGCCTGTATCCCGGAGCTCTTTTACAGGATTGCATTCACAATTTGATACAAACTACCTGCATGTGTCTTCTATTAATTGATACAGATTTTATCTCTGTTTCATAGATAGACGATGAATGGTTTAGCCTCAAACCCATGAAGTGAAATGTTACATTTTACCCCACAGTCAATGAAAGTTGTAACACAGCCCTGGGTTAAAAGTGACATCATAAATGATGTAAAAATTCAAGTTATTCAAAGTTTTTTATTATTATTATTATTTTATTGTTCAACAAAATTTGTGGGCATGTATGCATATGTATTCAATGTATGTTAATCACAACTAAAATCAAAGATCATAATAAAACCAAACGATGTGAAACTGTGCACCAGTTTTAATAACTGAATAATAGTGTGCATGTCTGCATGTGTGTATGTGTGTGTGTGTGTGTGTGTGTGATGTTACTCATCATCAGATTCACAGTGGCAACAGGTGTATTGAACTCCTCCTGGTGTACAGGCTTGATGGGCCCACCTTGGACAGTCTAGGCCAGGTGTGGGGGACCCAATCCATGGAGAGCTGGTGTGGGTTTTTGGGATGATCTCTCAATCAGCCAATAATAAAACTCCAGTGCTGGGGAGCCACTGTTATTGGTTCATTGCAAGGTCATCCCAAAAACCCACATCTACACCGGCTCTCTGTGGATCAGGTTCCCCGGCCCTGGTTTATGCATTTCACACAATTTTCCTTTGTCTTTGAAATGTTCCATACACACAGTGCAGAAGCTTCCTGGGCTTGAGAAGTGACCTGGTGGGCAGTTGGATAAATATTGTTACAACAATCCCAGACTGTGGTAGCCATGAACAAGTTTACCTTGCAGCTAAGAGCAACAATATTAGCTCTTACCACTTGTATAAAAGATTTACATAGGCACATAATAAAAATGATTTAAGTTAGAATAATGTAAGTACAAAGCTTGCAGTGCCATCACAAAAATAAATGAAGTCAAAAAAATTACTTTCTTACCTCAAATTTCCTTTTTCCTTTCAAATCTGAGTGTGTTTGTTACAGGCTGCTGCTCCTTCTTCACATGTGAAATAAAGACTGAACTGATAGGGCACCTCACCTTATATTCACTCCAATACGGTAGCTCAGAATCAAAATTAAATAAAGTAATCCTCATTGACTCCCATTCATTTAGTTTTAAGGGCTGCATTTTACAGCAGTGGTCACCAACCCTGCTTCTGGCAAGCTACTTCCACCATGTTATGTAGTCCATGAGGTGGAAATAGTGTAAATACAGTTAATAAGTACATTTACATGTACCAATCTCACCGTAAGACACACTACTGAATAAGGTCCGTTTTAAGGCTAAGAGTTCAAAGTTTGTTTTTTGCTTTGCTATTTTTTTCTTTAAGTAAAAGTTTTTTTTTTTAAGATTTAGACCAAGTCTTACTTAAGTTGGAGGCGTGTCCGGCGATGCATCGTATCGTATCGTGTGGAATCGTACTGTATCACAATAAGGGGTGAATCGTATCTTATCGCAGTTGTAGTTGCTTCATGTGTATCTTTACTGTATCAGGCTGTTGGCAGTGTATTGAGATGTGTATTGCATCGGCCTCAGTGATGGAGATTCACATCCCTAGTATATACACATGGACCATGGACCAATACAGCAGGGGTCTCATTGTCAGGATCAGATATTTACTAAGACAGAGATAGTCTTGCTTACTCATTTAGTTGAAAGTAGACCAATATACAAGAATTGGGAAATTGCTTTGAGGGTGACACCTGTGATGGGTTATAATACCTGAGGCTATGACAGCAGATTAGGGAAAAGAAATGGGGGAAATAATCAAGAAATAAAACATAACTGTATTATTATTAAAATGGTATCTTTGTTATTGTGTTTTTTCAGACTGAAGGTTTCAGGAAAAAGACCAATGAAGAAGACAGCTTATACCTCTCTGCTGGGAAAATGTTTAGATACTTGAATACAATCAGAAAGTTATTATTTATTGGAATACTTATTTCCACCATAGGATACTTTTTTTACATTAAATTGGAATTAAGTCTAGACTACAGTTTTCTAGAGCTCACTGATAAGAGCATTGAAAAACTGTGCAATTGTACAAAGATCCTGAACAAAGATCGAGAGGAAATTGAGAATACAAAGTTGAATTTGATAACTAAAAGCTTTCGAAACCAAAGCAAGAGAACAGATGAGCATTACATTGAGTGGACTAAAGACTGTGGGAAATTCCGAGTCATGAGGAAGTATTTGACTTTCCCCTTGAGTCATGAGGAGGAGATGTTTCCCATTGCATACTCCATAGTAATTCACCATAAGATCCACAGTTTTGAAAGGTTGCTGAGGTCTATTTACAGCCCACAGAATTTTTATTGCATCCACATTGACCAAAAGTCTACAAAATCATTTCAGACTGCTGTGAAAGGCATTGCTGCCTGCTTTGACAATGTCATTGTTTCCAGTAAACAGGAGAAAGTTGTGTATGCTAGCTGGAGCAGGGTACAAGCTGACATCAACTGTATGAGAGACCTCTATAATATGAGTTCCAGCTGGAAATACTTTATAAACCTCTGCGGTCAGGACTTTCCCATAAAAACCAACCTGGAAATGGTGCGGAAACTGAAAATTTTGAATGGGAAGAATAATCTTGAGACTGAACAAATGCCAGCAGTCAAGAAATTCAGATGGGAAAAAGTACACAAAGTTATCAATGGTATCATGCAGAGAACCACAGAAAAGAAACAACCACCTCCAGTTAATACCCCTATATTTGCGGGGGGTGCTTACATTGTGGTTTGCCGGGATTTCGTGCGATACGTCCTTGAGGATCCAGCAGCACATCGGTTGATCGAATGGTCAAAAGACACCTACAGCCCCGATGAGCATCTGTGGGCGACGTTACAGAGGCAGCCTGGAGTTCCTGGATCCGTCCCGGTCAGTAACAGATACGATGTTACTGACGTGAATTCAATTTCGAGGCTAGTGAAATGGCTGACTTTTGAAGGACAGGAATCAAAAGGAGCTATGTACCCTCCCTGCGAGGGGTATCACGTTCGGACTGTGTGTGTCTATGGTGTTGGGGACCTTAAATGGATTCTACAGCAGCCCCATCTGTTTGCCAATAAGTTTGACTCAGATGCAGACTATTTCGTTGTGTACTGTTTAGAAAGTTACTTACGCCATAAGGCCCTGGCGGAGAAGGATTGATAGATTTTGCCTCTTAGAAGTAAGTCCTGTTGCCTGTGTAATATTTAGCAAGCTCAGTGTGAATCGCTTTTGTGTTGCTAAGTGAAGAAGATACTACTGAAGATATAAACGGAAATGACCAAAGTATTTGCCACAGGAAGCCTACCGTTTGGCCCCCGAGGCAGGTAATATCACTGCTGCTAATGGTGTGTACATATGCTGCACACATATGTGTTTTATTAATGATTATTTGTTATCAATAACATCCATCTGTTTTTGTTTAAATATCTTTCAACATAACTTGAAATGTACTCCAAATAAAGACATTATCAAGCCATTCTTGATTTGGATTTCTATTTCAAACCTAAGAAGGGCTGCTAATGACATTTTGGAAGAACTAGGGTGTTTCTCAAAATGCGTACTTGACCGTACATGTGTTCTCATGTACACGTTTTACGTCATCTTCCATTGCTGAAGACCAGTTCCAATACTCAAGAACAGAAGTACAGAGGATGGTAAAAATCCCCGGATGTCGTTCTTATCCCGCCCTAAATATCAAGGATGCTTCAGTCGCATCCTCGCCGAACGAGACCAATCCCATGATTCATTGTACCCCAACTTCATTCTTGGAAGATAAGTTGGCAAAACCGGGCTTACCAAGACTACAAGTACCGTCTTTGCGTTCTTGGTATTGAGAAACACTCCAAATTTAAAGTGTAACACAATCACAAGACTAATTTTCATTAATAAGAGCTTTAAGAATTGCATTAAAACGTCTGAACATGTTTTATCACAAAATCGATCCACAGCACTGCATTTTAAATATGAAGACAGAAGAAAAAACAAGAGTTTAACAAATTTTTGCCTTTCTTAACACTTCTATAGAAGAAAAGCAATCATTCTTACAAAAATATGTAATGATACTAACTCATTTATAAAAAATGAAAACTTCACTAAAAAAAGAGCACAAAATTGTTGAATTAACTGCCAATAACTAACTATCGGAACAATAATACGTTTTCAAGCCTTTTCATGTCATTTGAAGTCCTTTGCATTATTGGGGTGTGACAAGACTGACCTCCTTGCTCATTGACTGAACAGAACTGAGCTGGGAAGATAGTAGGTGATGCTAAGTCTTGTAGGATTATGTTTGTTTTTATGATTTAATTGTGCTAACTGTGTTTATTGGTATTAAGGTTATCCTTAGGCCTAAATGTATTCATGTATTCTTTCATATTGCTTTACAGTAATTAAGGTTATTATTCATGCCCTAAACAATCAGGGAGCATTTCAACCCCTGCAGTCAAGATGGATGCCATGACATGTGTGTAGCCAGGTGTATTCTTGGGCACGTGGGAATAAGAATGTGAGCTGTAGATACTATAGGCCACTGTGGGGTTGTGTCTCTTGGGAGAGAGTAGTCTGTGGATTTTCATACTCTCCCAATAAAGAATGGTAAAATTCAAGGGGTTTCCCTGTGCATTGTTGCTTTGTTGATCTGGGCTACTCCAGCAAGCCCATGACAAGAGAGAAGGAATAAAGCAGTGACTCAGCCGGGTGCAAAACAATTAAAAAAAAGAGCCTATTTTTTGAATAAGCTAATATCAAGTAGCCATGATAACAATAAGCCTTAACAGTAAGATTTAAGATAATATTTGACTAAGCAACTTTGCTGGAAAATACTGCTCTACACATCAGAACAAGAACGGCTCATTATTTTACTAATTTTTTTCATATCACATTGTTAAAACCTGCAATTGATTTATCAAAACTGTGTGACATTTGGAGGTGCATGTTTATTATACTGGGGGAAATAGACGTAGTAATTTAACAAGTAAATTTGATGTACTTACCTGTAGAGAACAGTGCCAGGAATGCCAAACGGACTGGTTATGCAGTGTTTCACACAGTCAGTAGTTACGCTGCATTGTTAACAATAACCACAGAGAATGCAGCCGTGTCTTTTCAGGTTAACATTGTTGTGAATTTCTTTTCATTGACAGATGTATTACAATCATTTTATAAAGTGTGTAACAGTCCATGTTAAATTTGTTTCTGAACAGTCATGGGAGAAAGGTGCAGGCTCTTTTTACCATAGCTAAACCCATACAGTTATACCCTGGCTCAGCACCTAACACTCTTTTATTTCTCCCACTCACCTAGTCCAGTCTAACTTTCTGACACATTTACCTGTATTCTGCGTTAAATTTATAAATTTTATATCACTGCACATATACTTAGTGGATTTGGTGGATTTTCGCACATTATATAAATAAATTTGCATTGGATCACTCAAAGATATTCCTTCCTTACAGTCACATGAATATATCTTTATACCCTAATATTAATCCAGACCCGAAGTCAAAGTACTGTCCAATTTAGTCTCCTTTTACTATTTCTTTTTTTATAGAAATCAACTTTGCAAAAGTTATTTTCAAACCCCTCATCCTGGTAACAGGGGGACCTGGAGCCTATCATGGGCTTGCATAAGGCACAGGGCAAGGTGCACTCTGGATGGGATGCCAGTCCATTGTAGGGCTATATAGTGATGCCACTCGGTAGTGTATGAAGTCTTGCGTTCATATTTTTCAAATGTGCATCCTTATTAATACAAACATTGTTAATGTGATTAAATCCTGTTTGTATAGCTGTAAAATGCTACATTATTGTCTATTATATGAAACAAAATTAGACAAAACACATGGAACACACATAAAGCAGTTTAAAATATCATATTTCCAAGGTGTCAGTAAAAATATAATAAAAATAATATAATAATAAATATAATATATAAAATAATATCGCTTCATCCAAGACAGAGAGCCTGTCCCAGGAAACACAAGGAATAAGGCAGGAGACACCTGAATGGGATGCCAGTCCATACCAGGTTAAAATGTAGTTTTAGTAATGATAAATCCATCACAACAGAACTCCCTAGGCCTGACAACATTGAGACGGACTGGCATATTAGAAATCATTTGGGTATTTCATTCAGTCACTTTATTCACCCTTGATTGCCTCTTTTTGGAAAAAAACTCATACTTCATTTAGGTGGAATTTCATCACAATTCAGGCTACTGGTTTTTGAAAAAAAAAATAGCACAACACAAATACTTTTTACAGTGATCGTCTATACATAAGTGCAAAACTTGTCCACAGCATAGATATAACACTGCATGTAAAGCACATGACAGGCAGACCTTAGATCCTTGTGTGATGCAACATTTATTCAATTTTGCATAAGTGACATGATGCACAAGATTTTAATATTTAAGTCCCCTGATCCAGATGTTATTTTTTTGGGGTAGAAATTATACAGAACTGAGCTCCTTCCAAAGTACAGTTACATCAGGACTAACATGCAGACAATCTGATTCACTGGTCTGATTTACTGTGATTTGCAATTTTTTAAATACATATAAAACACACATTTTAAAATATATATTAGCAAAGTAAAAATTATATTTCATTTTCCATGGCTTTTTAGTAGAATTTCAATAAAGAACTAATTTTCCATGCACTCATAATGGATATCGATATTGAACATATACCGACTTATTGCCTATACTTAAAAAAAAAGGGACAGAATATGAATCAGTCACTCTAGCTAACATTAGAATGGCTCTCCCATTCATCTACATGTTCCTAGCATGTCAGTATTTGCCATACAAACGTGTATGTTTGAGGTTTGAGTACAGTTCCTGATTCTGTGAGAGAGCAAACACAATGCTGGACATGTTAAAATATCGCTGACAAACAGAAGTGGAAAATGAAACATTATTAATATTATGACACTGATGGCTGAAGAGACATGGAAAATTGGAAACAAATCTTTTAAAATATTAAGCAAAAAAAATAAATCACAAACACAAAATGGGCAAGTGGCTAGGTGATCTTTATCCGTAACAAGAAATTCTGGCATATTTCAGGGTATACACAGACAAATTTCAATTGCAAAAGAAAGATTGGCAAAGTGACTGAGTGTTTTTTCAAAAAGGAAAAAAAAAACAGTTCAGTTAGATTGAAGCTTATTCAATTCTGTCATTCAAGTCACCACCAATATACTACTGACTGAGCTGCCAATTGGCAGGTTAGGTCACATGGGTGGCAACATTTCTGCTCAAAATATGCAGTTGTTCAAATGCACCAGTAATGCCAGAAATTACTACAATCTATGCTATAATTTAATACAATAACAAAATAATTAAAAAATTAAATACTGGCTCTTAAATAAACTTAAATCAGCAATGCTGCTGAAAATAATTCAGAATTCAGATTATCTTACCTGAGGTTAACTTCAGATAAGTAATCTATGTCTACCAGTTTTTTTTAATCTACTTCTCTAGAATATACAATGACATACACTGCAGATAACAACAAGTCTTCAGATGAGGATGCTTTGAACTGTGGCTGCACAGCTTGCAGACAGTTGTGTCTAGGAGACGCTGGCGTTGAGGCTTTTGTCGGTCCTAAACAAGGTGACAAAGAGAAAATTCCCCATTAGCCCCACTAGTGACATCACAGGGAGTATCAGTACACGTACACCATATCAGTGCATGCATGGAGGCATCAGTGGGCAAGGAAGAAAGACTCTTTGGGAAACAAGTGAAGGATCCTGGGTGTTGGAATCTGTTCAGAATGAAAGAGACTTATATGCTCAACACAGTCCAGGAGGAACTGGAGCGCATGTCTGAAACTGTGAGCCAGCAATGTATGGCTCTGAAGCTCTTCATTCATAGAGACACAACAGTAAAATGCAAACAAAAATTCCAGACTGCATTTCAAATAGAAACTAAGACTTTGAACATCAAAACAGCAAATTCCCTTAGCCGCCTGAGAATGACTGGAATGAAAACCCTTTCATTATTATTGCAAATAAATAAAGGTATTCACATCATCTACTCCACACTCTTGGTTACATCTTAAGAAACAGACTTAATAAGGTGTCTCACGTCCCTATGCAAAACCTTCTGCCGTTACTTCCAAAAGATTCTGAGTAAATAAAATACTTCCAAAAAGTATACTTCCGAAAACTTCCAAATACTTCCAAAAGATTCTGAGTAAATAAAATGTCCAGCACAGCATGGAATGGCAGATGATTAACTGACCTCTGCTTCTTTTGCAATGTTTTGTTTTATAGCTTATTCTATAACTTAATTATAATTCACTAATAACCTATAATAATTATTATTATATTAATAATACTGATCAATTATTAAAATAATAATAAATTATAATGATAACAATTACTAATGATTTACTAATTGCTGACCGATCAGAATTTATGTCACACAGAAAACACGTGTGACATATGATTATATGAAGCATGAATATTATAAATAAAAATAATACAGCTTCAGGAAAAACAAGTCAGATGTGTAACTCTTACTCCAGTTGGCCAGAAGAAGGCTCTGGTCCATTCAGAAAGCTGTTGAGTCTACATAAAATGAAAAGATAGAGAAAGAAAGTGATGAGAACCTACTGCCTGTGGACAAGGCATTAGGACGGGGAAAAACCATTAAACACCTAAGGCAACGCAGGGTGATGAGAGCAGAGCAGTATGCACCTCTCAGCACAAGGGCGCCGTGCCGTTGCACTGAGAGGATGCATTTCTGCATGTGCGTATGGCTTCCTGGCATTCAGCATTGCCTCATTTACTAAGAAAGTAGAGTTCTCCATTCTCTAGGAGTGGCAGTTAGTTACGTTTCTGTACAGCACACCCACTATTGTTTTATTTCTTTCCTCTTCTGTATTGTCGTCCACTATAAAGTTCAGACAGGAGATGAGGGACATAGACTAAAAATACTGAAAACTACCTTAATTTGCATGCTTGTGACTCCCAGTAAAGACGTGGTGTGCAGCCACTCGAGAATTTTTGGGTATTCAATGAATAGCAATTTTCATGTACGTGTTGAGGGGGCTGATCGGGTCTCTACCAATGCGGAAGCCAAACCTAAGCCCTTGCTGGTTAATGTGATATTATACAAAGTCAAGCTATAGGGAGGAATGTTACACAGGAACTAACATAGGGACTACAGCACATTCACTGTGCTATAAATATAGATGTAGTCTTCAGCGTAGTATTTAAAAAATTAGTGAAAACCAGTGCTCTGCATGTGCCTCTGCTAAGCAGCAACACGGTCTGTGTCTGAATTCAGGCGTTGCATCCTTCTAAGGCTGCCCTTTAAGACAGAATGCGTCACAGTGGTGCGATAAGGCTGTCCTATTTCAAAGGCTCCATCAAATGTGCTCTAAAAATGCATCCTCCTTTTGCCGAGTCATGAAGGACCCACCCTGATGGATCATTCGCAGGCCAACATATCCCAAGATTCATTGTGCAGAGGTGAAGTGGGTGTGTCTCGGCTAGGCCATAAGAGCAGTGCCACATTCTTTGAAGGATGCAGCCCCTGAATTCAGGACACAGCTATGGCGTCCATGAGCCTCACAGACAGAAGAGACACACACACACATGCACGCACACACATGTACAGGCAGCCAGGCTTACTTATCCATCTCTGCTGCTTCCTTTAGCTTCTCATCCAACCTGGGCAGCGGTCAAGGATTAATCAGGGATCAAAGAAAAAGGAAACAAGAAGCAGGACACAAACAGGAGAGTCAGCAAAGCAGAGCAAGAGTGTGGGGGTAGCCAAAAGGAACGGTTGCACTCAGGGCACTGCCCCCACGCTAAACAGCAACGCCACTCACTACAGACACCACGCTCATGCGGTAAAGGAAACAGGGGCTGCAGGTGCAACTTGACACATTCTGAGAGTGACCACCACCCTGTACAATCTCCAGCAGTGAGTGCAGCTTACACATCCATAGAGCCCACTGTTGGCATCTTTGGCGGGGTGGGGTGTGGGGGGAGGATTGGGAATTAGTGCAGAGCTTGGATAGGGTGCCAACATCTACCCAGCATTCATCTTTTTACCTCATGCAAGCATATTGCATAATACCCCTCTCTTCTTCATACCTTTCGGGGAAAAGGCGGGAAGGAGGCACAGTTAGATAAGAGGCATGGAGGTTCAGGTCCCAACCTGTTTCAGCATGTGGGCACATTATCAAGCACCGAAATGCCTGAGAAAAACATATCTGTGTAGGGAGTCCATCAGTCTCCATTGCAAGTGATGGTACAGAGTACTAGAACATTTGATGCTGGAGAACTTTCTGGGCTAAGTATTGGGTTAAAGTCTCCCTGTGGTCTGCTGCAAATACTTATCCAGACATTTTAATCCAGTGCCCCTCACAGTATCAGGGCAGAGCAACAAAGACTATTCCTCGCCCCAAACGTTTTACTATCTACTCACTGTGGCAACTGCTGCTCTTGGTTGAGAACCACAGCATCAATTACAACATTTAAAACACAAGGACTGTTGAAATTCAACACTGAAGAGAAAAATATATTTTTTTTAACATTATAGAGGTCTGCATAGATCTCCCTGTTTTTAAACAGATGTATACTAGTAGCCAAAATTGTGGAAACACCTAGTATTTTTGGCAACAAGCTTTAAAATTACAACACGAATACTGGCAGTAATGTTTATAAACAATCAAAGAATGTTTACAAATATCATACATTGAACAATTAAGTAAGTAATTGGAGCAACAGTTCAATAAAGTTTTCACAATATCGGCCACTAGTATATTTGAATGGGGGGACATTTTTTAAATCACAGTGGGACCACATGGAGGGGCTCCAAAGAGGGAATGCTCACACAACTCAAAGAAATGTACATTAGATTCTCTAATGATTTCATTTGTCAGAACCTAAAAAATTCCACACCAACCAGCTTATTTTAAACATTATTCATTTGTATGAAGTGTAAAGACAGGTATTACAAGATTTTTTAAATATTATTATGAAAACTGGCTGATATTACATAAGAATTCTTTGTAGATATTCAGCTATAGATGCACTGAGAACTCACTTGACTATGCTCTCTGGAATGTGTACATATTCCATGGGGATCAGCTCACTCAGTTCTGCCAAGCTGTTGACATACTTAATCTTGCTGCTGAATTTCGAGCTACAAGAATGAAATAGAGAGCAGAGTCAGAAGGAGATTGGAGTGCTGTCTTTCACCATCCTTCTATGTTCATGTCCGTAAGGCTCCCATCGGCTAAGGCCCACATTCTGTAGGGTGAGAGAGTCCGGAGGCAGGCTAAACAGAGACAGAGACAGCAGCATGCAGGAGTGTGTCGGCAACGCAGTGAGGAAAATACAGCAGAGAAGAATGAAAATGTCAGATGTGATGACCGATAACTGAATAATGCAGTGGTCTCCAGCTTCTTTTTTGTTTACAGTTAGAGCTACTTCTACACAGAAATTAATCAAGGCAGCCCCAGCAATAGATTGGGGGGGGGGGGTATCACAAACGAATATGAATGTCTTAAAGACCAACCTGTTGGTCGGGCTCAACCGTTTGGTGACCACTGGTTTAATGAGACAGGTGGGACAACCGAAGAGGGAGGAGGGATGGAAAGAACTTGGTGTGAGAGTGAAGTAAACATGAGAGAAGAGAAGCCAGAAAAAGAAGCTGGAGTTCAGCCAAGGACCTCTGCAGCTCTAAAAGAAATGTTACCACCTACTCCTGACACCTGGTCTCCATTCTCACTTAATTCTTTATCCATTTGTAAAATACCCAAAAATTTTACTGATTACCCAATTTGACTGTATTGAGTGGTACAGTAAGTGAAACCTACACCTGATTTAATACAATATATATTTCAATATATTTCACCTATTGACTTGGTGTTATCAGCTCACCTCTAGTCACTACAATATCTGGCTGCAAATCTTTTCCATTTCCAGTGACATGTGAAGAATGCAGCAAAGTAAGTTTAAAA
Organism: Mormyrus iriodes; assembly: GCA_011763525.2. Classification (NCBI taxonomy): domain Eukaryota; kingdom Metazoa; phylum Chordata; class Actinopteri; order Osteoglossiformes; family Mormyridae; genus Mormyrus; species Mormyrus iriodes. Next base: position 29,199,392 of record JAAGVU020000040.1, read on the forward strand.
CCAGTTGGCTCTGTGGCTGATAATGGTAATGGTATGTACCTTTTGTATGCTGTGATTAAAATGTCATTACTTGTGATGAATGGTTCTCTATTTGACGAAAGATATGAACAATAATTCAGTCAGACAAGCGAACAGGTTATTCCACTCAAACTGACAACAGGAGCTACCTGATGAAGGGCCTGGTGACTGCAAGGATGGTTCTGATGAACCAAGAAGGGTGGACGATAATGAAGGATTTCAGATTCTTCCTGAGCCTGAACGATAACAGAGAACATCTTCATATAAGTTCATATATATATGACAGGTATCCTGAAATGTCTTTGTATTTCAGAATGTTCCTTGAGTAAAGGCACTGGTGTGCCTTAGAGTGGAAGTCATATCCAGCTGCTTAAATGAGAGCAACCACTGAATTTTCAAAGAGTCATACCAAACTTTATTAGGCACCCGAATGACATTTGAGCCGAAGAGAACCCAGGACGTGCCCGTGCACCTCCACACTACGTTTGACGACTGATACCTCCTGTCTATCATGTGATAGCATTTCTTCAGCCAGCCCAGGCCAGGCATTCTCCTGCGTGGTGTGGCTCCATTCAAATACACGATCATGTAATCCTCTGCCACCATAAGCTCCAGGGTGCTTATCACGTAGCTGCAGATACGGGGGCACACAGTCCACGAAATAGTCACATGTGATCGTGCCTGCAGAATAACCTTGTTGGGGGAAGTCTTTTCGGCCAGAATGAGGGTCACATGATTTCAGTGCTGTGGAACTGCAGGACATGCCAAGGATATAAGGAAACTGTCTTCCCAGTCCACGTCCCTCTTATTTATCCAGAAATCACAAACAACATGCCAGCACATTGTACTGTACTGAATATATACATATACACACACGCGCGCGCACACACACACACACACAGACACACACACGCGCACACAAATCACATAATACTCTACTTACAGGAAGAGGTTCTCCATAATATAATGGTAATTATCCCGGTTGCTGTCAGGCAGAAAACATGCAGCAAACACAATGATGGCATTGAGGTCTCCATAATAACCTGGAGAAAATAAGAAACATGGTTATTACAGTGGGAAAGGCGGAGCAACAAAAAAACAGGGAACAAGCCGGGACTTTTCTCACACTGTGTGTCCTGTAACCCATGTTCAGTGACTGGTATGCTTTCACTGTGATGTAGATAGCATTTGACAGAGGACAGACTGCTTTGATATTAATGGGAACATCATTTCAACTGTTACAGAGAAGCAAAACTGCCACCATGATACACCTGCAGTACACAGCCTTTGTGTCTTCACTTCCCCTCCTGTTTGCCCACAACCCCGGATTTCCTGCTTCCAGTGACTCCCTCACCTCCATGGGAGATGACTCTCTGGTATGGCCCGATACACTTCATGTCAATGCGGTGCTCCTGCTCGCCAATTATGACGGTCCTCCACAATTTAGCATCCTGCCGTTCCTCCTCCGTGGTGTACTCTGGGATGGCCTCAGTGGGCTCCTCCAATGTGTCCTGTTGGGATACTTTTGACAAAGAGTAGGTGACTTTATTGGGCATGAAACCATTCCGTTTGCCTGCATCCTGATCAAAGGCTTTGTTTTTCCTATACATGCAGTCACCAGGTTATGAACGAGATTGGTTCCCTAAGTCGGTCTTTAAGTCAAATCTGTAGGTAAGTCAGAAAAATAATAACACAGCACATATAAATAAATAAAAAACAACGACAACAGCAAAAACAACAACAATAATAATAATTATTATTATTTGTATTATTTTTATCATTATTATTATTATTATTGTTATACCGTAGCCTTACACCCGTAGCCTCTGGGTTAGGCTCCAAACCCCCAGGGACCCTGAATAGGACAAGCGGTTTCTGAAAATAGATGGATGAATGGATGGATTTGCTCAAGGTTTTACTACTGTTTTTGATTCAGCTGGTTGCAGATAATGGCATTTTTTCTCCCAGCAGTTAAAGTGATCATGACTGGCTAAATCTGAATCTGGGTCTACACCCTCATGTACCGATACACATCCCTCTGATAAACAAGAAGCAGAGGCAAAACTGAAAAATGCAAGGTCTGTGATGAAGAATCCTCTGCCTCTACTCTTTGTGTGTTTGCATGCTCTCCCTGTGTTGGGTTTCCACCAGATAGATACTGTGGTTTCCTTCTACAGTCCAAAGATATGCAGTTAGGCGTGTGGATGTGCCCTGTGATCACCCAGGGTGGGCTCCAGGCCCTCGGGACCCTGACCAGCATGAGCAATTAGAATACGGACGGATGATCTGCCATATTCACTGCAGAATTTGTGTCTGTTGAATGCGTGCCAGTCATTCTGTGTGTGCGCGTGTGCAGCAAAGAGGAAGCCAGAAGAAGGAGATTCTTGTAACCAGACAGCTGTGTTTGCAAAACCTCATCACATGGCTTTGCATTTTGTTAAATGCTAAAAACGCTCGTATCATGTAGAAAAGGGCAACACTCATAGAGCTTGATCTCATTCAGCATTGCATCTACTTGCCATGTGACCCATTCCAGATTACAGCTTCCGGTTGACTTACTATACTTCAGGGTATTACTTATCAGTTCTCCCAGATAGTGCAGGCTGGATGTGCTTCTCACCCTGCCACTCCTGCTCGTTGCCATGGCCGGCATAGTCCAGGGAATCCGCCTCGTCCGGTGTGTCCATGTCATCCACGTTGATGTCCAGGTCATCCGGTGTGTCCAGGGCATCATCTGACAAGATGGAGCCCTCACTCTGGTCCAGTGACAGGTTAATCTCTGGGGCTGCCAGCTTCTTGCGCTGGGGATGGGTCCCATGCAGGTCCAGTGAGGAAGGGGGCGCTGAAACGCAATCGTGTACCATCTATCTCATCTCACTCCACAAACGACTCTCTGGCTTTGTTGCAGAAGCATTAAAAAAAATCACAAAAAAGTGCTACATTAGAGCAGAATAAACCGTAGCACCGTCGGTAAAACTACAGTGATCCCTCGTCTATCGCAGGGGTTGCGTTCCAGAACCCCCTGCGAAAGGTGATAATCCGCGAAGTAAAAACCATATCTTTATATGGTTATTTTTGTATATTTTAAGCCCTTATAAACCTGTTATATTCTCTTAGATATTTGTTAAGATTCGTTGAAATTATGTATGTAAACAGACTGTTTATATACTACGCACAAATATACATATATATCACTGAGGAGTTTTATTTAATACGTAATACAGTAAACACATTGTAATAATACATATTTTAACAAAAATAATTTTATATTTACTATAATATAAGCACAAAAGTTAACAGTACACAGTGAAACATGTTGATGCTGAATGAGTGAGACGAGATGCTGGCTAACGCAAAGTGGAATCTAATGCTGCTCTCCTTCGTCGAGCCAATCAGCACCCAGGATACTTAACCGCGTGCTCTGATTGGGTAGCTTCTCAGCCATCAGCCAATAGCGTCCTGCATATGAAATCAACTGGGCAAACCAACTGAGGAAGCATGCACCAGAAATAAAAAGACCCATTGTCCACAGAAATCAGTGAACCAGCGAAAAATCCGCGATATATATTTAGATATGCTTGCATATAAAATCCGCAATAGAGTGAAGCCACGAAAGTCGAAGCGCGATATAGCAAGGGATTACTGTATATGAAGTAGATGTCAAACAGCCAAACAGACCCACTGCTCTTAGACATTAAGTTGATACAGCTTAGACAAGCTTACATTACTAAGAGATGAATATTATCTGTATGCCTGAGGAGAGAGGACAGGTTGCTTCAGACTTGTTGTATTCTAATGATGATGCTTTTACAATTCATGACTCAGATGTATTAATATTGAAGCACATGCTTAAAACGGAACTCTAAATTGCTTTAAAATTGGCTGGAAGTAGTTTCTGGAGCTGAGCTGGTCACCTGGTCTGTTTTCTGCCCCACTGGGACTCGTCACGTCCTCGTCATACCGGCCGTCCATCCCCACATCCTCTGTTGGGGACCTACAGGAGCAGAGGAACACAAATGTTCAAAGGTTTCTAGGGTCTGACACACAAACTCACACGCCCTTAAGCAGAAACATGAACAGCTTGAAGAACACTTACACGTCATCAGACCCAGGGACAATAGGAGGATTGTTTGGGGGAAATGGAGGACCTGTACACTACGATATCACATTTCAAAGAATAGCAGATACCAAAGTGGTTAAGGGACATAGGATTATACTGTCCTGACAAATATAACAATAACAGAGCCCACATTAATGTGCACGTGAAAAAACAACTTCAGTAGCATTCCATTTGTCTGGTACATGAGATGCATTTTAAAAATGATACAATCCGAAATTGTGCCTGAGCGATGATGTGAATCATTGCCTTAGTTACTCTGGTTTCATTTAATTATGCACCTATTCTACAAACAGCTAACCCTGTTCTTCTGGTGCTGCCCTAAGCAGCTCGCTGTTATGGCAGCTCTGTGAATCTGCTAATTCGTTTCTAGTTCTCATGTTTGTAGATTACTTACTTGGATACGGTATTTTTTTTAATCCCAAAGTTACAACACATATGGCATGTAGCGTGATGTCACTTATCTTTGTAGTGCTCAGAAAAATTTGTACTACTACAGATGCCAGGCCACGGTGAAGGCCTGGTGTTAGGGTATGTGAGGAAGCAGCTACTGGAGTTAAACCCTTTGTTCACCAACAAGCTGTGTCAGGACCTACTGGTCGAGCTGAAACAGTGCCTAAGGTGAAAAGGGGACGGCAGTGAGATTATGGAATAAGAGAAAAGACACTTTCATCATCATGGGAAAGGACATTATGGTCAAGATCTCAGCAGTTGCCAGGAGCAAAGGCTGGTACTGACACTGTAGACACACGTGCTTCGCGGAAACTCCCGAATCCGCGGTGACGCTATACGGTTTTCACGTCAAGCGAGCCGAGAGAAAAGTGAGTGTAATTAGTACAAAGAAAGGAGGCTTTTCAATGAATAACAGACAGTGTAATCTGCAACAAATCATTATGAATGCCCAGGTATATGTTAGGAATTCTGAGCTGGTGGATTGCGACCATATTACCTGCTACATGTGTTTTCACACGCCATCATTCTCTCCCCCTGCATATGCCCCCCCCCCCCCACACCCTGCTGATACCACGATTTTGATATCCGGAAATATTAATAATACCTTAGACACTTCTTTCCAAGGGAACAGAGTCCTAACCTACAGAGCCACAGACCATGCACTTTAAAAGCAAAATACACCTGATGGACATCTTGGAGGTTTTATGATAGATAGTCCACAGCTATTCTTTTTGAAAAGACTTTTTGAATGTGTGCCATAAGTTGCTGGGGATGTTCTCCCAGTCTACACGTAAAACCAGCAATGACTGTGTTTTACACTGTCTGTATTGTCCAAACACTCATGTACTTTGTGTTGTGCTGCTCTGGTGCCAGAATTTACCACTTGGGATCATTAAAGTATGTGTGTGTGTCTATCTAAGGAGTTACTGAAAAGGGTTAAGAATCAGCTTTATTCCTCATGATACTGTCAGGGTCTGTACCGTCCCTCGGTCACCATTCCCCATTTGGCCAGCAGGCATTGCTGGCCATTCTGCCTTTCCTCCTCTCTGTCTTTGTCCCTAGTTTTCCCTAGTGTGTTTCCCTTGTACCCAGGACCACTGCGCAGTGTAGTGGGCTGAGCATGCAGCCCAGGCTGTAAACCCTTTGGTCATGTTTGAGGCCAGCTTCCTCTGTTTATTTGTAATTATTAGGTTTTGTTCCCCAGTATTTATATTCTGTTTCAGTTTTCTTGTTCCTAGCTTTTGGTTCGCGTTTTGTTTTCGGTTTTGCTAGGTGCCTCTGTTGCTCTTATGTATTACTTGTCTTCGTTATATTCTTAGTATTTGATTCTGTTTCCTAGTTTCCCTGTTGGTCTCCTCGTTCCATGATTAAGTTTATTACACCCACCTGTTTCCTGTTGCCCTGTACCTCATGTCTGTTTGCTCGTTGTTCTGCGCCCTCTCTGATTGGTTAATTGTTCCATGTTTCGCTCCAGTGGTCTTTTGTGGTTTCCCCAGTGTTCAGTTCCTTTAATAAACCCCTGTTGTCTTGTGAGCCGCCAGTGGATCGTCACCATTTCCTGCCTGTGCCAAGCCGTACTGTGACATATACCTGCTTCAGAAACAACCCTTGTATACATTTAGGAACTTTCAGTTTCAGCAAAGGTACTATTAGTCTTAAGATTTACATCAGCCTGTCTACATATATTGCATATTATGTTAAGGGAGGTAATTAGATGCTGTCATAACATTCTTTGAAGTAGGGCTAGGCGAAATGGCAAAATAATTTATCATAATGTTTTCATATCAGTTGATATCAACAATTATCAATATAGTTCAAGTCATTTATTCACTTTGATGCTCTATTTCTGCTTAAAATTCCACTAGAATTGATCTAAAGTTAGATTCAGAACATGAAAGGTGATAAATTGAATGCAGTACAAACTCTAAAATCTAATTTAAATAAATCATCCTGACAAACTTTTTCTCGTACGGTATATCACTAACAAAGCCGACAGTACGCTTGGCTGCTGGGTTTCTTTGGAAATGGGTTTAATATTTTTAACCTAAACAGTTCACCATGTGCCCTATATTTCTTTAGATTGAAACTGGGGACCCTAATTTCTGGTGTCTGTGACTGTTAGTGCTTGCATTCTGTTTGTTCTATTGGATGGCAATGCTTCAAGTGGTGAAATAATTTTGAAGTATTTCCAGTTTTAGTTGGCACAAGTTTTTGGCAGAGTTTACAATACCCAGCACCAGACTTTAAATTGCCAAAGTACTGCCATGCCATGTCTTTTTATCATATTTATCCTCAATATCTTCTTTATTAAAAGGTGCTGTGACTCCTAAGTTGTTGCTTTCTTCACACTGACACTGAAGTTTCCTCAGGGAGCGTGTATCTCTTCCATGATGCCAAAACAGTAACAGTAGCTAACTCGATCAACCTTGTATGTTGGGAAGAGGTTGTCTGTTCTTCAAAGACTGCCCTCAGAGCCGTATGCAGACTTTTAGAAATACTGAGGGCCAACCCCCCCCCCCCCCAACTGCCACCACTATGACGCATAAAAACAGCTATTATTATTATTGATACTTTATTGATCCCCACGGGGAAATTCTCTTTTACGCCTCTCCCAACGTGAAGAGGTCCGGACCTTAGGGACCTCGATTGTGCATTTGGCCAAGACTACTGTATGTTCTCTGTAATCTGATAGGCTGTTGTGTGTTATCAAGCAATATTCCTTATCGAATGTTTATCAAATTTAGTCATTTATTTATCATTTAAATTTTATATGACAATATGTCGACATATTGTTTATATCACTCAGGCCTACTTTGAGGGGATGGCTGCAGAATTGCTGGTCCGGGCATGTGAGAAAATGGCAGCGTTTGGGGTGAGACATTATTGCACGTGATGTTATACAGAAAATTATGATAGACAGTGGCATCAACATCACTTTTCTAGCACTGTAAGTCTCACTCAGTCCATTTATAAAGAACATCTATTATTACAATCTTAAAGATAGCTAAAATCTACCAGCACCTTGACAGACAAAAAGTATTTTTCACTCTCAACATCCTTGTAAACTGTCCACCACACCCTTCACCCACCACCCTGACTGCTGTTGACTTCGCGCCATTCATCCAAGAAAACGGAGCAGCTCTCAACAGCCAATTCGCTGCCAATCCCCCCCCCACCTCGCACAGGTCTTCATTCACTCCTCTTACTAACTTTGATGTCCCCAAGCTCCTTTAATTACAATGACCTCTGCCAGTCTAAGCCATCTCTCTCACACTCACTCCTTTATTCACTCATATTATCAACACATCACCCCTGACTGGGACATGTCCCACTACATTTAAGCAGGCTCGAGAAATTCCACTGCTTAAAAAATCCATATTCATACTTTGAAGCATCACAATTTGAAACTACAGATTAATGTTACGCCTTTCTTTCCCAAAATCAAGTTTCCAACTTTCTCACACAGAATCCTCACCAGTCTGGTTTCTGAGCTGACTACTTTACTGAGGCTGCCTTCCTGACTGAGCTGCTTCTCAGTTGTCCGTTCTCATCATGATAGACCCACCTGCAGCCTTTGACACGGAGCACCACCAGATACACTCAGGTAGATAGTGTCTTGAGGTACAGAGGAATCTAAGTTATATCCGGGAACAATAGGTATACCGCACGGTTCACTCCTTAGTCACCTCCTTTTCCTCTTGCACATGAACTCACTAGGTCCAAACATAGTCACATGGTTTCTCCTGGCACTTCTATGGAGATTATATCCAACTCTACATGACCTTCCCTCTAGAGGACACCACAGTCCGTGCTCAGATTTCTGAGTGCCTCGCTGACATCGCAGTCTGGATGAGCAATTGCCAGCTCCAGTTGAACCTCTAAAAGGCTGAGCTGTTTGTCTACCCTGCCAATCCTACCATTCCTTGCTTCTAACTTTCTGAGCTGTTAATGGAACAGCACGTACCTAAACCAAGTTTTTCAACAAGGCATTTTATATTATATAGCAGACACTTTTATCGAAAGCAATGCACACATTCTTGGGAAGGTAGGGTCATGCAATCCCTACAGGAATTGGGGATTAAGGGCTTTGCTCAGGGGCCCAATGGTAAAATCACTCTGCCAGCTTCAGGATTTGAACCGGCGAGTTTCTGATCACAGACAGAGCATCATAACCTGCTGCTGTAACACACTGTCCCATACAAGACTTACATGCTATATTTTGGGGCATCGTCTATATACACATACAGTCACAGTTGGTGTCTATAGCAATGATATTTCACCAGATCAGCAGATTCATGCATCTCCAAGGTGTCCAGCTGATCACTTGTGTTCAAATTTCATTACTGCCCCACGTGCAGTCATTGTAATGTCCTTGTCAGGGATGCATCAGGATGCATTAGCGTTTACACTACAAAGGGTATATGGTCAAATGCAACCCAGACCACCTCAGGACCAAGACGCATTTTAAAACCAAGTGTAAACAGGGCCATAGCAAATGCACTATCAATAATTTGCACATGTACAGTCGATGTGGACTGACGTGCAAAAAGTCCATTAAACCCAATAGTTGGGTGCACACAATTTACACGCACAGTGTGCAGACCGTAACTGTATACAAACAAGAGGAGTATGAACTAGGTTTTAAGGCCCATTTTGTGGTAGAACCTCAGCTAACTAATTTAACTACTGACTTGCTCTGTATTTATTGATTAAGGCCAATTAGCAACACTAGATGCTCTTTTACTTCGCATCCATCTTGCATTAACCGCATTGCATTTTTTGATTTGAATAGCTCTCGTTAAGTTCTTACAATGTCCAGTAATATATTGTTGAGGTCTTGCTAGATTTTCTGCCCCATGCATACGCCACTTTGAACAAAAGCATCTGCTAAAAAAATACTGACTGATGGAAAACAATAACACAAATTGATCTGAGAGTTATAAACACCTTTTCTTTTTTTAGTTTTTATAAGTCAGATGGTCTGCTGAATTTATCCTCGGGAGTGTGAAACAGAATGATGAGAAAAAACTGATAATTTAATCACGGCATCACTAGTGACGTCAGGTGTAGACGGGGCTTGCTGATGTCATCGAAAGCTTTAGCAAACCAGCATAAACTTGTCTTCGCACAGCCCTCTCGAAATGCAGCAAGAGCACCTGTTCACATGGGCGATCTGGGACAGCATTCGAAACCAGATGATAAAACAAAAACCAAACGCAGCAAAACCAGGTATCGCTTTGCCCACATTAGCACACGGCTGGGTTCCAGACCATGACCGCACACCGACAAGAGGCTGCAGAGGAGTATAGGCTTACTGCACACACACACATACACACACACACACATGCAACACACACAATCCAATGCATGCGTTTTTCCGGCGTCAGCCTGTGGGAATTTTACATCACCCAGCCAAAGGACTTAAATCAAGACAGCACGGGAGCACCCCGAAGGTCGGCCGGCTAAATCCTGATATTTGTTTTCCTGGGATGCAGCCGCTCATCTGAGCAGCCATGATGTAATGACACCAGCATCCCCATGAACCACATAATACTATGTGCAACCAAGCTGAAGAGAAAACCCCTGCTGCAGGGTTAGAGCCTGGAACACAAACCGAAAAATATATAACTCAAAGATTAAAGAAAATCAGAAGCCTTGTGCTTTGACTCATAAATAGATAATGTAAAGAAAAAGAAGGATTTTACTGATTCCCCCAGCTAGAAGCATCCCATTCTGTTTTATCTCACATCCTGCCCCAGCCTCCTCTCAGGGACAAAGCACCGTGCATCATGCTAAGCTCCAATAATATGCATCATCACAGCTGCCCGCTTTCCTACAATGGAGCAGTGCACAGAGCACTGTGCAGACACGCACACCGGCAGACAGACGGCACATGCCCTGCACTCAGTACAAATCTGTTTTCTCAGACTCGCAAAAAGCAACGGCTGAAGACCCACTCACCGCCTTATGTGCCGAAAATGAGTAACAGTCCTTTCCTCCCCTTGTTCCAGGGAAAGGGGAGAAGCCTCACTGCTCTGCCTCAGCCTGCCTCTCACAGCATCCCCCAGTGGAGCAGCTCAGCACACACACAACAGCCCTGCCGCCATTTTGTGGTCACGTGACATGGGCAGAATCTAAATAAGGATGATCATCTGCTCCCAGCACGCCCAACTATGCCACTGAAAGAAAAGGGATGCAAAAGCAGACACCCAGAAGGAATATGCTCCCCCACCCTGAGGCAGGAGGTAACCCCTACCCCCATCTCCCTGGAACTCTTCATGTTCCAGGCTGCTACTCTTATTATAGCCCACAGAAAACAGTGGGGGTTGGGGACTTTCCTTCATTTTTCCCATGGGGAATCTGTGTTTGTGGCTACAGTGATCACAAAAAATCAGTACATCAGTATAGGGCTATTGCTCATAATGTACCTGGATAGCAGAAATGACCCAAATGACACTGAGAGCACATAAGAGGTAAACATGCAGAGAAATTAGGCATATGGACTAACACACACATAAAGAGCCAAGGGACTCTCAAAGAACACAGCGGAGCAGACCAATAGAGCAGATGTCCTGGCCTTCCTGTTGCTTGGCAACCATCTTTTTGTTGACGGCATGTACCACAGCTTGAACTCCCCCCCCCTTCCACTCTGTGGGCCATTATTACCATATTAGCACAATGCATAACTTGGATTTTACACAGAATAAAATCGCAAAGAAAGGGATTTAAAACGATGATGTTATTTAAATTAAAAGAAAAAATATAAAAACACACACTAGCTTATTACAAAAGTCGAGTCTTACTGCAAAATAATACGTTCAAAATGGAAAGTCCCAGTTTAAAGCTACAAATTCTTTCTATTATTTAGCTAAATTACAGCTTGTTGAACCAAATAAAGGAACATTCTCAGTTCCAATTTTCAGTTTCACTGACCTTTATTATGAGTACCTACATAACAAGAATGTTTACATACATACAGTACTGTGCAAAGGTCTTAGGCAGCCAAAGAAGATGATGTTTAAATGACCTTTATGTTGGTGTAAAACTATGCTATTATGCCTGTCAAAGTATGTTAGCTTAGTCATTTCAAAACCTCTGCTAAAATCACCCCCTTATTTCCAGCAACCATCCAATACACCTGTGTTTT
>JAAGVU020000040.1:29211516-29233996 GCA_011763525.2 Mormyrus iriodes
TATACATTTACTACCCAGATAAATGGCTTTAAACATTTCTTTTCACTGCCTAAGACTTTTGCACAGTACTGTACATACATGCATGCAGTACATAAAATTGTGCAAGGAACTGCACTGAAGTGATGTTGTGTGGTTTGGGAAACAGAAAAACAATCCCACAAAGAGAGAGGCTCTGGTGCCCACTGAGACCAGAATTTGCCAGCCCTAACCCTCATTTAATCAGTGTTGCCATCAGTTAATAAGCCTTGCAGAAGGGTCCATGGACTAGTCGCATAAGAAAATCTTTCAGTAAATACTGCAAAAGGTAACTAACAAGGCCTGAAATACACAATGATATGTGTGGTAGATGTACGATGTAGTGCAACATGAAAAATCCTTTGTGATTCCAATCTGCAGCCATTCATATTCCAGATCACTATAGCTATAATTTATGCTATAATTTGACCATTTTCAAATGAAACCCCAGTGCAATTTCAGTGAGGTACGTCCAGGCCAATGGCTATGGAGACCTTTTAACTTTGCTATAACATCAAAATGCTGCCTGCATTTACTTTTTGATGTTGTTACATGGTAGAGTCTGAATTAAATAGTAGGGGAATCTAACAAGGCTTACACTCCATGGTCTCCCGTTTTACATTTTTTTTTTTATTGAAGGTACTTTTATATTAACCTACTTTAGGATGTGTGGACATCTCGGGGTAGGGAAGGTAAAGTGAGAAGCTAGTTCTTTCAGTTCACCTAGATTCCCTTCTACCTTGAAAAGCTGCCTTGGATATTTTCATTTTCTCTCTCCACACCTCCCATTTATAGCAACCCTGTGCCTAAATCCCCACATGTTGTCATTCACTTCAGCCAGACCTTTTTCCTTGCCACTGTCACCTCTGGCTTGCTCACTTGGGGCTTTGGGCAGTGATAATGTAAAGCTCTTTGAGACAACGTTGTGAAAATGCACAATACAAGTAAAACTGAATTGAACTGAATTAATAATGTTGTAATATTTCACAACACACCCATGTAAAGTACTTTGGGGCAACTCTGTTGTGAAAGATGCTATATAAAAATAAGTTGAATTGAACTGAATATAAAGTCCAAATACTGAAAGTGAAAAAAACACCAGAGCACCATTTCCTTCCACCGCATTTTTAAAAAGAATTAGCCGATTCTTTTTCATTAGCTGAACACTGATGAGTACAGTTAACTAGAAAATGAAAATGTTCTGAAATTAATTTCATTTAATATACAAATAATATAAATAGTACCATTATTTTTTCCACAGAAAAAAAATAGCTTTTTACAGGTAATTAAGTTAAATCTAGATCACTGTACTGACACTACCGCTCTCCTTATGAACTGGAACAAGATTGTACTGAACACAAAAAGCCACATGAGCATACACCATCCAGTGCTCCTGCATGCTTTGTCATCAGACTCGCTAATGCAGGCTCACATAACTTAAGCATAATCATTGGCCAATTGCTATGGTACAATCCTCTTCCAAGTTTAATTCCTATCAACTCTACACTATTTCACTTTTCCACTGTGTGAAAACTGAGACTAAAATAAATTCAGTCTTGACAGCTTTGAAGGTGGGAAGTCAGGCCTTGAGCATATACTACACTGATGGCCATTTAAGGAACACACAAAAAAGAGTGCAATGGCGATGATGGTCATGGTCTCTGCGAATTACAGCTGACCTTCAAATACTATGTGTAAATATCTATTGTGTACCCAGGATCACTATCAGAAGCCATAGATCTGTGTATGGAACAGCACTGAGAACATTACACCACATTCGCTGTCATGTCCAGCCCTGTCCTACCAGTCTTTCCCCAGTGTTTCCCAAAGGCGGGGCTGCTAATCAGCCATGCCTGTTGCTCGTTGTCATTACTGTGTGTTCCTGCCCCTTGTTAACCAGCCACAGGTGCCCCTCGTTCATTCCTGCCTTTCCTGTGTATAAGAGTTCCCCAGTCCTGTGCTCCTTTGTTGGGTCATTGTAGTGATGTTATGTTCTGTAGTGTGGCTGCCTTTGTGCCATTACCTGGCCGAAATAAAGTCCCTGTACTGGGTGATACTAAGCCTGCTCCCTGGATTATTCCCTCCGTGCCTGCGTCATGCCTCGTCGTCTGCCCCATGTTCGTGACACCCACAGTCGTTAGCCTTTTTTCCTTTGTATGCCTTTTAAAATATGTACATGCCAGACAAAAGTATCTTTGTGATTTTCTGTTAACATCACAAGCAAAACGGAATGCAGGATAAACTTGTTTCCATTTCAAAAGCAGAAATGTTTTTGTAGGAAATCTTTGTTCATATGCTAATTACCATATGGGTCCTAGAAAAAGAAGTACGGTTGACAGATAATCTGAACTCTACACAGCACAATCCACTGTGTGTGTTAGGGGTGTCTTGCGCTAAAACAAGTAGATTATTTATATATCAGACTTAATTTTAAATAATTACACTCACCGAAGGTGTTGTTTCAGTGTGTGAAAGTCAGAGAATCCAGGATGAAAGCTCAAAGGTTTTTTTTTTTTTTTAAATACTGCTACAACCATGCTCACTACTCATTAAACACATGCGCGCACGCACACACACACACGTGATCTCCACTCTCCAGTCCAAGGGTCAGATTAGTACTTACTAGGTCTCTCCTATTATAACTCCTCTCAACAAGCTAACATGATATACTCAAACACAATATAACAGGGTTTCCAACTTTGGTCAGCTGGCTGGTGTTAGATTTTCAATTCAAGACAAGTCATGACACATTTACATGTATGTAAAAGTTTGATTACCTTGTAAATAGTCTGTACGGTTTGTAAACTACCCCAACGCTTTTGATGTAGCTAATTTTAGATTTATAATTGAATAATATAGATTTGCCATAAGATTTCAGTGAGCGTGACAGTCTGAAAGCATGCCATGCCAGATGCTTGAGAGTTAGCATCCTTGATATGTCAGTGAAAACAGCACTTAAATGCTATGTAGCCAATTGCCATTCTAGTCAAAGGTATAGGATGTTTTTTTTTTTATTCGTTTTAGTTTTCGTATTTTGCGATACCTTTCATTGTAATTATAAAATCACTAAATCATTAAGAATCATGAAACACAAAACAATGGCAATTTTAACAACATCCTGGCTACAATATTTCCATCCATCGAATTCTAACTGTTCATCCTGATCAGGGTTATAGGGATATTTCAGTATAAAAACAATCTACAACATATACAACATGTTAGTATGTTTGGGATTGTTCATGTATGTATGCCGTCCCAGAAGACTAGAGGCTATTAAAGAAATCAAAAAGTGAACCAGGTTCTAATCAACTCAACTCTTGGTTTCAGAATGAGATGCTGGACAGGACTGGACATGACTGTCTGTACAGGTAATTATTGCCCTCTTGTCACCAGATAAAAGATTAGTTTTAAAAAATCATGTATCAGGAGAATAATCTCATTTTAACTGTAAATACAACAAGATTATAAGTGAGGTTTAAATCAGTTTTAAAAATCAATGATTGCTCACACCATTAACGGTCTGATATTTTTGTGAACATTTAGACCTCGTTCCTACTTTCAGTTTATGTGATGGTTGCATTTATCGTATAATTTATTCTCAAATGTCAAGGGAAATCCATATCCAGGAATCCATATTTTTTGTTCTGCCTCAAATTTGATGTTTTTCCTATATTTGCAGACTAAATTTCAGTGTTGCTGTTGTTCTTTGAAGATTTTATTGGTTTTATATTAAAAACAGAGGAAAATCACACACCCAAGTCCCAGTCCATGATTTCTGACATGTTCATTGAGAAACATAACCCTCAACATGAACATAGGTCTACTATAAACAGTTAAAAATTAACCAGCCAATAAATGTACTGAAAGAATGTTCTTATATAGAGAGCACCATGGCACTAGTTCAGGATCACCAACAAAAGTGAAGAAGGGCTCTCAGGTGATGCAAAATCTGGCACTTTTTTGAAATATAAAAAGGTACATGACATCACACACAGAAAGAGCAATCATAGGCCCTTTAAAAAAAACAACACAACTCTCATAGCCAATGAGGCTGTTAGGAACAGAAGGTTGCATTATGTAAGGGAATGAAAGGCCACTGTCACCTCAGAGAGTGTCATTAGATACTACGGGTCTGCAAAGTGTTACTAATGAGAGAGAAACTGGCAAACAGAGTGCCATTTAGGAGATTCACTGGGCACTGGGAAATTCTTAACTATTCAAGTACAAACTTTGGAATATTTAAGATAACCTAAACAAACAAACAAACAACAAGTATAGCACAAACAGAATAATCTAGGACAAGCAACATACAGTAGCAAAAGCAAATACTCGCACAGTTAGCACATTTTAACTAATCAGCCAAGCCGAAATAGGGCAGCAAAATGCATAAAAGGAGTTCAAGAATCACTCCAGATTTCAGGTGTGTTATCAAATTTAGCAACCAACAGAGACAAGATACGGTAAATCATGTCTGTACATAGCTTGTACAGGCTTGACACTGATGAAAGTAACGAAACAGCTAGATTGGTTTAGCCCATTTTACTTCTGTTTTTTTGTCCAGTTTAATTCAAGCCATGGTCAGCATTTAAGTGACTTTGTTATACAGGCTGCCACTACACAATGAGTGCTAGCAGTAACAGATTTTTTTTAACCTAGGCATTAATTCTAAGCCACATGCATTTACTTACATGTATAGCAGTCGTACAGAACCTTGTGAATTGCAGTGTAACTGAAGTACTGGATTGTCCATTTGCATTTGCTAGCCAGAGCTGCCAGATTTGCATAGGTTACTCCACCTTTACTTGCACGAGTAGGCCAAACTAGTCTCCAGTGACTCCATTCACTAAACGTATTACAATAACATGCCAAAACCAGTCAATATACTCTGTACTGGGAGAGGGACTCTAAACCCACTGCATACTCCAACCTTGTGCTACTGAAAAAAAGTTATATGTGATTTTCAGGCAGTACAGGTAAAAAATAATGATATGTCAGAATGACATACACAGAATCACCAGCGTTCACCCTTACCTGAATACTGATGGGACTAGTTTAGTTACCTGATTCTTTTCACCAGTGCCGTAATACCAGATTTGTCATTCATACCCCGGTGACTTCAGGCAAGTCGCAAAGTCTTGTCTCCAGTTTCAGTCTGAGCGGTTTGTCTTGATTTCAGATTTATTTTTTACGACCCTATGCCTGATCTCTTGTTCTACGATTCTGGATTCTCCCCAATACCATGTGAGCACCCGATCCACCTCTGTCGGGCATGCACATCAGATTCTGGCTTTGCAATTCGGCTTCTGAAATTAAATCAATGAATGAATCTGAACCTTCAAGTATCATATCTCTGTGACAGAGAGACTCAGCTCTGGAGAATCAATGGGATTCTGAACGGTACTTGATTCTCCCTGAGATTCAATTCTGTATACTCATCACGTAGCCATGCTTGCCGTTTTGTGTATGGACTGATAATAGTGAGGGCACTGTAGGGTACCGAATTATGGACCTGCACTACCTAGTGGACACTATTCTTGTGGCTGCACTAGCCAGGACGATTTTTACCATCTTGGATTCCCTGACTTAATTTTGGTAATTGTTTGTTTCCATTCAATTTATCTGTGGCACCATCTATAAATTTCGTATTTTTGTATTACTTCTGTCCACTCTTCAGTATGTAGGAACTGTTTGAAAGTTCTGTGTTTCCTGGTAGTTCACCTGCTTACTTCTAGTCTGCTTTCTCTTCCCACCAAGAGCTCCTACCATCAATCCATCTTCCATGACCTCTTCTCCACTACAGGGTCATGGGAGAGTATCTACCACTTTCAGTAGATATTTACAAGATCTGATAACAGAGAGGCCTTTTTTAATCCTACTGAGTTGTTCACCAATACTGTTTCCATAAACATCATCATATCTTAAAACACACAGTACTTCACAGGCATCACCTCAAATCTTAACCCCAAAAAACTAGCCTACTATTTTAATGGAAAGTGCATTACATTCGAATACACATAATGCTGTTTACACAACACTTAATTCTCTCATAAAGCAGCACCTGCACAGCAACATATTTTCACTGAGAATGCTGGCACATTCAAAACAATATAGAGCATTTGCAAATGAGGCAGAGACAGCAACTGACCCTGAAGTTGTGCACTGGGCAAGGTCTTTGTTCTCCGTCCATTGAACAATCAGACTAGCCTCATAGTCATCAAGGTTCCCCATGGGGAGACATTCTTGCCTACAATAGGAATATAAACAGGATTAGATAATGAGAGATCATTTCAATAGACATCTCGGCCATTTATGTTCAGGTAACAACCTATATACAAACATGGGCAAGGCTAAACTATGCTAAAGGTTATGCCAAACGTTTTATCAAATAAATTTAGCAGTACTGCTGGGATTTGATTAATTATATACACTGAACTCCACTTCAATACGTTAATCTGGTCTCAAATTTTGAGAAAATAATACCTTGATGAAGTTCTCCTTGGGACAACAGTAGAAGTTTACTCAAAATACTTAAAATAATGTGAGAGTAGCAAGAAAACCAACTAAAACATGGCTATGAAAAAAATGAAAATCGTTACCAAAATATACAGGAAAAAACAGCCATAATGATAGCTAGAAGATGTTAATAAGCCAAACATTTTTGTTATATAAACATTCTCAATGTTTTTCTTAAATTCCCAGAATATACGGAAATGGGGAAACACTTAATTAGTTCATGTAAATACTAAACAGTAATGAGGCATTTAATGCATAATTAATGAAGCATAAACGGCTGTGCCAGCATGCTTCCCTGGAGCTCCAAACAACATCCTCTCTGCCACTCCCAGGAAAGGATCCTTTCATGTGAACCTGAACAAACTGTTACCCTGCCTCTTTCTTCTAAAGCTACCTGAATATTTAAAACCTCCAGGCACCAAATCACAAAGGCCTGAGGAGAACACAACCTATTGCTTTGTTCAGTTTTCTTACAGGCCCATAGCTTGCCTTTTTAAAGCAGATATTTCCATTTAATTATAAACCAAATCCTCCAGAACACTTTTGAGCCTCATTTAAGATTTATCACTACAAATGAACAGTGATTAGCAAGAAGGTATAGCATTTTGCTAGCAATATTTCAAAGTAAAATTATTAGGGAAAGTAGCCCAACTTGACATTACTAAATAGAAAGTTCCAAGGTAAAATTATGGGTTTTGTTTGCTGGTCACTTAACATCGAAGCACGTAAAAATCTGCAATTAAATGCTAATTATCAATATTAATAAGGACCAGCTAGGTAAATCTGCATGAATTGGTTTTAGGTAAAGCGTTTGACTTCATAGCAGTGTTTCATTAGGCAGATAAGTACAGACGGTCACCAGGTTACGATGGTCCATGTCATGATATTTTGACTTTATGATGGGTATTTCAATTCCACTCTGTTTTTCACTTTCAGTACATTATTCAATAAATTACATGAGATATTCAACACAATATTATAAAATAGGCTTTGTGTTAATGATTTTGCCCTCTTGTAGGCTAATGTAAGTGCTCTAAGCATGTTTAAGGTAGGCTAGGCTAGGCTGTGGGTGATGACCATTGGGTGTACTGTATTAAAAGGCATTTTCACCTCACGATATTTTCGCCTTAGAATAGGTTTATCAGACCATAACCCCATTAAAACCCAAGGAGTGTCTGTAGTACTTGGTCACTCAATTTTTTAAAACCATGCTAAATAACTTTATTTAAATAACAATACATACTAACAACATAGTGCTACACATAGCTGGGCAAGCAGACAGTGTCGAAGCAGGTAATCTTACCTGAAGCCCGCAGCTGGCAGAATTCCTACGGAACTCCCTGTTTTCTCCATCATCAGTTCGGCAGTGTCTTCCTGTCGTCTAAAAGCGAGCTGCTCTGCCACGTTTTTGTCATAAGCAGGCTGAGAGAAATGATCTACTGGCTGCTCTGCTTTGACCTCCTCATCATCTTTACAAATCTGATCCCCAGTTGCACATGTAGGTTCTCCATCCTTTCCAAGTGATTTCACATTCATCGACACTGGGATCATGCCCAATGGAGGTGCCTGAGCTGAATGAATGTGTTGGCTAAAGCCATGGATGATATTTTGCTTCTCTCTCTCATGAACCACACAGTCGATATCGGAGCCCGTGCAATGCAAAAAGATGCCATCTGCTCCTTTCCTGGCATTGCTGGCTAATGGTGAGTCCATATCCTTTATGAACCCCACCGAACTAACTAGAGGGCTACCAGTTATTAAAGAGCTCTCTTCAGGGGAATCCACCAGCTTTTTTTGTCTATCCAGCAGTGTCCACCCCTGGGTTCCTAGAGTAGATCGCTCCTCATCATCAGAATCTTCCAGTGAAATCTGTGACCGGACATATACATCATCTTTGGCTTTAAAACGAGTAAATGTGTCCCTGATTGATACACTGCTGGTAACATTTGCAGGTTCTTGACAGTGGTTGGGTAAGTTGGTGTTTAGCCAAAACGCAGTATTCATCTCTGGACTTTTTACATCTGAATCCCTTTGGAAGGGGGTATTTACCTGTGCATCCTTGGTGCAAGGTCTGTTTATATCTACTAGTGTGCTGAATAGATCTTGGGTAATGTTTTCTGCTCCGCTTTTTCCATCACCTTCCTGGACTGTCCCTCGACCTGAAACAATAATATATTCCATCTCCAACCCAGAGGAATCCCCGTCTGAGATGGATCTCACGTCGTCTCGGCTCTCAAGTTGTAGGTAATCAGAGCTGTCTTGTTTTCTGTCCAATGAGTCTGAATCCCACAATGTGGGGCTCACTGCCTCTAGGGCAGGTGCTCTGGTCTCAGAGTCAATACAAACCAAATTTGGATGTTCCTCTATTTGTGTGGGAGTATCTAAAAAGATATCTTCAGTTTCTTGAGTACAAATATTTGGATATTCTAGCAATTCTGAGTTTTCTAATTCCTCAACAGACAATAAGTCACTGCAGTTAGAGGATCTATTGTTCTCCTTGCTAAGGCACACTGCCCCCTTATCAATTATCAAAAGGTCACTTGTAGCAGAATCATCTACCAGGTTTAATGGGAACATGCTGCTATCTGAGTGGAGTGAATCATCCAGAAGTATAAATGGTGAGAAGTGGCTTGTTTCCTCCATCGATTCAATATCATTTTCATATTCACTGTCCACCCAACTACCATCAGACATGTTCCTTCCTGATTCAGGGCTGCTGACATGTTTGGTCATGTGACCTTCCCCTTCAACTTCCAAAAATGTTAGAGATTCATTTTTCATATGATGACTTGACTCTTGCCTTGGGGTTTTTTCATCACCTGTGCTGTCAGCACGGCACAGATTGGATGGGAACTTTCTTGCATCTTTGAAAATGTCCTCTCTTTGTTGATTTAGGTCATTAATGAAAAATGTTTCTCTTTCCAAATTATCACAGATTTTAATTTGAGGAACTATATTATCCTCTGAAGAATGTAAATGCCTCTGTGGAATCAAGATATCCAGGTTTCTGTGATCAGTTTCCTTGGCTTGTTCTACCTGATGTTTCCCATGAGCTGTCTCCCTAGTAGATACTGGTAAGACCCACTCAGTTTCCTGAGCACAATCATCTCCATCATGAAGTACACCTGGCCCAAAATAAAAAGCTAGCTCTGTAGATGTTACATCATGTCTACATTCTTCTGTAAATGTTGAATGATTTATTTGTGGTGATGTTTCAGTGAATGTGTTTATCTCCTGATAAGTCATGAAATTAGGGGAGACTTGATCCCACTGAACTTCAGGATCGACGTTGTCATACTGTGATACTGATTTCACCATCTGTTTAGTGATGGGTATAGTGTGAAGGTTCTTCTCTGATGACTGATGACTTGGAAATTTCTGTTTATGTTCAAAATCATTTACCGACCCTTGCTCCATTTCAGACTCCCTTTCAAGTTCAGGAGAATATACTGTGTGGTGAAAGTCAAAATTCAAATTCTTTTCATCATCAGTTGCATTAAATTGTGTCTCTTGTTTATTATATATATTCGTATTATCTATTTTTAGTATTATGTGGGTTTTGGCGTCTGATGTTAGCTCATTGAAAGTGAGGTGCTGGCCACTGTCAATGCTGTTTTCATGTAACAGTTCAGCAGCTGGATCAGGTCTGGTTGATGTCTCACTCAATGACCTACCAGCTGACAAAATCTGGGAATCTGGGATATAATTTGCTGTTTTTGCCTCATTCCAACTTTCTGCACCATAGATTTCTGTGTTAATTTTACCCCAGCTCCAATTCCCAGGCTGAATATTTTCCATGTCCTTTGAACTTCCTGTGCCTGTTTCCTCATGGCCTTCCTGCAAATCATTTCTGAAAGGTGTTTCACATGATCCTACTTCTATGCCCTCATCTTTTGCTCGAGGACTAGTAGACTGGTTGTCCTCCTGTATCGTGGTGTTCCACATTTCCATGCTCCGATGGATAGCCTGAGAAAGACATTCCATGGAGTCTCCCTGGGCAATATTGCTACACTGCTCAGATGCCTCTGAGTGGTCAGCTGTTTCAGGACTTGTGATAGTTGACTGTGAATCATCATGAATAGTTGTGTTCCACATATCAAGTGACTCTAGCTTAAAAATGTCACAGGATGTCTGAATTCGATTCTCAACAGAAGAAGGGTCAAAACCATCTTCTTTGGAGGTTTCTGGCTTGTGTTTTGTTTGTGCTTCCATTGTTCTTGGCTTTTCAAGGCTTTCTGAAGTCCACATGTCAGAGACACTAATGTTAGGCATCCAGCTATTATACATTTCAGCTGGCTGAATCGTTTGAACAAATGGGTTCCAGGTACTGGAGCTGTCTGGGCTTGGGTCAGTTTCATTAGGGGGATACTTTTGGGCATTCTGCAGAGACAGATCCTCTAAAAGCTGTGAGCTTTTTTCTTGAGATACCACAGTGTTTTCGTTTTCATTCTTGTGAGAAGCAGCTAAGTCTCCCGGTGACTCAGTGAACTGACTTCCTAGTTTAAGAAGCGAAAAATCTGTGTCCAGATGCATCAGGCCCATTTCCTTGTAAGTTAATGATGACACTTCTGTTTCATTCAGTTCTATCAGTGAGAGATCAGGATCTGCAGAGAGACCCCCTGATTTAGATTTAATCACACTGTCACTGCAGGACAGACAGTCTTTCTTTTCTGTTAATTGTAGGTTTTCTTTAAAAAAGAAATCATTAGTAATGTCTGAGACAAAACAAACTTTTTCGGTGCTCCCAATATCACTTGAATCATTCTGCATTAAGCATATTTCTGGACTAGTATCCTCTGAGTCTTTGGTATCAGTGTTATCATAATTCTCTACATGAACTCCAGGTTTTGAGGGTTCAGTCATGCTTTCCAGTCTGTCACTGTTTAGGTCATCACACGAATTGCATATATCTTCTTGAATTAAAGTGCTGGCTAATGTTAGGTCAGATACCTGTTCATGTTGAGTTCCAGCTTGGGTGGAGTCTGGTACATCCACATTCCATTCAAATACATTTAATGCATCTTTCATAGGAGAAGGAGAGCTGAGGACTGAGTCACTGAGATTTAGGCAACTTGACTGGGTGCCTTTCTGTATTATAAGATGGGACATTTCATCTTCCTTTTCTTGCTCTCCAGTTCCCTTTAGTTTCATCCTATTATTCTGGTCAATATCTGGACTTTTGTCACCAATATCTCTCACCTCTGCTAGACTCCATATAATTGCATCATCTGAAGTTGACCCCCTGGTGTCTGATGCAAGGTCATCCCATGGCTCAGATGATGAGGCACTCTCTTTGTTCACTATTCCATTGATTTTCTCAACAATATTTTCAGGAAAGAACTTTGGAAGTCCTTGGCTAAGAGGTGACATCTCAACAAGACTGTTCATGGGTGTGGGTGGGATTGTGGTATCCGTGCCATCACTCCCAGACCGCTCCGTACAAGGCAAGGGAAATCTATCCTCTGACAGATAGCTTCCCTCATTTACTCTCTGTACATCAGAAGCATAGAAGTCTATAAGACTCAACTCACCAAATTCCGACAGGCTGGAAGCCACGTGTTCCTCGGTAGTACCACAAAGGTTGACATCGCCATCTGGAGGAGAACTACTGCAATTGCGCATGGGATCTAAACTAAGAAGGTCAAAGTTGTCACTTTTATTTCTCACAGAGAGCCTGTGTTCTTGTGCGCCTTGATCTACAGCAGTGGCGACCGTGCACAGACTGAGAGCTGGGTTCTGGAATAATCCAGTCGTCTCTCCCATGGGACTGTCATCGCTGAGGAACACTGAGCTCTCTTTGGAAGAGCGGCTGCTGCGCACTGTGGCCATGCCGCTGTCGGGGCTCAGCAGCTCGGGGCCGCCTTCCCCGAAGGCCTGCTGCGGCTCGCTCAGCTCAGCGGGGTTCTCCAGGGAGTGGATGGAAATGGTGGAGGCAGGTTCGGCGTCAGAGCTGTACATGTCCGTGATGCCGGAGGAGCCCTGGGAGAGGGGAGCGCTGCCAGCGACACCTTCTGTGGAGGACGTCCGGCTGTTTTGGCCCAGTGAATGTTGCCTCCTTTCCAGGAACTCCTTGACAAGCATGATCACCTGTTCAGTGTAGACCACTGTGCTCCTGCACCTGTACAGCTGAAGTGCATTTAGTGTGCAGCTCAGCGGCTCCAAGTCCAGGCTGGAGTTATTGGCTTCCTCTAACTCGCAGCAAATCTAGGATAAAAACAGTAAAACCGCAGTAAAGTCACAAAAAAGTGTAAAACTTCTCTATATTTCTCTGTGTCTTATAATACCTTCATCTTTCTATGTATCAATGAATATGAGATAATATAAGCTAGAAAATTGCAATATTTTTGCCAAAAACAGAAATGTATTTTTTTTCATTATTCCTTTTAAATTCCAGCAGAATTGAAAAAAGCCAAAGGCGTATAATAGAGTTATATAAGATATAACACTGCCATTTGAGATCTAAACAATATTACATGCAAGAATATTTTTTAAATATGCATTATCTACCTGGCTGAACATATCCTTGTTCGTAGAGTACACTGCCACCTGTTGACACTGATGATGTACTTCATATAGGGTGGATGACACCAGAACAAGCCCCTCATAACCATGGCGATCACAAAATGACTTCAAATCCCAAATGACACTTGGATGGGTACTGTAGTCCTAAAAAAAACACAAACAATAACTGCATACATTAATATGTGTAAAAAATTTCAAGTGACAAAAATTTTAACCAGGTCATAGCACAGAAAAACCTAGTATAGTCCTGGTCTGATTTCAAAGGGACTCATAAACTTATTTTCAAGCATTTGTACAGTTGTTCAGTCCCGATAAAAACTTAGAAAAAAGACATAAAACTTATAAAAACAGAATAAAGCCAATTAACACAACAATAAAGCATTAAGGCATTGGCAGGTCATGATAACCAGGCGAAGAGAGATGCCACCTTCACCAGCGCCTGTGTTCTGTGATCTGGGGGCAGCTCTGGAATCTTCTGGGGTGCTGGCACTGTCTGTGATGGTGCCCCTCAGTCATCACCCAGATAGAATGCCGCCCCACACCATTAGTAACGTCATTTGGGCAGCCGGTGCCGAACCCTGCTGCTATTTGCGCTGCTTGCACCTCTTGCCTTTATCAACTGAATTTTTCACTCTATACTCCATTTTGCGTATGACTTGTGTCAACCGCAACCCAGTAAATAATAACATGGCAAATATGCGGACAAGCGCAGGCGTGTGTGGGGCGGGCAGGCACCGCGAGGCAAACTCAGAGAGTCATGGTGGGGGCAGGCCCCCCGACGTTGAGGGCACAGACGGCGCATTCATTATATCCGCACGCCCGCCAATTAACCACGCCTCGTCTCATTGCCCCTATAATCTTCTCGGGAAGCACGCTGCTCTGGCGCAGTCTGTCTTAATGGCGAGAGCGATGGGCCCCCGCAGCCAGCCACACCTGGGGAGATGCTTCTGAGCTGAGCGTGTTCAGGGATGCTGTTCCCGCCCGGCGCCACCTGTTCCCTCAGAGGGGCCCGCCACACCTCCCTGATTGGACTAATGGGGCTATTTTAGAAGGAGGAGACCTTGTGAAAGATACAGTAAAGGCCAGTGTGGCTTGCTTGTCCTTAGACGTGTTTTTCTGTGTGCTATACGCACCTTACTAAGTGGAGGGTCAACACAGAGCACCAGTAAACACCAACATGAATAAGAAAGTAAGGGCAGCTAATTTCTACCACTTTTATTTAGTAGAAATATAAAGCTGCTCTCTCAACCTGTCAGGCTCAACACCCTGAAACATCTGAATAGCTTTTCGTTTCCCCAGACCACATTAAATGTTTTTTTCCAACTGTGTTGGGTACACATTGAGTGCAGCATTAACCACTAGCTGGCGTACTTCCACAGATGCTTAATGCTCTTAATGGGAGAGCAAGTACAGAAACATTGAGCATTGTGGGCTGTAGGACTGATTCCAAGTAAGCTGGTGGTCCTGAGGGCAAAGTGGCTGGAAACTGCTGAACCAGTGCTACTAACTGGATGCTGAATGCTGAGCCATGCAGGCATCAGTAATAGTATCCAGCATCTTACAGCACTTCACAGGCATACTCTCCCCTGATCCTCTTTCACAATTATACCTCCTACTGCCCCCTGACTTTACTGTCCCTCGCAATGTGATCTGTAATCAGGAAATCTGCTCCAAGTAATTAATCACATAAAACTTACTGATGCACTCGATTCGGAAATCCATTACATTTGTTACATAGATATACGGTATAACTATAATTTGTTTTGGAGGATAACCAATTGACTGAGGGAAATAAACTAGACTAATAGCTTTATTACTTCCAGCAGAAGTGTACCAGCCTGAATGCATTGTGGTGGAGGGATATTGGTATGAGGTTGTTTTTCAGGGGGCTGGACTAGGCCCCTTAGGTCCCGTGAAGGTAAATGTTAATGCTTCAGCAAATCAAGACATTTTGGACAATTCTATGCTTCCAACCTTGTGGGAACAGTTTGGGGAAGGCCCTTTTCTGTTTCAGCATGGCTGTGCCCCAGTGCACAACCCAAGGTCCATAAAGACATGGTTGGGTCAGTTTGGTGTAGAAGACCTTGACTGGTCCACAAAGCCCTGACCTTAACCCTATCAAACATCTTTGGGATGAACTAGAACAGAGATTGCGAGCCAAGCCTTCACATCCAACATCAGTGCCTGATCTCACAAATGTTCTTCTGGATGAATGGGCAAAAATTCCCAGAGATACAATCCAAAATCTTGTGGAAAGCCTTCCCAGAAGAGTGGCAGCTGTTATAGCTGCAAAGGGGGGACCAACTCCATATTGATGCCTATGGATCTAGAATGGGATGTCATAAAAGTTCCTGTAGGTGTACTGGCCAGGTGTCCCAATCCTTTTGTTCATAGAGTGTATAAATTATGAAACAGGAATAAGTAAGGGAAAACAATAAGTAGACTTTTATCATGGAGAACGTGATGAAACAGGCCATTATGATGGTTCGGTGGGTAACACTCTGGAGGTATGGAGGGCCTGGAGCCTATCCTAGGCAGCATTGGGCATTGGGAAACTCTACCCCTGGATACACACACACACACACACACACACACACACATATTATGGACTATTTAGAGATATCAGTTCACTGAACCACATAACTATGCAGCACAATAAGAATATGCAAACCCACAACCACACACAAAGCTGGGGTCGCCTGGATTAGAACTCCAGCCCCAAAAATGTGAGGAAACCCACTGTGCTTCCCCCAAACAAACTCAGCACCCAAAGCTAGGCACGTATTACATTATCATCTGCCCTACCAAAACAGCACTGAAACCAAAAGTTCCTGGCAAATTTGATGAAAAATAAAACAACTTTCTTTCCCCAGTCTCCTCAGGGAAGGAGGGGTCACAAACAGCTTAATGTTTCCGCGGAGAAATGGGGAGCACTGACTAAACCCATGGAGGCGGCCTGTGCGCTTGATTACGTGCGGCTGTCTGCGAGCCAGGCCGGGATGCTGCGCATCGCCATGGAGATCGCTGCTGCCAGGCTCTGTTGTTGTCACTGAATAAACAGCAGTTTATCAGCAACTCCATGCCACTGTACACACAGGTCCCCTCTCCCCTCTCCCTCCATCTGCCAGACACCTAATAAATGACTGGTTTGCCCAGCCACAGCAAATATGATTTGTTATTTCCAGAAGAATGAAATAGTCACTATATTACTCCTGTCATGATTCAAGGAATATTGATCATGCGGAGAGGTGAGATAAAAAAAAAACAACATATTCGATGGTGAAGGCATTTTGAAACTGGAAAAGACTTCCAGTAGAAAACAAACTGAACGATCAGAAATCAATAACTTTTTCACTGTACAGTTACCTTGTTAGGGGATTCAAGATACATTTTATATTGATGCATCACAAATATAGTTATAAACGCTGTTGTAGGTCACTGTTTAGGTTTGATTGCTCAGTTTAATGGGGTTATTATATAGCTTGAAATACTATAGTACTCCTGAAAAATCCCTAAAGTCCATCAAATCATTATACTGATAATTAAGATCATTATGATCGTTAATAATGTTCAGCTGATCATTAGAATGTGGTTACATTTTGACTAACGGTTCCCTATAGCAATTGTAATTTTTTTCAACTGAATGACGCAGTTGAAACACAGGCTAGTACCATCAAAATAAAATAACCTTGAACAATGAAACACTCGTAATAATCCCAAACAAATAACAATTCTTAAATAATAGAAAGCAGTATTACATTATCTGCTGTTTATGCGACAGACATAAATGTTCTGTAAGTATTGCTGCACACACAAATATTCACATCTGACAATATTGAATAAAACATATCTTTGCTCTTTGGCTTATATACTCTGCAGCACTACACAAGTAAATGTTTAAGTCAGCTGTCACCCTGTAGGGTAGGGTAAAAGAACTCTTTATAATTTATGTTTCATAAATTAAGTTATTGCATTTAGACAGCCAAAATTCACATATTATGGTAATTTGATGACAGGAAAAATGAAATATGAACATTGAATATGAATATTCAGATGCATTAATTAATAGTTTTGTTTACTGTAGTTTTTTGTGTTTTAAGTGGTAAACAGCAATATAATAGCGTATCTCATCTGCAAAATTAGTCATTATATGCTTAAATATTACAATTATTAAGAAAGTCTTTTCAAACTTCTAACAGAAGAGTAAATACAATTAATTTTTTTCCTGATTCTTTATCATCAATAACAAAACTATCTTTACGCAAGTTTTTAACCCTTTATTATTGAACTGTGGTAACCTGATGCTATGCTTCAAAACAGTTATCTATACAAACACAAAAATAAATTAAAATGCTGTTTATTGTGAGACTGCTTAGTAGCTTCAAGTTCCTAAAGTGCTTTTTAGCATGGAGCTAAACGTGAATTTCAAAAAATATACTTATTTAAGTGCAAAATGACAAACTATATAAATAAATGCAGCTAAGAAATTACCCAAACAAACACAGAATGCCTACCAAGAAATGATGCATGTAACACAAAATCTGTTTTTTATATGTTGCTTCAAAATTACTTTCATTTATGAAAATTGCCCTGTCACCAGGACAGAATCTCATTTTATGTTCATAAGAGCATCTTCCTTAAAATACAATGAGACTTTGATTCGCATGTAAAAATGCTGTAACCGTATATTTTGTCAATAAAAATTCTGATACAAGTTTATGTACCAGTTATTTAGCCCATACCAGCAAATCTGTAACATGGTTGCCATGAGAATGTTCTTGTTCAGACCTTCCACAGAACAGTAGTATGAAAATTTACCTAAGCTATATATTTGTTTCTTTGCTTTCATGAGCAAGTCAGTTTGGAAGGATGTGCTCATTTAATAACTGCCAGGGTCGAGAGGTGAAGTTCATAAGGCCGGAGTCACAAGCTGCTCTGTCATGACTAACTAGGCCTTCACTCTGGAGGGACAACAGGGAGAATCAGGAGGCAGCGCCACTAAACTATTAGTGTCGTTAGCCTCTGGTCGATGTGGAGCCGCTCCACAACGTCCCGTGTGGAAATAAACGCTGCACATTAGCTGCATCTTTGGGGAAATAAGACGACAGCAAACGGGAACCCAAGCCAGAGGCGGTGCCGTGTGATTAATGGGCCGCCGGAATAGCACCCCGCAAACCCACTGCACAGTTTCTGACTCCGCCGCCGCAAACTGTGTCAATATTAACCTGACAGGGTGGAGAGAGAAGGCCTCCGCTTCGCACGTCACTTTCCCTGCACACTGCGAGCGCAATATGGCTCCTGTCACCATGACTCCATCAATCTGGCCCGACACAACTGTCAAAAAAGTGAGAGGGTCGTTTTTCACCACCGATGTCCTGATGAGTGTAATGACGCCTCTCTGTGGACTGCTTGCTTAAATATATATATAAATATACACATTAAAAATTACGTGGGAAACATGTAAACTTAGATGTACGTGCGCATAAACCTGAAGGTGCTGATTACTGCCATCCAGCAACAACTTTCTTTCACAGACAAATAGGAATCACTCACACACTTAGAAGAAGCGGACTGCCACAGACACTACTCAACTCTCGATGACATATTTAAATTACGATTTAATAGACTGAGAGACACACAAATCTCTCTGATGGCATGGGGAGCTGGCAGTCTGTCTGCCATTTGTTGTGAATACAAGCAAATTAGCAGCATCCTCCACCACAAAAGACTAAAGAATTACTGGTGTCTCCAAAGTTTAAAGACTGGCTTAAGTACTCTGCAATAAATGATTCAAATGCATTGCATATAAGGCATTACAATCAGGAAAACACAAAATTTAACTAATTGTTTATAGTAACAAATATAAACTGCAAGTATCTAACTTTTGAAAATGTTAAGTTGCCTCAAGGTACTAGAGCTCCTTATACGGAGCTCGTCAGTTTGCCTGCACTGGGCCTGTCAGTGTTTCTTTTGTTACACTGGGTGTTTCAGTTTGGTTGGTGTCATTTTCATCTGAAAGTCAGTTTCTCTTTGAGCTCTTACTAATTACTAAAATGGTCCCAAAATTTGAGCCCTGGATACTTTCGTCCCTCGATCCCCATCCTTGCATGCCAGAACAATGGAAGGCCAGCTGGAACGGACCATAGTCAAGCATATGGTGAAGTTCTTCATAAAGCGTTATCTCCAGGAGTGGGAGGGAACAGCAATCAGAGAAACAATTCGCAGGACTGGTGGGCCTGAAGCTAATTCTGTCTTAATGTGTGTGTTTCTAGTACTCTCATGCATCGCCCAAAACAGGACTGCATGCTCAGTGATTTCACACCCACCCTACCTGGGCTATCAACCCCACCATCTTTTGCACGACAAACAGCCCCATCTTCACCAGCATCTTGGAGCGTGACAACCTGCCCGCCTTTAGCGGAAGTAGCCTTAGGTTCAAACTTCAGCGTCATAACTCACGCCCCGCATGAAAAAAATCCCAAGCAAACATGCTGAATGCAAAAACACATTTCCTGCTGTCAAGAACATTTCTGGCAAAAATTAATCAACCATTCATCCATTCAGGCTCTTTGCATACCCTTTTGTCAGACAGAGAATACTGAGGGATTTCTTTTGCCTTCCGAGCGTTCTTCTCGCCACACTGAGGAATCCATCACCATCCCCTTGATTTATCTTTCTGTCTCTGATCTCAGCAGTAGGACTACTGCAAATGAACTGGCAACTTTGACAAAAACACTAGTGATTTAGCAGACGTCTTTCCCGGAAAACTCTGGAACTTCTCAAAGCGACTGAAAGAATATTGTTTTTCATAAAAATTTGTCCACAGTGGCAAATCATGGCAGATTACACACACTTGGAATGTAGTGACTTCTGTCTGAAGAACAATATTAATCGCCAAAACACAGACCATTAACGGTGTCATTCATCCTTCCTTCCTTGTGGGCTTGGGCCGTACAGCTTGGACTATGACATACGGCTTTAGCCTGAAAGAATGGCTATTCATATACACACACGAGTCACAACAGCAACTGCTTTCATTGGTCTCTGATAAAACTCCCTTTAAATTTTCTGCAATAATGCATAAAAGCACAGAAGCCAGTATGAGCAAATGTCCTGAACTGTAAACAGATGTAAAGTATAAATGTATCTGCCAGCAAAAACCACCATTGCCATGTAGGGAATGTCACCTTTTTTTTTGTTTTTACCGCTGACTGTTTTTCTGCAGTGCAATGTCAATGTTTAAGTATGAATTTTATCCTTCATCACCCTTGGCCAGACAGAAGCCGTATCCATCTATCACAGCTGAGCTACGCTGGCTTCCCCACCAAGAAGTGTGACCCTACATACTGGATTTCTTAGGGCTTGGATGGTGGTAGTGTGGGGGGGGGGGGTGCTTACGAGCCACCCCTCGCACATGGGGGGAGCCATGAACACAAACACCCTCGCCTCCAGGACTGGGGGGATAAGACTCCTCTTCAATCTTTGTCCCTAGGAGGCCAGCCCAACACCTGCTAACCAAGCCACCATCATCAGAAAAACATTTAGACATTTTTCTCCAGGCTGGTAATTACCACAGATCATTATTTGTGAAGAGTATGGATAAAACTGGCCTAGCATAAACAAACTGGGAGGCTCCAAATCAAATGACTAAGATCATTAGCCCTCACGGCCTCACGGAGCTACACGGCTTGCGTGGTGATCATCTGTGGCACGAGTGAGACAAAAAGATCATTCTACAACATGGGGTTCGTTTACCTCGTTGTGTCGGTCGTCTCGGAGTTTACTCAACGTAGACCCATAATGTTTAAAATAATACAGACTTTTCCTCTTACCCACATGACTCAGTTCAGTAAATGTGGTTTTCCTGTTAATCATTGTCTGTTAAAAGATTGCAGGTCTTAACTCATTTACTCATTTGCCAGATGCTGCACTGCGACATGAACAGAAATACAACAGTAACAATTAACAAATAGCAAATAACAAACAGACTGAAAAAGATTCAATCCTCAGATAGCAGTGAAAAATGAAGAGTGCAGGTTGTGGAATTTTTAAGCAATTTAATTTCATTTAAGCATTTTGTTAATAAAGTCTTGTGATATCTTACACAAATTACAGAATAAAGAAACCAGTACAGCTTGACTTGTGGTTATCTTAGCAGTATTTCACAGTATTAGGGAGCCATGTTTATTACATGAGGCCACTAGGTTAGCTTTATGCACTATAACCAGCTTTCCAAACCAGTTGGCAGGGATTCTATGATAGTATGTAATAACCTCTGAGGGAAACCAGTGGCAGCAATAATTAAGTTTGACTAACTCATCCAATGAACACATCCTGGGTGTTTTTCCAGTTTGTGTTGGCTTAACTTGTTATTGTCTGAAAAATCTAAAAACTAGTTCTACTGTATTTTTTATTATACTATAAATTATTAACCATTAAGTTTAATGTAGGAATATGTATTTAGTGGCAGCCAAATAAGTTCTGAAAAATTGTATTTGTTCCTAAACTCAGTAAACCAGTAAATTTGTGTATATAAATGGGTGAAGTTGTATATCTTACTTATTAACCTGGATTGCACAAGGGGACTAGACAACATTATGCACTCATTATCAAGACTTTTACCTTTAATATGTACCGAACACAAAGAGAACAGAACACCCAGCTCAAAGATTCAACGCTTTTGGCCAGGAGAACTTTTCCCGCAGGAAGTCCAGCTCCCTAAGAGTGACTCTGTACACAGTAGCTGCAGCATCAGACACTGTTACCTACGGATCCCCTCCCCGACATACATCACTGTCAACAGTTTGTGCACAACGCTCATGAATATTGTAACATTTAACATGACGCATCTGGCAAGAACAGGCTTGGATTTATTGCACAGTTCATCAACTTCCCAGCATGCAGGACAGTGCTAGCTTTGTTTGCCTTGCTAATTGCTGGACCATGACGTCTGCAACCTCTAATACTTTTATGTTTTAACATCCCTCTTCATTTATTTCATTTAAATGTGTTATGAAATGTAAACTACGTATTATCTGGCATTGATCTTCTTCCTGTTAGCACAGTTACTATGCTAACTATACCCACAGGTGCAAAAGGATTTATTAAGAGTGTAAAAAAAAACCCTAAATAAAATGCATTATTTTAGGTTTGTCTCACACATTCTTGTGAACTGCAGCACCTCATGGCTCCTCATTTCCCTGATTTCCGTTAAGGGAACAATCCTTCCCTAATTAAAATGTACAAGGCGTAACAAATGCAAAATGCTCTTTAACCATGTAGACAGCAAGGACATTCTCCTGAAGCATGTCTATCAGAGGCCGTTTGCTAACTCGGGTATGGCTCAGTCGGCCCAGTGAGAGGAGCTTGCATGCCCTACCCCTGCCGCTTAGTTTTCCATCATTCCCTCCAGAACGCCAAGGAAATGCAG
>JAAGVU020000040.1:29246001-29256027 GCA_011763525.2 Mormyrus iriodes
GAATGTAATGTAACGTTAGACTGAGGGGACAGTTTACAGTGACACTGTTTTTCCTAAGTTAAAGTTACGTTTTTGCTTGTGATGGACAATGATGAGTAGGTCAGATAGCTATAACTTATGTTAGCTAATACATATTGTTACGTTAACATCGAAGTTAATGTAAGGTAAAGTCACCCATTATCTCCTGAAGTATTTAGCTGATAGAAATGGTAATTTAATGGCACAGTAAACCACCCATCCATTTTCTGTATCTGCTTATCCCATTTGGGGTCACAGGGAGTCTGGAGCCTATAGGCACAAAGCAGGGAACAACCCAGGATGGGGTGCCAACCCATTGCAGGGCACACTCACACACACACCATTCATTCACACATGCATATCTACAGGCAATTTGGTAACTCCAGTCAGCCGCAGCATGTTTTTGGACTGTGGGGGGATAAACCAGAGTACCCAGAGGAAACCCCACGACAACATGCAAACTCCACACACAGAACCTGGGTGGAGACATGAACCCTGATCCCAGAGGTGTGAGGCGACGGTGCTAACCACTGCACCATCGTGCCACCCTAGGCACAATAATGTATATAGCAATTGTCATTGAAACTGAATTGTCAAATTGTTGCACTTTGGTACCCATAAATAACTTTCAGTTTTCACTGTTCTCCTTCTGTCAGAACGTTAGCATTCCATGACTCATTATAAAAGAAAATGCACATTCACATGACTGTTTAATGGTTTGCTACCTTATATGATGTTTTGGGCCCAAGTCCAAATGTCCGATGAAGGGCTTGGGCCTGAAACCTCACATAAGGTAACAAAATATAAAAAAATTCGGGAGCATCATCTGGTGTGCGGACTCCATCCTTTTTCACTGACTGTTTCCTCTGTCCAGTACCCAGAGTTTATCATTTGGATGTGCCTGCTTTGTGTAGGTTTTTACATTGAGACCAAACCTGCACCCTTGTGTCATGTAGCAGCCATACCTGTGCTCTACCTGTCCAGAAGCATTTGCTGTATATTGAAATTCTAAGAAAAAATGTCCATGGTTCAAATTATACTATGACACAAATCTTAAGCCATACTGCTTAGCCTCAAGATGGTGTCTATGCTCTACATTTTATACTGTGTTGTGTTATGTAGATTCAAACATTAGTCTTCTTCTGACCTTGACTTGGTCTAGCCCTGCCTTGGTCTTGGTCTTGTCTCGGTCTTGTCCTGCCTTGGTCTTGGTTTTGTCTCGGTCTTGCTCTGCTTGGTCTTGGTCTTGTCTCGGTCTCATTACACTCCGGTCATGATAATAACTTGGTCTCAGTTTAGGTGGTCTTGACTACATCACTACTTTTCTGATAGTGACATGAGAACATTGCAATGAGCAATACAGGTTGATGACCTCAACTTGGCATTGGAGCTGATGCACAGAATTACAACATGGTCTTCATGGATAGTGGAGCCTGCTGATGCTTTGATAGAGCACTAGAGTACAATGCCACCAGCTATCTACATGCAATGTGTAGAGCTTCCTCAATCAAGGAAGCATGGAAAAGATTTAAACAGCTTGTTAACACCTTTCTTTTAATCTGCAATGTGTTCGGTCTATCCTGTTTAAAAATAAATGCCACATTTGAATGGAGATAATTAACAACCTGATGCATCAAACTCAAAGCAGGTCCTTCAGATGACGCGTGCTAAACGAAAATTCAGCAGTAAGTCGTTACATTCAAAGCAGCAATGGCTTTCTGTCTCACATGAATACGTAAGCTAGCTTGGGCTACACCATGATTCACCGCTCATCATATGTCAGGAGAGTTTGTCCTCTGCAGAACTCTGGTTGCAAGTATCTCATCCAACTCGGGACACCCAGTAAACATCTGCACTTTCCATGAGGAGGATGAAGATGTGATTAAATACATATTATAATTGTAACCATCAGCTCAAACTCATCGAAGAAACAATTAGACACAGCGGAATCAGAGGCAGCTCAGCTTCTAAGAAGTTCAAGAAACAAATCTGGCTTCTCCGTACAGTTCTGCATAGCCACAGTGAAAGAGACGCTATTCTACAGCAGTGGTTCTTCCCTGCTCCATGAAGTTGAATGTGACCCCGCCCACTTGACAAAGTCAGGCTCTCTGGTAGGAGTCAATTAAAGATATGGAATATCTGGATGCCTGCCACGCCGGCGGATGGGTGGGCAGCCTGTCTGGTCATTACAGTGCAGGTTATAGCTTGGTATTCTAAGGAGGCATCAGTGACTTGATGTCCTTTGATAAGTGTCCTCCGGTCGACGGCTGGAATGCTCCAACAATGATATCCTTGGTGACATTCCAAGCATGGCTGGCAGCGTCTGAATTCCACTATGGAGCTCTCAGTTATACTGAAGTAAACAAGGAGTGCAAGTAATGATCCTTGGCTTTCCCACCCTCTCAGCCTCCCTGCTGCACGGCTACTTGGGTATTCACAGAACCGCTTAGTGCACATGCACAAGGGGCACAGCTTAGAGATGTTCAGCCAAAGCATTAAGAATATCCTGCTCAATATAATGTCTACACATTCAGGAGACACTATAGTCAGTATAATAAAATTAAATTAATTCATCTGGAGTTTATTAGAACAGTTTTCCTGCTATCCAAGCTTTCCTCAGCTATAGGTCACTTTGGACAAGAGTGTCTACTAAATAAATAAAAACATAAATGTAAATTCAACTGTCAGACTATCTCAAGGTTTGATCCTCTTCTGGTTGCTGATTTTGATAATATTATATGTAAATTTAGTTGTAATCTAAGGTTTCAGCAGTCTGTGTGTTTGACTTCATCTGTGTGTGCATGCACATGTTCCTTGCGTGTTGGTGTGTGCCTTCATCCCAAGTATCATTAGAGGCAGGAGGCAAAGAAGAAATTAAACCCTCCCCATCGCTCGCCCTCCTCCGGGACCTCCCTGATGCCTGCTCTAGCACAGCTGGCTCCAGAGAGCATTAGCACCAGTCAACAGCGTGGTAACAACCCTGTGGCCTTTTCGCATGCTGCGGATGAGACGACTCAATTGCACCAACTGCCGTGTGGAAGACATGGCTACATTCAGCCACCACAGGCAGGCAGGAGGGCAGAGTCACTGTCCACTGCTGGGCCATTAAAAACAACAATTTACCTTCCAATTCTATGCTAAAGTCAAGCATTATGTATGACACCTATTCTGAACACAGCAGCGTTTACTTAAAAAAAAAGTCACCCTCACTGGTACAGACACTTTGAATAATGAACTTTAAAAAACATACATGCACCAGCACACCACACCACCCTGAGAACCACTCTTACCAACAGGGAGAGGAGCCTGGACAGAACCTCTGCCACAGCAAGTCTCACCAGGTAAATATCTGCAGATGACCATTATGATCATGACCAAGATCAAACCTCTTTGCCAAGAACTAAAAGCAATATAGTGATTAAGAACGCCAAGCTCAGCCCGTGAAGGTTATCAATTCAGTTCTCAGAAAAGGCAAATCCACCTGAATTTATGATGCAAAATGTGTAAATTCCTCTTTTTAAAAGTGCTTTCCAAGAAACTAACAATAGTCACAAAATGGGTGATCAGGATTAAAAATTTTGCTAAAAAAAGTTCGGTAGTTTGAAAATCTCTAAGATAAACACCACCTTGAAATATATAGGTGGGTGTGTGCGTGGTTGTGTGTGTATAATATGGGGGGAGATGTGTGGCTCAGCAGATTGGGGCTCTTTGGCTGTGATTGTAAGGTCACCCACTGGAATCCCATCCTTGGCAGAATAGTCACATCTCTGTTGGGCCCCTGAGCAAGACCCTTAACCCCCTGAAGAGCTCCAGGGGCACCAGATAAATGGCTCAACCCTGTGCTCAGACCCCAAGCTTCACATTCAACTGTATATATTTTATTTTCACAGCATGAATTATTCAAATAGACAAAGGTTTCAAATAAATAAGATAACGCCTAGTTTATAAAGATCAAGAAACATGGAGGAGCCCAAATTACAGATCTCCATATCCATGGCTCTGTGAAAGCTGAAGCCGCATGTCTGTGCAGCTCAGGGACTGCCTTCCTCTAAGGTGGAAATGAATTAGCCTGCATCCCATCCATTATATCTAATTGAATCACAGTCCCAGGGTGCACTGGGGCACAACAGCGGCAGGCTGGGCAGCCTCACTCACCATGCTAGAGAAATTTGCCAATGTTTACGCAGATTGAATATACCCCAGGCTCAATAAGACGCCCTCCTAACAGAGTAGATGCAGTTTCAACAACGTAACAGGGTCCCTGGAAAGT
Organism: Mormyrus iriodes; assembly: GCA_011763525.2. Classification (NCBI taxonomy): domain Eukaryota; kingdom Metazoa; phylum Chordata; class Actinopteri; order Osteoglossiformes; family Mormyridae; genus Mormyrus; species Mormyrus iriodes. The sequence goes on from JAAGVU020000040.1 coordinate 29,250,290, forward strand.
TGCAGCAAACAATGCGACACTTTCATGCCTGAATGGGACTGGACACGTAACACCGCTACTGCAATGCATCTCCACTTACAGAACCTGAAAGGCTGCCATTCACATATCCAGCAGTGACGTCCCCAGCCTTGCACTCTTGGGATATGTACTGAATTACTTCAGGACAAATGTTGTATAAAAAGTTTAAAACTGTCAGTCGTGTAGGTTACCATAGAAATAAGATGAGATTTACGTGCCAAAACTGATTTTGGCTAACAGCAAACAATAAACGTATTATGTTCCACAAAACTTCAATAACTTAATCTTACATATTCATGCAGCCACACGTTTGGTGTTTAATTCTCGGGAAGTAGATGGAATACTAGAGATATTGTGTTTCTCTAAAGAAGAACCTACATGAATGCAACAAACATATTATATTGTAGTACAGTACATTTTCTGATTCAGTCTGATCCCTCTGCATTGTAAAGCCTACATTATATTCTGACTTTAACCTGGTTAAATTACTTTTTCACCCCTTTCAGGTTTGTGAATGTTACTGCACAAGTCAAAACCCACTTTTGTCAGCAGACAATTCTTACTGCAAAATTAGACTCAGCTTGCCGCCCACGGGGCATAAAACAAGGCCGCAGTATTTTGCAGGTGGCTTTCTCAATATCAAGCCTTTGTGTTCAAGTAGTTGACCTCTCAAAGTTGTAAGCAGCATCCCAAAACTGCACTGAATGTATCCTGTAGTGTGTCATTTTATTCATTTCTTTTATGTCAGACACAGAAGAAATTCTCACTGATACATAGGCTCACTGACACATAGGCTTTGCTCTCTTTCTGGAGTGACAACAGTGTAAAGCACTGCACCATACAGTGTTCCTTAAGGGAACGATTTCTGCTGATCTCTGCTATATCAGCTGTATTACTCAGTCTATTCTTTTAAAGAAAGTTCAATGAATTTAGTTTAGAGGCACGTACAAGATCAGCACTCTACATATCCCTGTACCATCTCTGCTTGTAAACTAGGGGCAAAGGCCAGACATAAGTTACACTGTATTGACTGAGACATGATTTGGTTGGCCATAAAAAAGAAATATTAGTTCTAGCCACTAGTCAGCAGTTTTGTGTTATACTGTAGTGCATGTTTAATACATAATCCGAATTGGGTTTGACATGTTAACAGAATGTAGCAAGGGGAGCAACATTATTATTATTATTATTATTATTATTATTATCGTGTTGATTTGCGGTCAGCAGGCATTTTGATTTGGCAATTAAACCAAGTTTTGCCCGTTTTTAAAAAAAACGAGAAGTACATAAGTAAGTAAAGGATAGATGCGGGGTTTTTTATTAAAAGAAAATGGAATCTGGCGTTTAAGCTCATGGAGGGACAGTGTTATTCTGTACTGTTTAATGCTTTTCATGCTTGTAATGTAATAGATTTCGTTCTGTTAGTTCCGCCGTTCAAAACAGACAGATAGGCAGGTGTTTTACGTGCGCATTGTTTACTCTCTCTCAGTAACAATGTACGACCGTTAAAGACGCGTCGGTTCGTGGCAAAAGTCCAGCTTTGGCGAAAGAACGTAGTTCCCTTCAGCACCGGCGAAAAAGAAATTCAGTTTACCGCAGGTTACCTGTGTAGTTACATTAAAGGCTGTGAGTTAGGCTACCAACACATACATCATGCTGAACGTAGACGAATTAATAAAAACTTCTTGATGCGTTTGTTCGTTCGTGAATTCACTATATTCGTTAGTTTAGAAGTGTGTTAATTTACCTTTTGAACATCTTGACGCAATTTTAACACCTCGCTGTGCCACAGGTGGGGGGAAGACCATATTAAAACTACTACGGTACTAAATAAATTAAAAAATAAACAAACAAACAAAATAAATACATAAATCTAATATCTGTGACACGTTTCAATATCGGCACTCTGATCCCCAACTGGATAAGTTGTTACTTACCAGCACAGATTTGGCACGTAGCAAAAATTCCTCCATACTGTAATATGCCAGCTGAATATAGCGTTGCCTCCATAGAAAGTTGCTAGTAATTACGCCTCGGTCCCCCGCTGTGCTCACTGCAGCACCTTAATGCCCATTTGCGCCCCTCTTTCTACTCGCCTAATATGGAAGTGGGTGTGTCGGCGGCCGCGCGCTCCATCCTGCGCGCGCTCTTTGGTCAGCTCCGCCAATGAGAAAAACGTATCCAGGTAGATTAAGGACTTCCTCTGCCCGGCTAACACCGCAGCCGCGGACAGCGCCCAGGGCCCGGTGCGGGTGGGGGAGGTGGCTTAATGATGCAGAACTCTGCAGCAAGCGGACGGTCCGCTTCTGTGCTGCGTACGGCTGCGGTCCGTCCTGCGCTTCATAATGAATACGTATGTAGAATTCTCAGCTTCCCTGTTCGTGCGCAGGGGGAGTCAAAGGGAATTATGAAAGCCTGTATTATTGTTATTATTATTATGTTTCTGGTTATTGGTAAGTGAACTCTAAAAAGCGTTGTGATATTCAAATGCAGAACAATGGTCAAGGCGCATGTACTACAGCCTGTATTAGTACATTGAAGCGGTATAATGACAAGGTGAAATTTAAAACAAGTTTATTAAGATCTTCATCTGACTGGTCAACCACTTGTTTAGAAATACATTAAAATGTCTAGTTTTTTCAGATATTATTTTTGTAAGGCACACCTTTTTAAAGTTCATTAAACCCGGTTAAGTAAATATGTCTCTGAATGTGTTTTATGTAAAAGTGATATTCTTTGCATGCCATTAGTTTTTTAGTATGGTATCAATCCAATTACACTGGTTGTATGCCTCAACCAATGACGTGCACCCTTTGCATATTATCAAAAAGCTAGATTATCTTGTTAATAAAGAGGGGAGAGAAACGACGTTATTAAAATACCCAGTATATACAATGTTTTTCATTAAATATACAATGTTTTCATGACTGATAAAGTGATGAGTGTGGAAAAACCTCTGCGACTCAAGGAACAGATAGACAACATAAAACTCATAGAAACATTTACATCCAGTGTAATTTCATTCTGCAATTTATGTGAAGATGATTCTTGTAATTGTCACCCTGTCCCAGGTTTCTGGTCCTTTTAATATAACTGTTAGTTGTTGTACGTTTCCAGAGCATCAAATTAACACAACATCTCATTCACATGCATGGTAAAGAGACTAAAATCACTATCCATTACAAGAAATGTTAGTATAGTATAAAATATTAGCTGTTTCTCAAAGTTAATTTTTAGACATTCAAAAAATGCATTCTCATTCTCCATAGACTCAGTTATACCAAAATAAAGATAAAATCATAGCTGAAGAAAACCTTAAACAATTTTCTAGTCTTTAGTTTTGTAATATGTAATTCGTATTAACGTTAAACAATAAGGACCCTTCAGGATGTTTCTCCTGTACCACATTAATACCCACCACACTCCTTCATTTATAAGGGAGGTGCGTCCTCCATTTCCAGCACTTATCAAATAAAAGGTTGTGGGTTGGAGCATTGGACACAAGGCAAGAAGAACCCTATAGGCAGGAGGTTTATCACAGAGCACATTCACACAATAGGGGGATTTAGAGATACCACTATAGATACTATATCTTTGGACTGCAGGAGAACATGCATTCACTATACACACACACACACACACACACACACACACACACACACACAGATCTGCGGTGAGATTATAAATTGCCAACTCCTGAGATCTGAGGTGACAGTGCTACCTACCGAGTCACCAGGCTACTTATAAAATTCTCTCCCACTGGAGATTTTGTTACAGGCAGTTTTGTATGGTCTGATTGAAGTATGTATGACCTAACACATTATCTGACTCAACAGTTAAAATTAACAGGAATGAGACCAAATTCCGTCGGTGCTCAATTACCTCTTAACTGATTCCTGTGATCCTGCCAAGATGAAGAAGCACAGGCCATTAAGCAGATTACAGGCTACCACGAGGGCCCTCTCAGGCAGGCAGCCACATTCTGGTACCCGTGTTATGTGCCGTTTGGAGATGACTATGTTGCTCTTTTGTTTATGTTCACAATCATTTCACTGCAATCCAAATGCAGACCGCTCCAGGTCAGAATAAAAAAACAGGTAAAACATTAAGCATATATGTCATTTTTCCTTTGTACTATACTTGGTTATTGTAGCATTTTGGAAATTTAGGTGTATTATATATATCTCTCCTTCTACAGATGTCAGGATTGGTGCCGTCTGGCCCTGTCCATGTGTTTTGTTCCCATTCGGCCAGCAGGTGTCACTGGCCATCCTGTTCCCTCCTCTGTCTTGTAGCCATAAGTCCCTAATGTGTTTACTCACCTCCCTGGCTACTGTGTAGCTTAATGGGCTAAATGGTCAGGTATCATTCCCCACTCTCTGTTTCTTGGTTGTGGGTTTGAGGCTGGACAGAGGCTACTCATTATTTAATGCTGTTTGGTTTTTGTGTTCTGCTGCTTTAATATTTGTATTGTTATTTCAGTTACAGTTCCTTGTGTTGTTGTGCTCCTTGTTCCCTGTTCATTCAATTATCCTAGTTTTGGTTTTCCTTAGTGTTTGGTCCTTTTTTCCTGTCTGTTAATTGACCTCTTGGTGTCAGTTTATTGTACCGGCACCACCTGTTCCGTTTTGCTCCATGCCCATAATTGTTAGTTGATTTGTTATGGTTCACACCTGTCCCCTGTCTATATTAGTTAGCAGTGTATTTAAGTGCCTGTCTTTGTTCATTTCCTCAGTCAGTTGCTGTTACTTGGTGTTTGTAGCTATGCTCCCCCCCCATGTTCCTACTGATCTATGGTTTTGTTGTTCCTGGTATTGCTCCCTGTTTAGTTATAGTTCAGTGCTTTGTTTGCTTTGTAATTCATTTAGTTAGTTTCTCGTATTCTGGTTCTACCCTTCTTGTGTTCTGTTTTTGATAATAAACCCCTTTTTGTTGAAGTCGATATGTGGATCATCCCTCTTTTCCCTCCTTTGCCATGCCCAACTGAACCAACAGTAAGTGCAGTTGAACATATACTTTTATTCAAAGACATTGGCAAGATATCGGTGCGGAAGATATTTTTGTAAGATTTTTAAAATCACACAGTAACAACTATAATACGACAAAATAAGGAGAAGAAAATGAGAAGTGTAAAAGGAAATTGTCTTAATGATATTGTGTAGTGATATTAAATTACTGGATTTTGTTTTTAATGTTTGTCGTCAGTTTGAAAATTCAGATTATTTGTTCCTTCATTTTCAGTAACTGGAAATCCAGTGAGACTCATTATGGCCTGCAGTTACTATAATTATGAGGCCTGCTCCAGTGAAAACCATATAACATTACATTACATTACAGGAGTTTCATACAAACCTCACACAGCCCCACACTAAGGGGTCTTCAAAGAACTGTATGCCTTTAGGTCATGAACAAAAACTAGAAGGCACTAAGGAGACACACAGAACTGAACACACGTTGAGTGCCGGATTCAAACCGATGGAGGTGTGAGGCATCAATGTTGTGTTTGTCTGTGAAAACATAAAGAAGATGTTAGCCCTCACATCCACTTGGGGTTCTTTAGGATCCCACTAGAGGTATATGGGGTGCAGACCCCCAGATGGGTCAGTGTTCGTTTTGGGCTTGTAGTAAAGATGGTGTGAAAAGGAATATTCATTGTTAGGAGTCCACTTTGCCTCACTATTATTCAAGAAAAACTAATGATGCTTATAACTTGTATAATG
>JAAGVU020000040.1:29274263-29300727 GCA_011763525.2 Mormyrus iriodes
CAGGATACGTAACCGCGTGCTCTGATTGGGTAGCTTCTCAGCCATCCGCCAATAGCGTCCCGTGTATGAAATCAACATGGCAAACCAGCTGAGGAAGCGGGTACCAGAAATAAACAGACCCAGAAATCCGCGAACCAGCGAAAAATCAGCGGTATATATTTAGATAAGCTTGTATATAAAATCCGCCATACAGTGAAGCCACGAATGTCGAAGCGCGATATAGCGAGGGATCACTATTTTTGGATTGTGGGATGAAAATCAGAGTATCTGGAGAAACCTACAAACACTGAAGAAAGTAGGTCTAAAACAAAGCTTTTGTTTGTTTATTGTGTTTTGTCTTATTCCAATAGCTAAATACATTTTGTTTATTCATTTAGATTGAACTTTCTAATTTGTGTTTATGGTTGAACCTGTTTTTTACAGGTTAAACTGATTAATATTTTTTACACTTTGAGTCAACGTCAAACGTTTCGTGTGATTGATTACTTAATTTTTTTTAAGTTGATCCAGCATTTCTTTTTTTCAGCGCACAGAGTTGGGATGACATTCAAACCTCAACCCTGGAGGCCTGAGACAACAGTCCTACCCACTGAGCCACCATATCACCTAGCAAATACATGCTTATTTAAATATATGTTGCATGCTGCATGTACATTGAAAATGAATATTTCCAGATGAGAGGTCGCTGGAAACCATTTTGATTGTGACACTATCACAATGATGTATTGAGACTCTGCACACAAGTCTCATTAACAACATCACTGGCATATTTACATGTATATTTGATGTGAATAGCTTTTTCAGAGCCCCTCAGATCTGGAACACTTCAATTGTCACATATTATGGAAAGGATATAATAAAATTTATATTCCATGCAGTACTCAACTTGGTTAAATGAAAGCGGTCCACTTGGATAAAGAAAATAAATAAATAAAACAAGAAACAGGGAATAACACAAGATATAATAATTTATGATACAGAAAATGTGCCTTTAAAGATAAACTAAAAGCCTTTCATCCTTGAAAGAAATATATGTGCAAATTACTGAACATTTAAACATTTTCAAACATTTCTGGCAGGCTCCCTGGCCAATTAAGTGCTTGTTAATCTGTCACAGATACACAAATTACATTTTTGTCACTTCTGTTACCAGTAACTCTGCAGCTATAAATAGCAACAAGGCTAATTAATGATATTGCTAACATTGTCATATTTCACAAATTGTACAGAATCCTACATTAATTTTAGGGTATATCTTACTTAAATGCTCTTTACTTATGTCTGTAGAAGAAAAAGCACCTGCAGATGTACTGGGTGTACCTTGAGTCATGAAGGTTATCTGACTCCACTGAAAGGTCTGTCTTTGAACAGGTCAGGGTGAAAGAGTCTCTTTGAAGGTCTTTGATATGGAGTCAGCCTGAGAGGGTGAACGTCATCTCCACCTTTATTTTTAGAATAAAGCCTTCTAAACAGCCATGCTTGTTTTTACCGTGGCCTGCCACCCACACATCTGCCACACACATTCCAGAACATTTGTTAATGAGGAAAAATCCTTCTAAAATATGCAAGGTGAGAGATGCCCTTGCCCTCCAGTCAAGGTGGCCTTCCTGTCTCCGCATGCTACCTGTGAGCATGGCTCACATCAGCCTCTAGCCTGTGGAAACAATCTAAAGCCTGCTCACCATCACAAAAGAAGATTTCCCGCCCCCCCCAAATAGAACGGAAAATCAAACTGCCTAAGCAAAGACCCAAAGTAACTGCTATTGGTGGAAAGTCCATTTTGAGCTGCCACCCCTAACAGAATACGTGGGGCTGTGGGAGGCAGTAAATGTCAATTCCCTGATTGGCCAGAGGCGCTGCGATCCGAGTGATGCGGGGACCACTTCTGCTACTCTCACTCTGACAGAAATCACCTCTAATCACACACCTGTCACCAAACAAGAAGCTACAGAAGTCACATCAGAAGGTAAGCGTTATGCTTTCAATATAACTGGCAAAGACTCAAACGTATAGTGCACTAGCTGCATAGAGATTCTTTATAATTTAAGTTAGTTAAAATAAATTTAATATATGGAACATGCTAACTTTTTTTTGTTTTGTTTTTACTTTATCTTAGTAATGGTTATATAGTTACTGGTCAGTGTAGTGCCCTGGTTGACTGCATCAAGGTTGGTATTTAACAGTGGAATATTGTAATAAATTCTGTATTTGTCCAGTGTAAGTCTATATTAAACTACATCACTATGCTGTGGGTTATCTAAAAGGACACCTCACCAATAACCGAGCATCCCATACTGCACTGTGATAAATTTGTCTACACAGTGCATAACGGCAGAACTAATTTATGGTCGATTATGGAGTCTGAACCAGCTATATTTATTGTACAAATTAAATCACTTTTAAGGAATCAGACCAAAAACACATTTTTCTCCCATAACACATACTATATGGACAAAAGTATTGGGACACACCTCTCAATCACTGAATTCAGGTGTTTCATTCAGACCCATTGCCACTGGTGTACAAAATCAAGCACCTAGCCATGCAGTCAGGTTTACAAATATTTGAGAAAGTATGGGTTGGTCTGAAAAGCTCAGTGAATTCAAGCGTGGTACAATCATAGGATGCCACTTTTGCAATAAATTAGTTTATGAAATTTCTATCCTTGATAGATATTCCATGGTCAGCTGGAAGTGGAATTATTGCAAAGTGGAAGCGTTTAGGAAAAAGAAACTCAGCCATGAAGTGGCAGACTATGTAAAATAATGGGAGGGTCGCCCAGTGCTGAGGCACATAGTGCGTAAGAGTCACCAACGCTCTGTTGACGCAATAACTTCAGAGTTCCAAACTTTATCTGGCATTAACCCCAGCCCAAAAACTGTGCACCTGGAGCTTCATGGAATGGGCTTCCATGGTGAAGCAGCTGCATGCAAGCTTCACATCACTAAACACAATGCCAAGTGTCAGATGGAGTGGTATAAAGCATGCCACCACTGGACTCTGGAGCAGTGGAAACGTGTTCTGTAGAATGATAAATCACACTTCTATGTCTGGCAGTCTGATGGAAGAGTCTGAGTCTGGCAGATGCCAGGAGAATGTTACTTGCCTGATTGCATTGTGCCAACTGTAAAGTTTGGTGGAGAAGGGCTAATGATATGAGGTAGTTTTTCAGGGGTTAGTCTAGGCCCCTTAGTTCTCATGAAGAGAACTCTTAATGCTTCAGCATACCAAGACATTTTGTACAATTCTGTGCTTCCAGCCTTGTGGGAACAGTTTGGGGAAGGCCCCTTTCTGTTCTAACATGACTGTGCCGCAGTGCACAAAGCAAGATCCTTAAAGACATCATTGGGTGAGTTTGGTGTGGAAGAACTTGGCTGGCCCACACAGCCCTGACCTCAACCCCATCGCGTTGGGGATGAACTACAACAGAGATTGCGAACCAGGCCTTCATGTCCAACATCAGTGCCTGACCTCCCTAATGCTCTTCTGGAAGAATGGGCAAAAATTCCCAGACAGTTTCCAAAATCTTGTGGAAAGCTTTCTCAGAAGAGTGGCAACTGTTTTAGCTGCAAAGCCCAGACAACAATACTGATGCCTATGGATTTAGAATGGGATGTCATGAAATTTCCTGTACGTGTAACGGCCACTTATCCTGATATTTTTGTCCATATAGTATATATCTAACCCAACATTACAGACAGCATACATGGGTAGTGTTTCATAATGTTTAATATGAATAAAATAACCCACCGTGGAGTGTTTTTGAAAATAAGTTATCTTTTGCACATAATAGAATGCAACTGAACTTCCTAGGTAACAGTACATTGTAAAACTTTTCTTGCAGAATTAAGTGTGAGCAGACACAATGTGGCTTCTTGGAAAAATTCGAGAGGGAGTGGAGAGCCTTCCCTTCTGGTTAAACGAATCCGTAGAGGTACATGAAAGAATCTCGGCACAGAACAGCATCTCTAGGAAGCTGCCCAGCAATGTTCTGACACCAGACAAAATCCCAGATTTCTTCATCCCACCCAGGATGTTCAGGAGGCCGGTTGACAATGCAGGATACAACTTGACTAAGCGCAAACCTCAGTCCCTTGAACGTGGGCTGCAAGTCAGGAATTTGAGACATGTGCAAGCAGACAGCTGCCGACTTGGGGACGGTGCTGTCACACCCCAACCTAATCAGCATAACATAGAGGTGGAGTCAGCATGTCATGGAGAGAGAGCACTCAGAGGCCAAACAACGGGCAAACCTTTGGATGGTAAAACGTTCCCGAAGCAGCCAATCCATTCCAGGGACTACTATGGTATGACCGGCCTGTACGAAAGCCCCAACACACGCCGCAAAGAGTCCTTGTTCCACTTTCGGCCGCCCAGCTACTCCCTGGGTCTATATCAGTCCCCGTCCAGGTTGCAGCTGATCTCCAGCTGCAAGGTGCTCACAGAGCAGGGTAGCATGGAAACTGACACGCCCTCCTCCAATGACTCCTCGCCCCATGATTCCCCAGTGCTAACGCGCTCACTATCTGGCTCCATTCTTTTTAAGTTACTGGGACCAGAGAGTCCCCTTGGCCTGTCACCACTATCCACCTCTGAGCAGAACCTCAGAGCAGATGAGGCCCTGCCTGCTCTTCCAGCCTTGAGTCCTGAAGAAACACCTGGGTGCCCCCCTCTCCTTGGTAGCTTCTTGTATCCTCCCGTGCTATACCCGCTGGACATGCTGCATTGCCAGGAGCGCCTGCAGAGGGAGCACGTACTGCCGCTGCTAGGTCGTGGCCGCATTCGCCTGTCCGCAGAGCTCAGTTCCCCAGGGGCCACGCTGCGCATTCGCGTGGTGTCAGTGGAGAATCTGCACGATGACACTCATGATGGCAGGCTGGTTCATTGCTATGTCAGCCTGTGTCTGACCCCAGGCAAGCACCAGCGTCAGAATAGCGCCACCATCAGGAACTGCAGGAATCCAATTTTTAACGAGGACTTCTTCTTCACTGAACTCACAGATGACTGCTTCCGCAGTCTATGTCTCAGGCTGAAGGTCCTGGACAAGGCCTCCAGCCTTAAACGGGACATTGTCCTGGGAGTGATCTCCAAACCCCTCTCACAATTACTGCCTTTGTAAAATGATACTATAATTGCATGTTAATCTACTTTCCAATGAGACTAGAAGCAAGCCAAATAATGCATGCCCTCCCAAGAACACACAGAGATGCCATTGGAAGTATTTTTCTCACAATTACAGAAGAAAAATGTTCACATCAGAATATTAGACTCACTGATAGCATATGCATTTCAAAGACATATTTCTATGTGCGTGGGAATTTCGTGTTTTGCAGTGCGGCTAACTGCTGGGACTATTAGACCATTAGACTGATTTACGGGATCACATTTGGTGTTTTGCTGTTATTTGTTTAATCTTAATGTAGTGATGAGTCATTTTATAAGGTAGATGTGAAAGGTCAAAAATAAAGAAAATGAAAAAGGTTTCTGTTTGAGCTTGATCCTTTTTAAAAAAAAAAACAAAGTCTAAACTTTGTATAGACCTCTCAAAACATGCAGCTGAATTGGACTTTAGTACATATACAGACAGTTCAAATGAGAGGTTACATAACTAACTCACAACTATTGTAATTTAAAATTACACAATAGTTTTGCTTCCATGTGGGACTGAAACTAAAACAGTAAATTTCACTGATTAAAAAATAAAAAATTCTGTTTGAGTCCATCTGACTGGCATCTCATTCAGGGAGCTGCCAGCTCCAGATCCCTCTAGCCACCCTCCAAATCTGCGCTTCATCCTGTCAGCAGGGGACATTTATTAATGATTATTTGTCCCAAAAAGCTGTAATAAGAGACTTGTTAGATTTTACTATACATTTATTATTAATAATAAACATTTTATTTAAAGATTTCTTTGATGGGGGGTGGCATGGTGGTGCAGTGGTTAGCACTGTTGCCTCACAACTCTGGGATCAGGGTTCACATCTCTGCCTGGGTTCCATGTGTGTGGAGTTTGCATGTTCTCCCCATGTCATTATGGAGTTTCCTCTGGGTACTCTGGTTTCCCTGTGTGTGTCCATGCACACATCCAGTGATGGGTTGGTGCCCCATCCTGGGTTGTTCCCTGCATTGTGCCCATAGGCTCTGGACCCCCAGCAACCCCATGATGGATGGATTTTTTTGATGTGGCCCAGCTACAGTAGCTTGGACCAGCTTTTATCCAGGTCAGCTCTACTGGATAAGTAATTGAAAGATGGATGGATTAACTCCATCTGCTGGTGGATGAGGAATATAGCAAAATACATTGATCGTTACAGTTGAGTTATACCTTTGTTTAGGTATAGTAGCTATACTAGTACATCTTCTGGTTAGTAGTTATAATACTCAGAGCAGTTGGAATTTGCACCAGGTACACAAAAAAAATAATATGAGGCATAAGAAATAGTAAATTTTCCAAGGGGAAAATACGAGTTAGCTCATTTTCGCTACAGTGTTATTAATATTAAACAGTTCTAAAACTCTAATGAACAGGAAGGAAGGCATGGAAAAGCAACCTGCTAATTATAAGACAAAATAAATATATCTCTACATTAACTATACTTACTATTGTATTGATGATTTCACCTTCATAGAAGGTTGAAATAAGAATCAAATGTTGATTCCCTGACGTAACAAATTAAGTTAATGCATGTTTGGAAAAATTCCAGTTTAGCAAGGAATTGATGCTCTTATTAGCAGATTGAGGGATTCAAGTAAGCCATAAAATTTAACTGGGCTACCGAGGTGTCCAGATTTTCAGGCCTTGCAAAAAGCAGGAGCTTTCTTTTCTCCTAAAAAGAAAGACATTTCTACCAAGCTGTCTCAGTGTGAACAACAAGCTCACGACCATGTCAGGAATTTAATTAACCAATTATTCTTGTCACGTCTTCCATGTACTGCTCCTTCAAATGTTGTATTTGACTAGGACTAGCTTATTTAGCCAATGGATTTTCTGACTAATCAAGACAGTAAATCCTTTTTCATACACTAGACAGGCAATGTTGTCATAGTGCACAGGCTTGCAATGGGGCCTGGAATCTATTCCAAACAGCAAAGGGTGCAAGATACAGGCACACCCTGAATGGGACACAAGTTTCTGAAAACTTAAAAATACCATCTCTTTGGCCTACAGGGCACTACCAGAGTACCCCAAGCAAAGCATTACCACATGAGGAGAACATGCAAACTCCACATACACAGCAAGGAGGTGTAAGGCAACAGAGCTACCCACTGAACCACAACTGGCACTCTCTATATAAATGCATCAAACATTTAATTGTCAACAAGATTTAGTAAAGAGTTGGGATATCTGGTGTACTGATATTGGTAATGCATATAAACTGTAGATTACTGCCCCTACATAGCAATACTCAACAACAGATTATTGTGTTAAGCTTGGGATACTTTTTGTAGACCAGTGGTCACCAACTGACACACTCCCGTCTGCATCCCAAACAAAATACAATTCACACCACCCCCAACATGAAAAAGTAGTTGGGAACCCCTGTTCTAGACAGTGTAGCAGCAAAGCAGTCTAGTACTCAGTAACATGTTCGAAGTTCTTTATTATTAATTATTCAAGCACGTCTTTTGCCAAAGGCAGCATTCAGACAACCATAAATTTCTCAACATGGATTGTTATCATTCCCCAAACTGAAATCACACTTCAAAATCTCAAAATTACCATATAAGGAAAAGCTCTACGTAAAATGACGTTGAGTATTTGTATTAATTTTTATGCATGTAAACATGACTTTTTTGTACAATATTACATTTAAATATGTTTAAATATAAATTAGTTTCATTAATTTGATGCAGGGTTTTCCCATGCTGACTAGAGTGACCAAAACTGGGACCACGGGACTGCGAAGATAAGCGGCGAAGCAACACAAATACGCAAACAGAAAGTATTCTGACTGTACAAAGTAAATGTCATCGTGAAATAAAGCGAAATTCCGGACATTTCACGTATTTTAGGTCCCAAAAAGGAGGCCAAGTCCGGGACCTCCAGACCTGACATCACATTCACTACAGTCCCAATAAATATAGTTTGGCCGTCATGGTAATTGTACTGCATTAATTACTAATCTCTTACACAAAATGTTAAAATTAATTTGTATTTAAAAATACGTCAGGATATTAACGCTGTACCACACATTTAGTTCGACTAAGTTACTGATTTCACAGCAAAAAGATAAGTAGCACTAGCCTAAAACTGAACGTAGTAAAAGTAATTTTGTATTTCAGCTCTTTTGTAGTTTACTAACCGAGAACCGCTTCCCGAAATGTACATTTTTTTAGTAGTATATAAGAAAGAACGGGTGATTTGTGAAGTAAAAACGCTTTTCCTTCAGCGTTCCGGCGACGTTTATGAGGGTTCCGCCATCCCGGCATGGCTCACGGCAGCACCTCCTATTCAGTTCCGGCACACCGACTGTCCCGCAGAACCGACCCCAGATCAGTTTCAGACACGCCGCTCTCCTCACACACGGGCAGTGCTGCGAGAACGTCCGCTGATCTGAGGCCGGCTGGTGATGGCGCTGGGACGGCAGAGTCTCTTATTCCAGGAAACGGGGCTGCAGACTGGCAGATAGTTTGAAACTGTATTGACAACATGGTGACTAAGGAGTGAAGGAGGACGGCAGCATGGTGTTCGAGACGCTGGTCGTGGACGTGCTGAACCGCTTTCTAGGGGACTATGTGGTGAACCTGGACAGCTCGCAGCTCAAGCTGGGCATCTGGGGAGGTAAAATCTTCTAGAAATGTCCGGGGTGAAGGGGAGGTGGGGCAAATCACTCGAGGTATTGGGCAGCAGCTTCATAAGTGTCAGTAGCAAATGATGAGGCGTGTTTAAGATCGTCCTTCACTGGGGGAGCAATAACGCAGTTACATCGCTGTGTACTTACATACATACCAGCATATAAATGCGTTTAAATGCGATTCACTCATGCGACTGGTGTCATTAAGCAGCTGTCACTGAGAGTTGACTTTTTGTTCCCATAAAGCGTGCATCGGCAGTGCGGAGCTGTCAGTGTTATGGCTTTCAGCACTGCCTGCTCATACCTCTGATTGCGCCGATTTCCTCGTTTTTCCTGTTCCTCTCCATCTGACTCCCGATGTACATTAAGGAAATTGACTTTTTCTTTTTTTCTTGAGGCAATGAAGACAGCAGAAAGACTGACAGACAGCAGCTGTTTAGTTGCGGGGTAAAGCTCTGCGCGTCAGTGCGGTCGAGGCAAAACCTAGAAAATAAGTTTACTGTATCGCAATTCTTGAAGTCGTTACTGTTTGTGCAGCACGTAACGTTTTTTTGGCTACGACGAGACGATCTAGAGCACAACATGTCTGTGTGTTATTAGTTTTTAAAACCAGCAAAACAGGTCATCGCCGTCAAATTGCACTCGTTTTCACGTCGCCTTTTGCATTTACATTGGGAACACATTCTGACCGCACTTATATATACCCATGTGGAAATGCAAATGCGTAGCCCTGTACAATATGTCTAGAAAATAAGGTATTTACACTTTAGTTCATGGACATCTTATGGAGCCCTAACATATCACTGCCGGGTGGATATCCACACCCCCGCTGCAGTCCTCTGTAAGTGTGGCAGCCACTTGTAACTGCACTTTACCACAGGGTCGGATTTGCCGTGTAGAGCTGCAAACCTTTATTCGTTTTAATTCACCTTTAGTGTGCATCGAGCAGGAGTTTTCCTTGAATGTTGAACAGAAGCATAATGTGTGTCATAACTGGGGGGTTTTAGATTAAGTTTTACAAATGTCAGGCGCTGTGCTGATAGGAGTATTTGATGATGATGTCCATCGAGGATCCTGCCTGCTCTTTCTGGTGATACCTGGTCCCGAAGTGGTTTCTTGTTTTTTTAGTGAGATGCATTTGTGAATTCAAAGTTTGTTTTACTTCAGCAGTGCACATCTCAGACTGTAGCAGACTGCTAAAACATGCTGGCAGCGGCATTGTCGTCACACAGCATGGCATGTATCACCTCCCTAGATTGGCATATCACCAGTGTGATTTGGGAGGGCAGGGAGGGAGGTAACAGAAACTGTTGAGGCCAAACTGAGGAATGGGGGAACTAGGGGTCCGCATGTAGTGATAACCCCACAGCTATTGCACGCAAAGTTAGTTGCTACTGTCCACTCCCCCCCCCCCCAACATCCACAGCACATAGCAGTAGCAGTTGTCTCTTGTTACAGGTGTGCATAACAACAGCTCAAAACGAACAACTCAGAATTCTGGGTATTTTGGAATGAAAAGAATTGGAATTTATTCCATGAACCTAATGCTGTGTAGTACAGATCCTCTGTATTATGACTGACAATGCACTGCTACCTTCTTACTAAAACTGTAAGCAAAAGTGTTTCAGTAATCTAATATTATCCTGGCTTTTTCCCCTTGTCATTCTTCTCTAAACAATACAGTATAACAACTATTTACATAGCATTTGGGTTAATAATGTGATGCTAATTTCTTTGTGTCCATATGGTTTACTTTAAAAGTGGTTAGGTTAAAAAGGTTAAAAAAAAGGTTTAAAGTGTTAAAAATTTGAAAATAAACATAAATTACTTGCATACTTTATATTTTTGCAGACCTAGTCTTACATTGCTGGTTTAAATTTAATTTTGAGAAAATATTTGGGGAATGACGGCAGAAATGTCAATGTGGTGTAACTGTGGAACTGCGCAAAAAAATTCAACTTGCTTAAAATAGGTGAAATTCTAAATAAAGGACCCTGTCATTTAGTTTGGCATCTTACATTAGAACTATTTAATAGAAAATAAAAGTAATGGAAAACCATTGTTCTGAATATTATAATTAATTTGGGGATTCGCGTTAGTCAGGTCAACTTCCCTTAATGTCAAGGTGGTGTAACCACCATTCAAGGAGCCATTTTGTTCATATCGTGCAAGAAATCCATGGAACAGGAAATAATATGACAGCGACGAACCCATGATGACCCTAACTGTTGCATGCCAAGGTTAGTAACTCTCTTTAACATAGCTGATCATTCAAGAAAATTTGACATTTTTAGGGTATGGTGAGATATGGTTAGGTTTGTCAAATGGTATGACCCCTGGAAAACATTGACAATTCATCATAATTATGAAAATGAATAATTACTTTAAAAATTATGTTTGAAACATTCACACTATGGCCATGTGCTTAGATAAGTGTCCATGATAATGCCTGTCAAATATAATTTTTCTCAAATGGTGTAACCAGTTACTCCATATGTGTATTCCATTCACTTACAGTTGTAAGCAATATATAATTTAATATATGAACATAATTTCATATTGTAGCACAGTGAAGTGGATGAACAGTAACTGGTGAACATAAAACGGGGGCAACTTTAAAAGGCCTAAAACATTAATAATTCAGTAATAGGAGAAACACAAAGATTAAAATTTACATCTGAAAAAATACAATTTATTAAATTTCTGCTATTTCATAATTAAAACAATGTAACAGAGTCTGTTTTCCCTTCATAGATGCCACTTCCAAACATGCAAAAAGCGGCTTGTCACAGAGAATAAGTTTACGCTGATCCCGAACCATTTACCTTGTCAAAAGACATGAAAGGTAGCTGACATACACAGACACAAACACACAGACACATGGACAGATGAGTTTTTACCCTGACTTGTCGTTGCAAGATATTTTTCTTAAATCACAATATAATGTATTTTTGTTGTTAGATTTCTTGTCTACATTGAAATTAATGAAACACCAAGTTCAGTTGACCTTGTTGACTGTTATGCTTGATTTTCAGTGTCAATTTCTTCAACAAACAATGGCCCTTCACTGTAGAAGCAACATGGTCAGGTGGTGTAACTGGTTTGTGTCAATTGGCACACCTCATTGTGGTTTACCCCTTACACACTACGCCATTTTATAAAAGAGACTTGAGCATCCGTGGATTTTGGTATCTGCAAGGTATCCTGGAAACAATCCCCGCAGATACCGAGGGACAAATGTATATGTTTATACGTTACCAGTCAAAAGTTTGGACACACCCACCCATAGAGAGGTTTATTTGTACTATTCTCTGCATTTTATAATAATTATAAAGCCATCACAACTGTAAAATAGCATATATGTAATTATGCACTGAACAGAATAGGATTAAACACGAAAATTAAAGTGTTGGGGGGGAGGTTCTGGGGGTTGGGAAAATACATCATTACTTTTTTTTAGAGTAGACTGCTCACTCCTGCTATAAGTGCAATGCTCAATGCTCGAATTTCATTCTCCACTAAATTAGTATGAGATGGAGATCACAGTGAAAAGGGTGTGTTTGTTTTTGTGTAATGCAGTTATGAAGATAATGGGAAAACACTATCATGTCTTTTTTAACAGCAGTAACTGTGGCTCAAAGCCGACATGCTAATTTAAACAAAGAAAAACCCAGAAAGAATTCTGAAGATTGCCAAGCAATACCTGTTTTAATACATCACAGGAAGCAGCCTTCATTTGTGGTTTGTATTTTTTATGTAAATCATTTAGAGAGTGACTTTCTCTGGCTAGCAATGATGTTCTTGTTAAGCATATTTGCTCATTTATTAATTCAACTTGAATCAGACAAACATGATTGTTTTGATGTAAACTTGTTCTGCAGTTAGGCCTACTGGATGGGGAGTTACAGAACAAGTTCTCCTGCAGTTTATGTAGGGAGTTGGAGAGCCAGGCTCTCATTTGCTTCATTTGTGCAGTTTGAAGGTTTTGCCTGTGCAGTGACAGTGAAACACAGAGGTTCTTGTTCTCTGTTCCTCACCGCACAGGCAGCCTTCATTGTCAGATTACTCTTCGGTTTGCCTCCCCTTTCACTTTTACCTGCTGTCTGTGTTCTGTGTCTCATGACTTTCCGCTTTCCTGTTTCCCTTGCCAGATTTAACCAAAGCTTTCAAATAAAGCGTTTGGGACTAGTCTCTGCCTGGTAATCCTAAAGTAAATACACAAGTTCTTATGTAAGGTTACTTTCATAAGTGAATTAGGCTGGGAAGCTTGTTGACGAGCTCAAATAACCACTGCTTCTCCGGCGTACTGCAGCAGTCTGGGTATCAACACTCGGGCATTCATATCTTCCCCTTAAATTTTAATGGTGGTTATTTGCATATATTTGTTTCGCTTGTTCAGAAAATGCAATCTGCGCAGTTCGTATTGCTTCTGACTTGCTAAAGTGTAGCTCTGCTGCTAATCTTTTAAAACTGTGTAAGTATTGTAGTGGAAATTAATGTGAAACTGCAGTTCATTTTTTTTCTTTTTTTTTGTGTACTGTCAGTGTCCTGGTCATTTGCGTAAAAAGATAAATATTTTCTACTAGCTGTCTGTGCTTATCACAACCTCCTATTCATGTGACTTTTAGATTATGATGTTTGACTTCCTGTTAACTTTGCCTCAAGAGTTGAGCTATAGTGTTGTTGTCTGAAGGTGTTTTGATGTAGCTGCCAGGTGTTCCACAAAGGGATCTTTTTAAAAATTCTGTTAATAATTAAACAGACACAAGCCTTCCTAACATATCTCATTGAAGCCTCAGCACCCAGAGATGTGTCCTTCTGCTTCCTTTCCTTTGAAGTAACTAATACTGTGCAATACTCTGCATATACTACAATTATTAGTACTATGTTTATTGTTTTTCTTTGCATTTTGGTTTGGAATGTAACTTTGTTTTATGACACTTACACAGTAGTAGGTGACATGATGATAAATTATCATGACTGGTTGCAGATGTATGTATGATAAGTGGTACAGAGTTATCGCAAATATTGTGATGCAGCACTACATATACATTAACTTTAATTTAGCCGACACTTTTGTTTAAAGTGACGTACAAGTAAAGCAAATAGCACATTACAGACATGCATGCTGTCAAGGAGCCGACTAAGCAGATGTGTGGGTTGGCTGAGCTTCCAATGAATGCCTAGTTACAACTGCACTACTTAACAGTATTATTATAACTACAGAACAAACCGGCAACATTCTCCTACATACATTCAAATTTGGTTACTTTGTAAATAAAACAATAAAATTATGATCTATTTTGTGGATTGTGATTCTTTTGGCCATATCACCCATCCCTACATAGACATCGAAGATGATTGCGTACATTTTCATTTATGTAGGGCTCACTAATATGCTATTATTTATGTGTGCAATGCTTTTTTTTTTGCAGGTGATGCAATACTAAAGAATCTTGAAATAAAAGAAAATGCATTGGTAAGTTGACATAACAAAATATGCATCCTAATCCTCGGCACAGAAGCGAGAATGGAAACTGTTGTTTAACCTCAGTGCTTAATTACCCTTGATTGAACTGTTTGCTGAATGAATCTGTTTAATAACATCAGGTGGTTGAACCCCTGTTATTTTCAGTCATATTTTCGCCATTGTTATATTGGACAAATTACTCTATAAAGCCTTAGTATGGCTAAGGCAAGCTTATACATATTTGACTATTAAGTATGGTCAGATTATGGAAGAATAAATAATTTTATTAGCACACTTTGCCTGACCAAGTTTTTAACTAGTTAACTAGGGAAATCAGGTAAATCTAAATGGATAACCTCTGACAGGGGCTCTGGAGGACAGAGGTGCTTGTGACTGATTTAGAGTACATGAAAACCGAATTCACATTCTAATAAAAATAAACAAACAGTGCTGTATATTTGCTGTGTTTTCATTGTTCCTCTCATTCTATTTCCAGAGTCAGTTGGATATTCCATTCAAAGTCCGGGCTGGACACATAGGTAAGGGCTTTCTCTCTGCAGCTGTGTTTTGACTGTGCTGCTGATTGCCAGGTGTTTTTTTAATACTTGGGTAGCACCATGCAAATTTATTCTTGAACATTGTTTGTCGCCAACTGTAACACAGTGGTGGTACTGCTTATGAGTTTACTGACAGTGACATCACAACCTGGTCATTCTCAGTATTAGATGCTCCCGGTTTGTCTGTGACAGTTTATCGTAATTTAATCAATTTGGGCTGCACAGTACCTCAGTCAGTAGCACTGTTGTCTCACCCCCGGTATTGCGGGTTTGATTCCTGCCCCCTCTCTTTGGGTATGGAAGTTCTCCCCACATTTTTTGTTTTTTTGTGTACAGTGGGATCCCTGTATCCATGGTTTCTGTAACCGTGGTTTTAGTTATCCACGGTTTACCATGGTCTGAAAAAAATGGGAAAATTCCAGAAATAAGTGGTTCATAAGTTTCAAACCACGTCCCAACTGAGTACATGCTATAAGATGGTGAAATCCGCCAGTCCAGTTGCGCCCAGTACGTGACTCTTCTCCCTTTTTTCCCCATACCCACGCTTCATTGTCCCGTCATCTCTTGATACATGATATTTTTTCATGGCTCTATTGTCTCTTGAGAATTAGGCTAAAACGTCAGAATCCTTTCATTCCAGAGAGAGAGTGCAGTACTGTATACTAATGTACAATGTAGTTTATTATTACTGAATTTAATGTTGGTGATGTCTTACTGTGTGTAATTTATGTATGTACATGAAAATCATGTTATATATGGGGTTTGCAGATGGCTCGCTGTTTTCCGCAGTTTCGGCTATCCGCAGATATGGGGGACTATTGTAGGTTCTCCAGTTATCTCCCACAGTGTAAAGACAAGCAGTTAAATGAACTGCAGTCTTTCAATAGTGTGGGAGTATGTTTTGGTGTGCCCTTTCATAGTGTCCAGGGCATTCGCCTGTCTTCTACCCTGTGTTGTCTGAGAGAGACTCCATCCCCCCACAATTCTGTAATCTATAAGCACAAGATGGATGGATGACTGGATGTAATATACTCCATCCATCTGTCCATCGATCCATCCGTCCATCCATCCGTTTTCTGCAGCCAGTTCACCGTAGCGCGTTTTTGGGCTGTGTGGGGAAACTGGTGTATATGGAGAAAACTCCACGACAATACGGGGGGAACATGCAAACTCGACACACATGAATCCATGGTGGAGACTCGAACTCTGGCCTCTGATGTGAGACAACAACCACTGTGCCACCCCAATGTAGTATACTCTTAACTAAACTCACTTTCGTGATACATCCAAAATTTTTGTAAAAAATTTTACACAAATGCAGTTAAAATAAATTTGAATAGTAATGTTTTGTGAGTCATGGGCCAAGTGTCTCATTACTGCAACATGTGGTCATGTCCTTGGCAACATCATTGATAGCTGAGAGCAAGTTTTCCCTGCTTTTGCTGTTATGCATCATGGAGTGGTGAAAGTGAAAGAAACGAAATGGAGTGGTCTTCATGTCTTCTTAAACCCCTCAACATTCACGTCGTCCTCTCCAACATACTCTATTCTGTACCACCATGAGTTCTCATCATTCTATGCCTTCATCACTTAAAAGCTGTTCACTGTTGTAAATGGATGAATACTGGCTTGGGCTGAAAAAGCAAATGCTGATCGGCGATCCTATGTCTGTGGTATCACCTTTCTCCATTGTTCCTGATCGGCGAGGTGGACACACGTGCGTGTGTCTGTGTAATGACCGCCGCCTTTTTCAGCACGGGGCCTTTTCAGTGTAACTGGCTTCCTGATGGCTCGGCGACAGCTGACTGGATGCAAGAGCAGTGAAGAGTAAATGTAGGTTAGGCATTCGGCAAGTACCACAGCCACAGTCCACTATAGTTGCCGCTAGACATGGGTGGAGCATGTCAGTTGCCTCTGGGCAGGGAAGCCAGTCCATAGAACCATGTTATACCCTGCGTCTTTACCAGTGCCTTTTGTTTGTATTGGGCTGACAAACCTCTGGGTGTGTGTCAGGGGAGGGGCCTGCCAGCTGAGTTTTCTTCATTTCTGCTTGTCTCCTTAGCTGGCCTTAGCTGGGGCCAGCATTCTGTCTGAAAACCTTGGTCAGTCGGTGTTCATTTCGGCCGTGGGCTGCACTGTAACTGAGACGTTACTAAGCCAAACTGATTTTCTTAGGGCGCCTGGAGCTGAAGATACCATGGAAGAACCTGTATACGCAGTCCGTGGAAGCTACCCTGGATGGAGTCTATCTGCTAATTGTGCCCACTGCCAGTAAGAGTTACTGACTCTGTTACTGTACCTGAAAATGCACAGTCATTAACTAGCATAGTCAATAACAATATAAGGTACCTTTTTTATATCTGGGAAGATGTAAAATGAATTTCCATGAACAATCATACTTGATTTTATTTAATATTAATATCTATTATCGATATAGTTTCAAGCTGTTGAAAGGATCAGATATCCTTTTTTTTGAAGGAAGATTGGCATTGGGGCTATAATACTTGTGTCTGGCTTAAAATACTTGCTGTTATAGACCCAAGTGATCAGACCTAACAACACCCATGATTAATATATATTAGCCACACACAGGATTTTTGCTGGAGATGTCCATGGTGTTTATATAGCACCAGAAAGATGTGTAAAGTTTGTGTCACCACTGCATCAGACTGTCTGGTGCATCTCAGCAATACTGTAGCTGCTGTTAATTATGCATGATGCAGCCTTAGGCCTGATGCCTGCCAGTGGTGCTGTAAGATCGGAACTCCCCAAGTGCTTCTCATCAGCACCTCTCGAAGACAGCTGAAGACTGATTTCTGTTAACGACACTATGTGCTGAGACTGGGGGATGCGCGGTGATTGTCCGGACTGGCCTTCACCGATCCGGTTTGACTTTTAGGTATAAAATATGATGCAGAGAAGGAGGAGAAGCACCTCCAGGAGTCCCGGCAGAGGGAACTGCAGAGAATCGAGGAGACGAAGCAGAAAGCAGCGGAGCAAGGTGTGCAAAGCGTGCCTGTCCTTTTCTATTCCTCTAATACAGGCTTTCGCTCTACCATCTGTCCATGTGCTGTAACAGTAGAACATTTTTACAAAGTAGTATTATAGTGTAAAATGAGCTACATAGCATAAATCTTTGGCACTGAGTGAAGATAATCATAAACAGTATTGATTCAGCAGATTGTAATATAGATGTTATCGGCACTGGTGGATTATGTACGTTCAGTCAGCAAAAAAGCAGGAGCCACACCGTGGCATTGTGGGTAAGGCTACATATCCCAAGCTCTTACAAGGCAGAACAGTGAAATGTGTATAGACTGAAGGGCCATTAACAATTTACAGTTGAAAGACAAAAACAGATAAAACACTCAAAAGCCAAGGTGTCCGTAACCCTGTGGACAGACACAAAAAAAGGGTTTTTAATCATTAGTATCAGTATAGAATAGGATGTGGAATAATATTAATGCTATTATAGAAACAGAAAAGTAAAAGAGATTTTGGTAAAAATTTGATTCAGAAATTGTATGCGTGTGTGCGTTTACAACTATGAGGCATTCATAATTTGTTCCTTTTGGTTGACAGAGAACCCAAACGAAGAGAAGCAGGACACATTTGTGGAGAAGCTGGTGACTCAAGTGATCAAGAACCTTCAAGTGAAGATCTCCAACATTCACATTCGATATGAGGATGATGTGAGTGTCCTGCTAATATGAATGCTGTTTGTGTTCTGTGGCGTTTCCACGGATGCCTTTATACTGGGGAGATTAACCTTCGTCAGTGAAATATTAACCTGCGTTTTCTAAGATTCATAGTTTGATTGTTTCATCAGTACGCCTGTGTGACCTCTCTGTTGATGGCTAGTGTTTACCTGTCCCTCCCAGGTAACGAATCCCACTTCACCTCTCTCATTTGGAGTGTCGCTGCAGAATCTCAGTCTTCAGGTACCCCACGCCCTCACACATTTACAAACTTAAACTGTTTTGTCACTTGACTCACTCCATGATTTTTTTTGTGGGTAACACTGTGTCACCTGTCAAACCCAGACTGCGGATGAAAATTGGAAACCGTGCCTGCTCGATGAAAAATCCAAGCTATTCTTCAAGGTAAACCGATCCACTGCTTCTAGTGACTTCATGTACTGAGGAATAAATGGTACTTGGGTATAAAGAATATGATTTTCCCAACATTACTTCCATTTCTGTAGATCTAACTGCACCCAGTCCACACCTCGTGTAGGAACAAACCCGCACATACACTGATTGAAAATGTGCTTGGACAGTCAGCTCCTGTTTTCACACGTCAATCTCGTCCAGTATTGATGTTCCACTGCTGCATCCTCAACTCCCTTACTTGCTGGGCCGGTGTTTAACTTGCTTTTTCTTCCAGTTTACTTTCAGCCTGTAATTACGCATTTCTTTACATTTCTTGTTACAGCTCGTCCGTCTGGACAATCTGTTTGCTTACTGGAATGTGAATTCTGAGATGTACTCCAATCACAATCCAGACGAAGCCCTGGTGAGGCACATGTCCCATTGTTCAGTTTGTCGTTATTATGGACGGGTTCAGCTGCGATGACTGAATACCCACATAGATATAGCGGAGAATGTGCCTATTTATAAAGGTCACCTCGTGGCATATTTGGCATATTTCTTTCCTTTCAAAATGGCTGAGTGGCATAGAACATTACCATAAAATTGTGCATAATGTAGAGGGACAATGGATAATCCTCCTAATGGGTACTGGGCTAGCCGTGTTTCTCTGTTACATTTAGCCAAACTGCTGCTTTCTTTCTCCTCTGTGTTTGTCAGATGTGTTTGAAGGACAGTGTTGCAGTTCACAACGCGATTCCAGAGGACTATGATTTCAGTAAGTACTGCAGCAAAGCACATCCTTTATTTTATCATTCTTTTTTGTCTTAAACAGACAGTTTTTGTTCGTTTGTTTGCCTTTATGAAATTTTATCAATGGAACGGACTGAGCATTTTGTTCAAAAAATGTTTCCGTGTAACTGTTTGTTTACTCTGGTTTTTCTCAATATGCTAGTTTTTCGTCCAATATCAGCCAACGCTAAACTACGCATGAACCCCCGGTCTGACGTAGACTTCTCGTCGCCTAAAGTGGACCTGGTGGTGAACCTCCCAGAAGTTGCCATTAAGCTTAACAGGCCACAGGTAAGGGACACGTTTCCTATCATGTTCCCAAATTGCTGGCCCCTGGTTTCTCTACCCTCTGTCTGGCTGTGCAGTAAGGGTTTGATGAGGATTTTTTGTGTGCTGAGGAGTGGAATGACATTGGTAATTGTTCCGAGGCTCACTGAGGGAATTTTATTGGCTGCAGTCAAATAGATGACTTTAGGGAACCTAAGGTTAGACCTGAAAAATAAAAGGAGCCTATTTTATAATCATTACGTCAGATAAAGACGGAGTAGCTTGGAATTTCAATTAAATTCTCAGTCACTGGTACTATAATAACAAATAAATAAGTTCACAAAAATCTGTTGTGATTAATGGCCACATTTCCACTATATACTCAGTGGTCTGCTTGACGGGTTCACAACCTGTGCAGTCGGAGGTGCCTTGTTATTCACCACTGTCATACTGAGCTGTTATTTTTCTATTCGTGGCCTTCCTGTTAGCTTTAATGAGTCTGGTCATTCTCCTCTGACCTCACTCATTAACAAGAGCTATATCAGGAACAGATCTGCCACTGGCTGGATATTTTTGGTTCATCACACCATTTTATGTAAACTCTAGACACTTTAGTCCCAGGAGGGTGGCTGCTTCTGGCACCGAAACACTTAGATCAGGCGTTGTGGGGGTTCTAATGATTAATTGAACAGGAAGTGAACCTTTTCTACGTGCTGTATATATTTGGTTGCATCCACATGATTTGCTGTTTGGAGGAGCAGGCCAATTGCATTTTAATACATCAGTGTGTATGAAGTACCTGTACATACCTGACCATCTTTAATCTATTTTGTAGCTACATTACCACACATTGGTAAATTACTACACTATTGGTTTATTGCTCTTTACGGCTTTGTTTTTAAATGCTTTTTGTGACTTGCTTGCCTCTCTTCTCCCTTAACTGTTGTTGAACAACTGTAGCAAGATAATTTCCCTTCCAGGATCAATAAAGTTTTTCTGATTCTGACTCTGAAGAAGGTATACCTAATGAACTGGTTACTGAGTGTGTATATATATGCTTTGTGAAGTTGTGTGTGTGTGTGTGTGTGTGATGTCAGATCTAACTGGCCGCTTTCTCTCCATTCAGTATGTCAGTATGCTGGAGCTTCTGGGATCTGTCGATTTGATGTCCAGGAATTTACCGTACCGGAAGTATCGTCCTTGCATTCCCGTTCACAATAATGCATACACGTGGTCAGTATTATTAAACTATATTACAATGTTTTCAGCACAGTCGGTATCTAGTTGGTGCAGTGTTAATTCCTGTTTAAGGCATTACACCATGTTTGACCAATCAGGTGGCAGTATGTAATAACCGGCGTCCTGGAGGTGAACGTAAAGCCACGGCTCCACATGTGGTCCTGGAAGCATATCCGCAAACATCGGCAGAAGGTCAAGTCCTACAAGGAGTTGTACAAGAAGAAAATAACGAACAAGAAGCCCAGTGAAGACGTGCTGAAGAAGCTGGAGGTAGGCAATCCATTCTGCACACACTTAAAATTTGATTGGTTTAGAGATAGGGAAAGAGGTATTATTAATTCCCAAGGAGATATTCAGGTGCAAACAGCAGCAACATCAAATATGAAATTATTAGAAAATAAAGACCAAATGACAAGGTATCTAAATCTGAAGGCAATCTGCTCTGGTATGTTTGCATAAACTGCCTTGTTCTGCATGAATGTGTGCTTTATGTGTGTGTGTGTGTGTGTGTGTGTGTGTGTGTGTGTGTGTGTGTCTAGGAACCAGAGACAACACTGGATATTTTCAACATCACGCTAGCACGTCAGCAGGCTGAGATGGAGGTATGAGATCACCATATGTCACTTATTAATGCCTAAACACAGCTAATGATCTGCAAGCCCAAGTCCATTAAGACGTTTCAAATATTTATAAACTTTAATAAGTCATAATAAGTAAACTTTCTTGCATCTCTATGTGTGCGGTGAATATCAGCGAATGGCTGGTTTACGCGTTAGTGATAATCCTGTCAGCGGTGACCCAGTAATTCAGCCTCTGCCTTGTGTTGTGGTTGTCAAGGCTATGAAGGCTGGTCTGCGGATTTACCGCCCTGGTGTGAAACCAGAGGAGGAGCAGACCCAAGGGTGGATTGCCTGGATGTGGAGCTGGACCGGGGATGGTGGCACGCAGAAGGATAACAAGCCTGGAGGTCAGGCAGAGTTCACTCCAGAAGCCGCCCAGGGGGGCTTTGGGTTTATGCTCTATTGTAGTCACCAATCACCCAGACCCTCTGTGCATGGCCCAGTTTGCTGTGTGTGGGGCCCCACTCAAAAAGTCACTTCAGGGCTTCCCATCCCACAGTGTAATAACTGTTTTAGCCGACTGGGGCCGTCCAAACCTATGGACCCAATGCAAATGCTTGTGGTCAACACCACCACTGTCTCTGTGGTACCCATCCTCACGAGAGAAATTGTGTCTGGTCACTGCTGTTTAAGCTACGTTTCTGTCACCTATAGGCTCTCCTCATTTCATGGGCATAAGTGGCCTTATATTTATTTCTGAAATCCATATTCTCGGCTTTTTTTAAATTGTGTCACCTGATTCTCTCCTGTAGTTTGTCCTAGAAGAGAGCAATATGCCGGTTTGCCAGATACACCGGTGGGTGAATAAGGGAGATTCATGAGCAGACGGTGGTGTCCCGTTTGCAAGAGAGCCATGCTTTGTTGTGTACTGATGTTATTTCTCTGCAGGTTTTGATGAACTGATGACCTCTGCTGAAAAGGCCAAACTCTACACTGCCATTGGATACAGCGAGACTGCTGTTAATCACAACCTGCCAAAGAATGTGAGTGACCCCTGCTTGACCTGTCAGTCGCGGTTAGTCTAGGTGTCTGTGTGGCACGTAAACTTTACTTCTGCATATTCACCCCGTTAGGTGCCCCTTTAGGAATTGACAGCGGTCACTCAATGACATGACTCCAAGGTGAATTTAAAGCTGATTTTACAGTACAGTATGTGTATATTTGTTTTAGTTTGAAGACATGAAGATTAAATTCCAGTTGCAAAGCTTGTTTGTGTCAATCAAGGAGAATGAAGACAAGCCGGAGATAATCAAGCTCGCCGTCATTGATCTGAGCGCTATGCTAACACAGAGGCCTGGAGCACAAGCTATAAAGTATGTATGGGATTTAAGCAGCCACACCTCACAGAAAGTCTCTCTTTATGATTCTACCCTTTGTAATGTAAGGCTTTGATGTTCCTGTTTAGCCTGGGTCTTCATTTCACTTAACCCACCTACCAGTCAGCTTGGTTTGGTGACATCTGTTTTCAATAAATGAAGTAGGATCAAGGAG
Organism: Mormyrus iriodes; assembly: GCA_011763525.2. Lineage (NCBI taxonomy): Eukaryota > Metazoa > Chordata > Actinopteri > Osteoglossiformes > Mormyridae > Mormyrus > Mormyrus iriodes. Next base: position 29,297,583 of record JAAGVU020000040.1, read on the forward strand.
GATCTCTGATTCATCCCTGGAGGTTACACACACTCACACAGTCACAGTTTTTTGTCATCTGAATTTAAGTCGGAAGTGAGCAGAGCTGTCACTGCTAAAGATACCCCTCCTGTGTAGTCAGCCAGTGTTTCACTCTTAAATCATTCCAAGTAAGCTGGATACTGACAAATATATACACAATCCTGCAGAATCTCGACTCAGCTGACCTCCTTCGAGGTGACCGGGCTGCCTCGGCACAACTGTTCCCCCACCTTGCTATCCTCGCGGAACGTGATGACCGAGCACCAGAACCCCTTGCTGAGTGTGGTGTTCGAGACCAACCCCCTGGACGGGTCGTCAGATCAGCGACTGCACGTTGAGTCTCAACCACTGGAGATTGTCTATGATGCAGTGAGTAACTCGCCAGTTCATTCATTTTTATTATCTGCAGTAGCTGGCGTAGTGGTTAAAAACATTGGTGACCATTTTCTTAAATGGACCCTGCTGTTATAGCCTGATGTGAGTGAACTGGACTGTAAATATAAATGGGTATTTGTCAGCTTAGTAAGTTTGCTTAATACTTAATGCGAATATACTGTAATTTATTTGTTTTTAATTATTGTTTATTATTTAATATTGTAGTGGTTTTAGTCACAAATGAGAGTACATGTTTTTTTTATTCAGAATACTACAGTTTGTTTTACGCTGATGGAAAGCAAATGTTCCTTTTGTGACGATTAACGAAGCATGTTATATTTGTAAGATAACTATCAACAGCATGTCGGCATTTTTCCTGCCGCCACAAGACCTGGAGCTGGAGGAGCTCACGTCTGCCACCTTGATGAAGCTGGAACAGTTCAGAGACCGTACATCCACAGGTGAACCCTGCAGTTGAGGCAGTGACCCCCAACTAAAGACCAGCTGCTGCACACATACAGGCAACTGTACACAGGTTCAGATCAGGGTCATAAGGATGCTGACTGAGGAAATGGATAAGAGCCATAGCTATCATCTTGTGGCCAACACAGTGAACTTTATAATGTAGCTCATGTTCCCTGAAATGCAGCGAGTTACAGGCGATGCCCCTGGTGCGTTTTCAGACACGCCAGGCTTTAAAAGCATGCTGGTGGGTGTCACCTGACCTGTTTATTGATGTGGTCCTCCAGGAGCTCTTTGAAGGTCTGTGCTGGTTGTAGCTCCACTCATTCACTCTGTGCCAGCATGCGAGCTTTCGCAAATGCTCTCCTGCGTCATAATGATGTCCATGGTTCCATGCTTCCCCCTTTTTTATCGGTCAGCTCAATTCTTTGACTCTGTTGTGTCACACATCTCTATTAAACGTTATAAAAAATTTAAAAAAAATCCAAGACCAAATTCATCCTTCTGTCACAGCTTCAAACACATTTGATTGACTCATTGAGCTCTCCACATTCATTTATGTGTAATATGAATGTGCTGGCTCTCACACTAGGCTATGGGAAAACTGGCATACATTAGGGACATTTATATTTACTTACAATCGAGAAAGCAGGGTCAGCCAGTCTCTCTAGAAATGGGTATTAAGGGCCTTGCTCAAGGTCCCACCAGTCACTAGCAGGGCATGCCAACCCACTGAGCCCCACCCATGCCTATGTCTTTTGATTCCAGTGCTATGTGAATGCCTCAGGAATATAAGCCCTGATCACACTGATCATCACATTCTTGTTACACTCTAGTCATTACAATTGCCATTGTATCACTGTCATTGTTGCCACCCTCAGGTGAAAATCTGTCTACTACTTACATGAAAGTTTCTTGTTATAAATAATCCTACATGCTAGGAATTTTGGGAACTCGATAATGCAAAGATTATTGTAATTGTAATTAGCTTATGTTGTGATGCTGTTAACGATATACTTCAACATTGCAGTCACATGTTTGTTATCAATGCCCTTGCCTGTGTTGTTTCCAGGGCTCATGTACGTCATTGAGACACAGAAGGTGCTGGATCTGAAAGTTAATCTCATGGCCTCCTATGTCATCGTCCCTCAAAGTGGTTTTTACGATTCCTCGAAGAATGTGGTGGTCTTGGACCTTGGTAATTTCAAGGTAATTGGCTCCCCTTACCCACTTTGTGCCTTTTAAATGATTGTGAATGACTCATTTAAAGAGGATATATATGTTTATATCTGTAGAAATTATTTATTGCTGTTTAGGAAAGTATTTTCTTTTCAGTCTGAATGAATCTTATGTGTCAAGTAGGTCCCAGGTCATAACTGTCAGTATAACTGCATGACATGATTTTGAAAGGAAATATTGAATGGAATATTTATTTGTGGGTTAGTTAGGGTGGAAGGTAGGCATGGGAATGTATGCACGCAACCAAGGTACAAAGAAACTGCCTGGATGTGTGTATATATTACATTGTTGAGACCAAGCAGTCCCACAATATGATAAAAACCTGTTATTTTGACCTTACGGGGACATTTTTGGTCCCCACAAGGGGATACTCAATGTTATAAACAGATGTGACTACAATCAAAAAGCCAAAAATGCCGAAAAAATTTGTTTGGTTTCTTATGGTTAAGGTTAAGGCTGAGTAGGGGTTAAGGTTGGCATTGTTGGGATTAGGGTATATCTTATATCTGTGTCTGTCTGTGTGTGGGGAGTGGGTAGTGAGGTGCCCTAACATGGACAAAGATAGGAAGGAATGTACAGACTGTAGATCTAGTATGTTACTTCTTTCCTTACAATGCACTGCTGATGTCTGTGTTGTCTAATGCTATTGAAGCCTCTACACAAGTCCCTGCCACCTATCCAACTTATTCCTGGGGACACTCCTGTTGAAATGATTTCCGGTGAAGCAGCGGAAGTGCTCATAAGCAGCAACAACTTATTATGCTTTTGAGTGGCTGGCCACCCACAACTGTCCATTCAAATGCATATATGGCATTATATATATTTCTTTTGGGGGGGAGATATTTATTTCTGTGTTATTAGCTTTACCTGAAATGGCTTTACTGAGCTCAGGTACATGTTGCGCTGTTCGCGGCTGTACTAATAACTTGGGGTGTGTGTTGATATCGGCATGACATGGGAATCGGCTGATAAGCTCAGAAACATTGATTCACTCCCGCTTTTCAAATCTAAACTTAAAACCCATCTGTTCAAGCTTGCTTTTTCTTTG
>JAAGVU020000040.1:29300827-29313878 GCA_011763525.2 Mormyrus iriodes
TTATTATTAACTTGTATTTTTGCATTCACTGTACGGTGCCCTTGAGTGTCTAGAAAGGCGCCTAGAAATAAAATGTAGTATTATTATTATTATTAAAAGCTTAAAAAGCTCAGTGTCAGCATCGGCTGAAAATTTCTGGCGATGAGGGTGACCTGTTATCGCTGCGCACGCAACGATGCAGGATGTAGAAGAGTGCCAGCAACAAGCTTCAACATGTCAGCTGTATGGACGTATTTTGACGTACAGTTGGCCCTCCGTATCCACAGGCTCCGCATCCACAGATCGAAAATATATATATATATATAAATCCAGAAAGTTTTTTTCTCTTTATAATTATATTTTCTATATGTACTTGTATTTTAAATATTCTGTTTTATTGTATGGCTTTCTTTTTCAAGTCATTAAACAAAATCAATCTGTAAGTGTTGAAAGTTACTGACGTGTACTATATAGTTAGTGTACAGATTTGCGTCCACATCTGGGACCATCTGTATATCTCGATAGTAATAGGGGAGAGGCAAGACATTAAGTACAGTACTATAATATACACATGGTACTCTTCAGAAAAAAATAGTTTTATAATAAAAAGTGATACACCTGCTAACTTCACTACATTCACTTTCAGGCATCTCTCAATCGGTGTATATGGACCTTGGACATAAATGCGATCGGACTTGATCAGGCGTAACTCTTGAATTCACTGAGTTCTTCAGACTGACCCATTCTTTCTCAAATGTTTGTAGACCTGACTGCATGGCTAGGTGCTTGATTTTGTACACCAGTGGCAATGGGTCTGAATGAAACACCTGATTTCAGTGATTGAGAGGTGTGTCCCAATACTTTTGTCCATATAGTGTACATCAGCATCAGCTTCAGCTAAAATGAGTTTGAAAATATCTGCATATCGAATACCTGCTAATACCCAAGCTAAGCTGAATGTGTGGCTTCAACAACAATGCTTTGATCATGCACCATAAACAAAGAAGGCCCGTAGCTGTCAATCTTTGTACACTTACCATTGCCTGCCAAATGCTGATGAATCGAAACGAAATTGGCTGAAGAACCTAAACTTAAAGAGACCATTGAAAACACTTTATGCATGTTCAAGTCACTTTGTTGACAAGAAACCAACAGAGGCAAGGTTGTTTATCACCTCCTTTAACAAAAGGCATCCAACCTTGTTGCTACGGAGATATTGTTGTGTTATCTGGGCCACTTTTTCATGTTCATCCACCCAGTCATGCACCGGAGAAGGCAGGAATATGACAACATTGTTGCATTTCAGGGTTGACAGGCTTCATTCTCACATATTGATTTGTTATTTTGCTATGGCTGTTGCTCGAAAACGGCAGTTCCGCTCCAGTGGTGCAACAAATCGGAAGTCATGGCCGTAATTCACGCAAGTTATCATGGCAGCTAGGAATAAGGTTGATAACTGTACATTTGACTTCCTGTTTTTTATATTTTCAGGTGTCCAGCAAAAGTCGTAAGGAGCTGCCACAGCTGTCCGTGGGCCAAAGTACCTTAGAGGACATCATGTCCCGTGCTTATGACAGCTTTGATGTGAAGCTTACCAGTCTGCAGTTTCTCTACAGCAAGCCAGGTAAGTGCCTGGTACCATCAGCTGGATTTTTCCTGGCTTCCGTAAGAAGTCTTATCTCGAAATTATTCTTTGAAATGTAGCTGCTGTACATTTAATTTAGAGTGCCCATCCTCCTCAGTACTTCTTCGAGGTAGTTATTTGTTTCATGCATCACAGTTTTTTTGTTAATTTTCAGGGAAATTTTATTGTTTTTGTCAGAATTTCTACATTGTTAATGTCAGAGTTTCTACAGGTATACCGTATCCATGTACATGTCATTTAGTAGGTCTGTTTTCTCCAGTTCTGGTCTGTTATGAAACACGTATAGACTAATTAACATTATTGCTTTATACTACTACAGATGGGGACTGGAAAAAAGCACGGAATCTAAAGAAGTCAGAGCTCCATATTCTGGAACCTGTGGATCTGACAGTTGTCTTCAGCAGGGCCATGGTGGTGACCGATTCCAGAATGCCCAAGTAAGTGTTCATCTCGCAGGGCTACCTATGTGTTTACTTAAGAAAAAAAACTTCTTGCTTCTGTTCCTGGTGTTTGGTCTGGTTTCCTCCTGGTCATGACAACAATGTGTTTCATGTTATTTTTCAGGTTTAAAATTTCAGGCGAGCTGCCCCTGCTCTCTCTTTGCATCTCTGATGACAAAGTGCGAGGGGTCCTTGAGCTGATTGATAGCATCCCACTGCCAGAAAGTCGACCAGCCCCTCGGACAGCTGCCCAAGCTACACCCAAGGTTAGACTTATTTCACCCCCACCCCACCCTTCCCACAGCACCTACTGGGAGAATGCAACTGTTTTTATGAATATTTACATCTGTGACAGAGTTCACACTCAGGGATGCCAGCGCGCTGTGATTATGTGCTTGTATGTACCCTTTCAACTAACCAATGACTGGCCTTGCTGTGAATCTTCTCTCACTAGGGCAATAAGCAGATGTATACACCCCAGCTGACCCCAAGGAAGGCTCCAATCGCCGATCTACGACCATCTCTCCTTTTTGAATGTGGTGAGGACTTGTTTTTGTCTAGAATGTTTCCGATCTCTATGCATCAGGTGCATTATGACCTGTGTGGCATGTCATCCCCATAGGTTCAGAGGAGGATCTCTTCTTCGATGCCCCCAGCTCACCTATCGAGGATCAGCCCTTTTTCGACGTCGGCAGCGATTCTCTACCACGCCAGTCTGAAAAACGAAAGTCCCTTGTCCTTAAAGACCCTAAGAAGAACATGACCGATCTTATGATGACCTTTGAAATCAGTGTGGTATGTTTATTTCTGGAGTATTTTTTTGCACACATGATGGACTTCTGTTTTTCTTTATTTCAAACTTAAACATTTAAGCCAGAATCATATTTGTTAAAGTGGGAATAACATTTCATGATTTGTGCTTTTCAAATGTCTTTAAATCTGTCCTGATTTAACAAAACAAATTCAAATTCTTCTCAAAGTGCTTTAAATAGTAATTAGTAAAATTTGATTGTATCTAATGTATATGTAGAGAAGTTGAGTATTATTTAGGGAACATCCTCTAATAGTTGGAGTCTGCAATAGCCGACATGATTTGGTCTTTTTAGCTTTCGGTGCAGCTGTGCCGTCTCGCTGGAAATCACGAGATCACGGTCCTACATCTGGACATCGAGGGACTTGGCACGGAGCTGAAGTTTCGCACCTTTGACATGTCCTCCAACACCTTCCTTCGCGAGATCTGTCTCATGTGCCCTGAGTACATGGGTAAGAGCTCTGGGACTCAGCAGCTCCTGGGTACTCCTGTATGGTGGATTCTGTGAAGTGCTGTATGACAGCAAATATTTTTGAATGCAAATCATACAGGAGTGTGCAGGGAGATCAGGGGGCAGCCATATTCTTGACCTCTACCCAGTGAAGGATAGGAAAGAATAAGGGATTGGGACAGGAGCTCCAAGTGAAAATGCGAGTCAGTCCATGTCTGTTTTTAGATACTGAGGACAAGCCGGTTCATCTCATCACCACTTTGGACAACACAGAGGATGACCTGTTAACACTGGACTACATCAAGGTATTCCATTGTTGTTTTCTTGACTAATGGGCTTTTCTGACTGTAGTAACTTGTAGTTGTACATGTTCATCCAAATGTTATATGATCCTCATTAGATTTTTATTTACAGGCAGATAAGACTGCACCAGAATTCAAGTCTCTTTACAATAATACTGAGCAATTTATAAAGGTAAGAATAAAGCTGTAGCGTAAAACAATGCCCACGTTCCTCTTTCAGAAGCACGGCTGATGTTGGAAAAGCAATGTTTTGTGATCTTGAGTCTTTCCTTGACTTCCTGTCTCAGGTGAACTTCTCCTCGCTGGACATTCACCTGCACACCGAAGCTCTGCTCAACGCTATGAACTTCTTGACCAGCCTGCTTCCCCCCGAGAAGAAGGAGGCGCAAGAAGAACTTCCAACCATTCCAGAGGAAGAGGACGAGGAAGAAGAAAAGAAAGAGACTGCTGTCGCCAGGAAACATTGTACGACTGTTAATTCTGTTATCTTCTTATATAGAATGTAGGCAGTATAATGGAGTGATCTCTCAGCCTTGCTCAATGAAGTCCTGCTTTGAATTGAGTGTCTCTGAGTGTGCAGCCTAGCAAGTGAGGCAGTGTTGAGCTTCACTGAGCAATGTTTGTTTCTGATCTTCAAGTGCCTGCTTTTAAGTAGCAATACATTTAGGAATGTTTAGTGTGAAACTGATTTTATGGTTCTTTATTAGAATCTAAGACCTAAATTTATTAGCAATTATTTTTATTAATGATAGCTTCATAACAATCAAGGCTCATCAGTTTATTGATATCTTCAGGACATTATAATTTTTTTATTTTCTATCATTTTCCTGAATGCCAGGTTAAGCACAGAGCAATGCAGTAATATCTAATCCAGACAATGCAGTCTAAAAAGATGTTTGTATTTAATACATTAATTGTGTGTACACTTCATTTATCCTGTGTGCTTCTATCACATTTTAGATCTTTTTTATATGTTACGTGCTGTGTTTAGTTTATGTTTCATCATCTCCACATCAAAGAGTTGGCAGCCATTGATGTCAAGTAGCACTTGTTTTTTCTTCCCATTGAAATAAATGTCTTTGTTGTTAATTCTTTCCAGCTGTTAAGAAGTCTAAATTTGAAGATGTGGTGAATTTGCACATCAGAGCGGACCTGTCCTGCTTGAAGGTGTACATCCGTGGGGAAAAGGGCCGTATTTCCGAGATCCGCATTGAAGGTACTGTATGCATCTCCACTCAATAGCATGAGTCCCTTGTGCAGGTCAAGAGATGTGATGCTTATGTTTACAATCTTATTTTAACCTGTCATATATTACTGCAGTTAAAGTCTTCCTAACCATAGAATTTGCTAGAATAACTAAGGGGTTATAATTACATGACAAATGTTCTCTCAACAAAGATATTCGCTTCTAACTGTGTAGCTTTATCACTACCCTTGCTATTATACAATCTTTGCTTTTACTGTAGTACTGTACTGTGTTTTGTGTGCTGATAGTGACATCTGGTGGCAGTTTTTGCCAGTGTGTGTAATCGCCGGCCATAATTAAGTGTATAATCATATTTTGGTTTTCAAGGTCTTGTGTCTCAGATGTTGATGAGGAAGAAGGCTGTTGAGGTCCTAGCAAACCTGAAGAACATTGTGATCCTCGACTGTGACCAACAAGCTCTATATAAAAAGGTATGTCCTACTATTACTAATAATTTTTTTCCTTTATTTGCATTTAGAACCCCTTAATAGTACAGTTACAAAAGTGTTGACCAGTTTCATCTACTTAAATTGTTTGGCCCACTAAAATATTTGCTTGCTGTTTTTTCTGCTATTGATTTGCCACAAAAATAAAAGCTATACATTATGAAAAGTAGCAGGAGCATTGATGCTTAGCAGAAGAGCTAACAACAGTTAGGCCTGATGCTCAATTGAACAAACTTAACTGTGCCTGCATTTAATGCTTCTCACTGTGAATGATTTTATTTCAGGCTGTATCCATTGCCGGAAAGGAAGTGTTTGACCTCCGGTTGGTCAACCACGTGGATGCTACGGAAGGGGATGCCTACATGAACATGAGCATGGTGGACACGAGCATCACACTCACTGTGGGGTGCATTCAGCTCATATTCCTCAACAAGTTCCTGTCGACCATTCTGGTGAGACTCTCATCCATGTATTCATACGCACCCTAATGTCATACATGTAGAGTCATGGTGATGCTAATTAAATAATAACTTTCACCCTTGTCACCTGCATAGTTCGTTAGAATATTAGACTTTTTCTGCAGTGATCTGTACTTCTGCAACTGCTGTATCTTTTGGCAGGTATGATAAGCAAAGTGATAAACCTAGTATGTAAGGTCACAATGAAGTGCTTTATCTTTATAAATTGCTTACTTGAATGATCAGAAATTATATTTTAAGGTTCCATCCATCCATCCATCCATCCATCCATCTTCTAACTGCTTATCCTGGTCAGGGTGACAGTGGATCTAAAACCTATCACAGACACTGTAGGGCACACCTTGGATAGGCTGCCAGTCTGTGACAGAGCAGAGACATGCACACGAACATAGAACTTTTTTCTTTGACTTCTGTATCTTCCACCCCCAGGCTTTTGTCAACAACTTCCAGACAGCCAAGGAGGCCTTGGCTGAGGCAACAGTGCATGCAGCGGAGAAAGCTGCGACGGGTGTGATGGAGCTGGCAGAGCGCAGTACCCGCATTTCACTCAATGTCGACATCAAGGCACCCGTCGTCTTCCTCCCGCAGTCATCCACCTCCCGCAATGTCATTGTTGCAGACTTTGGTCGGATTACCGTTAAGAACCACTTCACCATGGTGTCATCGGTGACCTACAAGAGAGTTCCTCCGGTCATTGATGTTATGATGGTTGACCTTAGTGACCTCAAGATGTTCAGGTGTGAAACCATTCAACCTAAGGAAAGTGTCAAAGATTGGGATAGTGTATGCCTTAGGTTCTTTTGGAAATGTGTTAATTCATGCATATCCTCCCCCCAGGACCACTTTTGAAGAAGGAAAGTTCCAGACTGAGATCCAACTCTTGAAACCTGTCAACCTAGACTTGGTTGTGGAGCGCAACCTTTCTTCATCCTGGTACCACAGTATTCCTGACATTGAGATCAAGGCTCACCTAAAACCAATGAATGTTAGTTGGATTGTTTTACTTTTCGTATCCTGGCTTGTTCTTTTGCTTCTTTTCCACAAGACTAGACGTACAGCCTTAACCGTCTTGTTTCAAATACGTAAATAGTGTTTTGGGAGTCTTAATGGGAGAAAGCAAACATGTGTACCGGTAACTTGTGTGTTGGTGCGTGTTTGTGTGTTTTACTGTAGTGTGTCAGTGATGAAAAATCTTTCTGTTTTTACCTCTCAGCTGGTCCTGAGTCAGGAAGACATGACGGTGGTGTTTCGGACACTCAACGAAAATCTGTCAGAGACCTCAGATGCTATTCCTCTTCCTGCTCCTGGGGACAAGTCTGATACAACGTCCACCAAGGACTCCCAGAATGCAGGAGGTACTGTTCCATGCAATGGTGACCACTAGCAAAATCACGCAGGGATTCAGATATGTCTGGGAGTCCAAAGGTAACACTTTCTGCTTTCTAGGGAGCACTGTGGTTACTGCGGCAGTGGTGGAGACCCAGAAGGCCACCAAGCTGAAGAACACTCTGAAGCTTCACTTCAAGTTTGACTACATGACCGTAGTTCTGTACAGCCACAGCGGGAATGAGGTATGTGGAAAAATGGTTGTTTCACTGTCATCAAAGGTTATGGCAGGGTATTGCTCCCCACCATGAAAAAATAAAATTGATCCAGTTTTCCTTATCATGAGATACATTTCTCGTTATATCGAGATACGCAAATACTATGGGTTTTACATTAATAAATTTATTTGCTCAAATCTGTGCAATAAGGCATATCTCCCATTCCAACTTGAGAACATGGGTGTAAAATTACAGGGGGATATGGGGATATGGGGGTTGCCCTAGGAGTGGGCAATCTGACAATATTATACCATGATCGATCTTGAAGACACCCATGGTTCCATTTTCATGTGAATCATGGAGATCCTGATCTTTTATGTCCTCCTACTCTTTCCAGACTTCATATAAATCTTTGATGGCCAGTAACAACATGGATCCGTGTTATGTTCACAAAACAATAAAATGACTTCCTACTAGGTGACTGAGCTGATTGGCCAAGTTACATCACGTGTCTCTATCACAGGGAGTCTTTCATGTGCGATATATTTGAAAAACTATTTTAATGTGAGCTGTCGGCGTGGTGGACAAGGAGCAGGTACCAAAAACCAAATACCAAAAAAGGACTCCACATTAGTAGGGTGGTGGTGGTTTGGCTATGCCCAGTCAGTTATTTGTAACGTTTGTCGGGCCATGGGCGACACGTCTAGAGGTAATTCGGCAAATCTATTGAACCACCTTAAAAGGGAGCATTGAAAACAACTTTATTTAATATTTAAAATAAAGTTTACCTCTGGATTTAATGACCATTTTGAAAACAGTGTCTTTAATGCAATATTGTGTTGTAAATAGTGCTAATAGTTACGTTTTTAGGCTTGTTCACGTCTTGATATTCTTCATAGTACATTTCAAAATTGGGCAGAAAAATTGCAATTCAGATCGCAGATTGTGATTGTGTGTTAAATGGATTGCAGTTAGATTTTTTTGGAAGATTGCCCGCCCCTATAACCCCACCCCAATTATTAAAACTGACCAATACACCCCCCCTCAATAATCGCAAAATGGGTAGAGACCTCAACCCCCCCTCCCCAACGATCAACCCATGATCAATGATCTACCCTTGCTTGAGAATGTTCTTGTATATTTGACAAGCAGCTTCACAAAGTTTCATCCAATTCTACAGAGGAATTTAGGGGTTATGGTCATTCAGAAATATATACTGCAATAGCAAATACATGTAGGCCTATTTGCCCCAGAGCCTCATTGAAACGTTTTATAATGAGAAACCCGACAGATTTTATTTTATTTTGTCATGATGGCAACAATATGCTGCTGTAAAAGATGAATACTAGGTTGTCTAATGAAATGTTCTTACTGCAGGCCCACTTACTGGACCCCCGCGACGAGCGCTTGAAGCTGGCAGAGTTCAAATTGGGCACAATCTCTACGGCTGTTCAGATGTACAATGATAATTCCATGAAGGCCTCTGTCAAACTTGCTAACTGCCTCCTGGATGACAAACGACAAAGCGTTAAGATGATTACGTCCAGGTAGACGCTGGCTTTGAGACACTGCTAGAAGGGCTTTAGCAACTCAAGAGCAGTGTTGAATTCTTTCTGTTCTTTCTATTGAATTATGAAAATATCCCATTATTACATGATTTGTTAATCCTGAGACTGATTAAGGGATCAAGAGAAACAGATTGATGCGGTATTTAAATCACTGTTGACCATACTGATTGAGGCTGATTGTTTAGTGAAAAGTACAGAAATGTGTCCGGTGTTTGTGGTCCAGGATGGTGGAGATGAGAACTGGAGCTGAGAAGAACGTCATGGTGGAGGTGAACTACAGACAGGGCAGAGAGGGCACCACCTTGGACACCATCGTACAAGACATTTACCTCTGTGCCAGCATGGAGTTCTTGCTGACTGTGGCTGATATCTTTGTCAAAGCCAGCCAGGAGGGTTTCTCTGGTCCACAGAAGAACACTAAGCAGGTCCCCATATCATCCAAGGAGGCAGGTCTGTGCAACAATTCATATACATCACTGTTTCCCAATCCAGTCCTCTGGGACCCACATACAGTCCACGTTTTTGCTTCCTTCCAGCTCCTGGTAGCAAAAATGTGGACTGTCTGGCAGGAAGTGCGGAGGGAGCAAAAACATGGATCGTCTATGGGTCCCCAACGACCCGATTGGGAAACACTGATATAGATTATCTTGCTGTAAGCACACTGACTGAATGATCAAATGCATGTATAAAATAGGTTGAGTGCCACTTTAGTACCTGCAAGTTAAGATAGATTAAGCTCCGATGATAAATGAGACCTTCATGTATATGTATCCAGAAAAATGATGGTTAAATGGCTAGCAAGGATGATTGCGTGTTCTGTAGTCTTTTTTGATAATGTGCGTATCGTGCTGGTAAGCAACCAGTAAAGTCAAATTTAAAACTATTAAAGTTAAAGGCATCTACATTGAGAAATACAAGGCAAACAACAGGATCTGTACTGTTCGCTGATATAGGGATATGCGGATGTGAAAACATGTACATGTGTGTGCATCTGCTGTTTTGTCATTGAATTTTCACTCCTTTGTAGTTATTATTAAAGGGTGTTTTTCTCAAATTATATCTTGTTAAAATACTTAATATTGTTGTTTGTGGTTACAGTTCTAAGAAATTCAGTAACATTTTGTGGAAAATGGAATGACAGATTGACCTTAATTCATAGAAACATGGTTTTTAGAGTTAAATCAGAACCACTGATTTATCCACAACGGCCATCACTGATGAACATCTGGAATGTGTAGGAATTCATTTTGTAGCCCTTTACTGAACTACACACCACGCTTATTCAGTTTGAGCACCTGGATAAAGTATTATTGCCAGTTTTTGAGCTAAAAACTTAATAAATGGAGCTAAGTATTAGCTAGATAATTAGTGACAACTTGTGAAGCTTGAAAGGATTCCTGATTATATGCCTTCTGTGCCAGATATGCCCTAAAAGCATATTAGAGCATGCTGTAAGTGCTCAAAAGCTTGGACTGGGTGTGGTCCAACTCTTAGTCGGTGCTCTGACTGGACTGAAATAATATGGAGTATAAAATACAGTGACAGAAACTGAGAGAGCGACAGTAAATAGGTTTTACTAACTGCAGATATATTGTTCATAGGCTTCTGTGCCTTTCAAAGTTGCAGATTGGCTAGAACAAAATGTGAAGAAAGAATGTACAGTTTTAATGGGAGTTTTTCCATACATGCAGTTTTATTACATGTGCTGTGTGACTCATTGTGTTGGGACTCTGCGCCTGTGATCCGAAACTCGCAGAGAGGGATTTCACCATTAGGCTCTCAGTTGCTCTAGGGACTGTCTGACCCTGCATTCTCAAAATAAGTAAATAAATGTATGTCACTTTAGATAAAGGCTTCTGCCTGGTTAAAACTGCAGTAGTGAGTGATGTACTTGTACTTCTTTTACACACATATATATATACTATATATTTTTTTTTACAGCCCCAGCGCAGCCTGTAGCAGCCAAGTCGGAAATGAACATTGTAGTAAAAGACCCCGAGATCGTGTTCGTGGCCGACCTGACCCGCGCCGACGCTCCTGCTCTGGTCATGACCATGCAGTGTGAGGTGCTCATGAAGAGCAACCCTGATGGGCAGAAGATGACGGCAGCTATTCGGGACCTGAGGGTGGTGGCCTGTCCCTTCCTCAGGGAGCACAGGACAAACATCACCACGGTTCTGCAGCCCTGCGAGATGTTCTTCCAGAGCACGCAAACCCCCAGCACTCCACAGACCATGGAGCTATGCATCAGTGCTCTCACTCTGAAGGTAGGTGGCCATGATTTATACTGTCAGGCAACACTGGCAGTGTAAATACAGCCTCGGGTGTGCTGGAGTGGTGCGGTGCTACAAATCGTGTTGACATAAAGTATTTGAGATGTGCAAGTTGTTCTGTTAAGAACACGGGATTCAACTGGTATCAGCTTTGAATTATGCTAGATCCCATTAATGATGTTTTAAGATGTCGCCAAGTATTTACTGCAAGTATAGAGATTCCAGAGGGCTGTTTTAGTTCCTGAAGCCAATTCTTGAAGCCAGTTTACAGGTGGTTGATGTATGTATGTAAGCATGGTTTTGTATTTTAATTATATCTTGACAGTGTTGAACAGGCCTGGTTCCATTAGTCTTGCTGGAGAACATTGGCTTTGGGAGGGAAAGACTGCTGTTTGCATCCCTGTGGATTATTCCTGTCATGCATCTGTAACCTTTTCCTCCAGGTGTCTCCCATCATCATTAACACGGTGATCACCATCCAGTCGGCTCTGACCCCCACGGCCGAAACCCCCCAGGAGCTGGAAAGCCCCATACCCCCCAACTTGTGGGACAAGAAGAGCTGGCGGGAGCTGAAGCTCTGGTTCCTCGAGGAAGACGGTGATGAGGTCGCAAAGTCCTCCACCCCGCTGGTGCCCCAGGGAGAGTCCTTGCAGATGAAGATCAGCTCTATCTGCTTGACCCTGGAGGCTGGAGTAGGCCACCGCACTGTGCCCATGCTGCTGGCCAAGGCCTCTTTCCAAGGGGATGTGAAGAACTGGAGCACTTTAATCAACCTGCACAGCAACCTCAACCTGGAGGTGGGTGACGTGTGTATAGGGCATTAACTAATATACACCACAAGGTAGGACTTTGGGATCCAGCCTACATACCACATTAACGTTAAGATGAGAACATGTGATATAAGACAGTCTGTGTTGTTATCCAAAGTAATATGTGCTTTTATATCCCAATATTTTTGTTACAGTTTTGAGTTCCCAAAAAACACTATACTACAAAATGCCTGTTTTTTTGCCTGATGAATTATAAATGTACAGAAGAACATACACTATATTGCCAAAAGTACTAGGACACCCCTCCAAATCATTGATTCCAATCACTTCCATGGCCTCAGGTGTATAAAATCAAGCACCTAGGCATGCAGACTGCTTCTACAAACACTTGTGAAACAATGGATCGCTCTCAGGAGCTCAGTGAATTTAAGCGTGGTACCGTGATAGGATGCCACCTGTGCAATAAGTCCATTTGTGAAATTCCCTCACTACTAAATATTCCACAGTCAACTGTTAGTGGTATTATAATATAGTGGAAGCAAGTGGGAACAACAGTAACAGTAAGTAGGCCACATAAAATCACAGAGCGGGGGCAGCACATGCTGAGACGCACAGTGTGCAGAAGGCGCCAACTTTCTGCAGAGTAAATGGCTACAGGCCTCCAAACTTCGTGTGGCCTTCAGATTAGCTGAAGAACAGTGCATAGAGAGCTTTGTGGAATGGGTTTCCTTGGGCGTGCAGCTGCATCGAAGACTTACATCACCAAGTGCATCCGACGTGCAAAACGTTGGATGCAGTGGTGTAAAGCACACCGCCACTGGACTACAGCAGTGGAGACGTGTTCTCTGGAGTGACGAATCATGCTTTTCTGTTTGGCAATCCGACGGACGAGTCTGGGTTTGGTGGTTGTCAGGAGAATGGTACTTGCCTGACTGCATTGTGCCAAATGTAAAGTTTGGTGGAGGGGGGATTATGGTGCGGGGCTGTTTTTCAGGGGTTGGGCTTGGCCCCTTAGTTCCTGTGAAAGGAACTCTTAATGCCTCAGCATACGAAGCCATTTTGGACAATTTCATGCTCCCAACTTTGTGGGAACAGTT
>JAAGVU020000040.1:29320899-29339449 GCA_011763525.2 Mormyrus iriodes
ACACACACACACACACACACACACACACACACACACACACACACACACACACACACACACACACACACACACAAAGTGTTTCACATACTCACAACTTCGTTTATGTGGGAAATGTCACAGAAGAAATGCCACTAAAAACTTACTTTCTAAATGGCCAGGGAGTGCTTTTAGTTTTTCTGTGAATTTCAATATTTTATAGAAATCCTGTGATGAGTATTTGCGAATTGTATGGCAGGTAACTGAGAAGCTTGATCCTTCTCTTTATATAAGTATGGCAACTTCTTATATGACTTGTTAGTAATTACACTAGACTTGTAGTAGATTTGCATTGCAGGAGCATTTCAACCCTATTGGTGTGGTGCATGTTTATCTATCCAAGCTGTGGTCTATGAGCAGTTTCAGATATAGCTGAATTATTGAGGCACATAAGTATATGATTGCACTGACCTGCAGGCTAACTCATGCCCCACCTGCCTTACCGTGTGCCGAATCAGACGGCACGCAGATCAGCACACGGCCAGCCTACCAAACGTATAGAACAGCCATTTTCAAAGACGATTGGTAAGCAAAGCCATGACCATGAATTTGATAGTGAGCAGGAGGGTGAATTAATTTGCTTATGCAACTACAACTGACAGGCAGGGGCAGCTGGCTGCGCAGTCATGGTTTGCACAACAGTTTGTGGGTTGTGTAACTTGCAGGCTGAACGGACTGTCAGCTGTTTGCCTGCATTGCCCCCCCCTCCCCATTCGCAGGGTGGACATCCTGATCTGTTCAGGTCACGCTGCAGCCCTTAGCACGTTCATGCAAGCCTTCCTCAGCTTAACAGAGCACAAACAGCCCAGACTCTGGTGTCTTGACCTGTCGGTTCTCAAAGCTTCCTTTATGACTATAGATGTATGAATGGGAATAGCTTTTGGCTGTTTCATTTACTGAATCTGGTGTTAAAATTTGATTAAATCTTGGATGGTGTACTGGTAGTTGTGCTTCCAGAGTTCGTAGATGTTGCTCACCTGCGATGATGGGATTGGAAGGCCTCTTTCTCCATGCTGTGGGAGAAAAGCATATGAGCGCCTTTCGTGATCACGTGTGGTCTGTAGCGGTCATATCTCCTTCGCACTTGCCGGCTTCCTGCCAGGCAGGGCTTCCCCGCACCCTACTGAGTTGTAACCCTTCCGGGTCTCCAGCACACAGAAGGAGAAGGACGAGCTGGGCCCGGGGAAAGCAGTGTACTACTCCTGGGTGGAGCCCACTGGGTCACGGATCCTCAAGTGGAAATATGGGAAGTATTCGGGAGAATTACGGAGCGAGGAGGTGCGTTCCCGTGTAAAACAGCCTCCTCTCTATCTGCAGTGTTGGTCATTAGTCATCGCGAGTGTTTATGACATCACTTTGTTCCCCTTCCAGGATCTACTTCTGGATGTGAACAATGAGGGAAAGCTATTCTTGCTGTCATTTTACGAAGGCCTCCAGCGGGTGGCACTGTTCACAGAGGAGAGGCGGATGTACACACGTGTGTGCGAGAGCGAGAAGGCAGAACTGGCAGAGCAGGAGATCATCCTGTCTCTGCAGAATATGGGGATCTCGCTGGTCAACAACACCACCAGCCAGGAAGTGGCCTTCATTGGGATCACCAGGTAGGTGACACTCACGTCTTACGAGAGGTGGAAAGTTCAGGTCCAGAAAGTACAAATCCAGACTAAGATTTTGTTCCAACGAACCAGTTGAGTACTCTGTGAATGTGACTCCTTATGCTCAACTGGCTGGTCGAAACAAAATCCTGGTCTGGATTTGTACTTTCTGAACCTGAACTTTCCACCTCTGCGTCTTACAGCAGGTTTTTTAAATAGGAAATATATGTGCAGTAGTTCAGTCATATTTAAAAAAACTGTGAATTTATCTCCCCATTAAAGAATCAATAATCTGTATTGGCCCTGTTGCACTCAGCAGTGTTTCAGGGTGTTGCTCTGCCATGCCACTAATTGGCAGTAAAATCCCTCACCTTTCTCTGCAGCTCAGATGTGGTCTGGGAGTTTAAACCAAAGAAGAAGGCACGGTGGAAGATGCTGAGCGTGAAGGAGGCAGCGCTGCTCGAGAGCTCTTTCAAGGAGTATACGGAGAGTGGGGCTGTGACACCCCAGAATGTCAAACTGGAGAGTAACTTCCAGGTCAGAGTTCACCAAAAACCTGCCCCACTTCTTTCATGTTGCAACAGTTATTTTACGCATCATGGTAATCTGAAGTTTTGCAAAATCATAAATATGAGTAAAACTATCGATCAAGTAGCATAACATGCTTTTCCCTGTATTAGGTAAGAAGATGCCTCTTTCTTTAATGGTATTTTTGTCTATTGTCTGGTGCAATTGTACCTGGCAGGTGTGTCTAGCTGCAAATGCAACAGACATGAAAATTCTGCTGCCCAGCGAGTGTCCCCTAAGGAGGAACTTCTTGCCTGCGGTGAAAGTGGAGTACAGCGTGTCTGCGCGGCAGAAGGCCTACCGCATCCAGATCAACAGGATACAGGTCGGGTGCTGCATGGGGGATTGTCTTCAAGCCCAAACTGCCCTGCCGTAGAGCCACTGTTTTCTCAGTTTGGATTAATATGAGTGCATGAATGTTATAAGTGTATGAATGTATAGCATCGTTCTGTAAACAGAAAAATAACGTGATGAACCAAATCTTCCCTCACAATCTGCAGATTCAGAACCAGCTTCCTGGTGCAATCTTCCCATATGTCTTCTATCCTATAAAACCACCTAAATCCGTCGCCATGGACTCAGGTATGTTCAGAATCACAGTGGTTTTTGGTAACTGTGGCTTACTTGGATCTGATGCCGATAGGCTATTTCACCGGATTCCCCCTGCTCTTCCCTGTAACTTGTTTTCGAATAAACATCCATAAATCACACATCAGTCACTCTCATATGCGCACCCTGGCATTCTGTGTTGTCTCTTCATTCTCCAGAACCCAAACCCTTCACTGATGTCAGCATCGTCACCCGGACAGCTGGCCACTCTGACATCTCTCGCATCAAGTGAGTCCCCCTCTCTTTTGTCCTCCCCCACCTTTTTACCATCCAGTTTAATCTCCATAACTATTTGTTCCCTGGTTTATAAATGTAAGTCTGTTAAGGAGTGTTCCGTTCTTTGTAATCTTTTGGTAGAAAATAAAGTCTTGGCGAAAATGACATTTAGATGACAATCATTAAAGTTGTACTGATGTGTTGTGTGATGTATTTACTGTGCTCGTAATTGAATTTTTTTTAATTTAATGACCGATTTGCAAGGCATCATTTGCTTGGTTTTCTCGTAAGACATTTGGATATTCTCCAGCCTCCTACTGGAGGGTGGGACTCACTCAGCCAGGGCACTTTTCCAAGTCAAAATTACCGCACTTTATTATTATAAAACTGCAGATCAAGTATGTCTGCATAATTGTGTGTTAGTCTAAGGAGTAATGGTAAAATTATTCTGCTGCCACTAAAAGACGGCTATGTGTCGAAGCATGAGGTCAACATGTAGGTGATGAAATAAATAGATAAATTAGTATCACCATTGATGAATATTAATGGAAATGATTTTCAACATGGAAAACGTGGCAGAGAAGCACAGGGGAACATATAGTAATATGAAATATTTACTTTTTTTTGTGATCAAATTTTTATTGAACAAACACAGAACAAAACACAACAAACACCCGCCTCGCACCGTACCCTGAGACAGCACCCCCCCACCCAAAAAAATATGCAGGGAAAACAAAAATATTCGACAGAAGAAGTCGTCGGCACGCCAGCTCCGGAGAGAGCGCAGCTGAAAGCCAAGATAAAAACAATGATAATAGCAGGAATTGTAAAAATAAACAAACAAATAAACAAAGTCATAATTCAACTCAGAACATAAGGCCTCACAAAATTTCTGCTATCCAGCCCTTGGTTAGCTGCACATCATGAAGCCAACTCTCAATAGTCAAGCTAGAAGAATAATTCATCCAGGTCACGGAGAGTTCAAGCAGTACCAAATTAAAGAAGGTAGACTTCCAAACGGGGAATGGCATGATCATGAGATTTCTATCACGTGGCTAAGTTTTAATCTTTTTCATTGCAGATATTTTAAAGTTCTGATTCAGGAGATGGACCTGAAGATGGACCTTGGGTTCCTGTACGCCATCCTAGAACTTTTCACACAGGAGAATGCGAGTGCAGTTTCGTCAGAACAGGAGGTATGAGGTCATACCATGAGTTTTATGAAATGTGTACTTTCTCCTATAAATGTATCAGATCTTGAGTTTCCAATAGGCGCTTCTTATTAGTTGTGTTCTCTGCCCCATAGGTGGAATTGTTTATGAAGGATTTGGAGAACCTTAAAACAGAACTTAATCCGGTCTCTGCAACTGATACCTCCCCCACAAGCCTCTATGAGTACTTCCACATCTCTCCTATTAAAGTAAGCCTATTTCTCCTATTAATAAAAGCTTTCTTAATTTTTTTTAATGAAAGGATGAATTTTTACTGCTGTGTACCGGTTTTAAAGAAAAAAATTCCAACCCTAATGTTGAAGATTCAGATATTAGGAGTGGCTGCACAGTTTTTTTTACACTTGAGAAAAGATGCTGAAAGTTGTATAATACATATGTGTTTAACATTGATCGCAAATCAAAGTGGGAGTTGACTTCAGTTCTGTGGTGTTGCTTTACGGGATAGTTGCACCTGAGTTTTTCACTGAGCTCCGGCGGAGATGATGGGAACAAGAAGAAAGAGACTGAGGTCATCCCGGTTCAGTCGCTCCACTTGCTGCTGAAGAGCATCGGCGCCACGCTGACCGACGTGCAAGATGTTGTCTTCAAGTATGAGCCCAGCACCAGTCATGTGACAGGATTCCTTCCATGTTGTTCTTTATAACATTACACTGCCTTGTTATTCCATAACCTCTTTACGACTGCAGACAATGAAATAGACATGTCTTGTATAAGTGCTGAACCCTAATGAATGGCTAAATATACAGCCACAAACATAGAAACCTAGATGTTAAAATACTTTATCTGGATGTATTTGTAGATCAGGCTTAAGATTAATAATTTCAAAGCTCAGGATATGTATAGAATGAATACTTTTCCCATACTTTCTCTCCTCCTCTAGACTGGCTTTCTTTGAACTCCAGTTCCAGTTCCGAACCACACAACAGCTCCAGTGGGAAGTCATACGGCATTATTCGAAACAGGTGATCTGTCGTGCGAGACAGGTAGCCTACACAGGGAACATTAGGCCCATCGGTCCCTGCCTGCTGCCACCAGCAGATGCTCTCACATGTACCTTTCACGTGCATACAGCATCACTCCCACCTACTCTGGGCTATAGTCTATGTGTAGCTTATTAGTAACAATGATTATGATTCTGATTTATCTGTATCTGCCGTATCTTATGTATCGATTTGGCTGTTTCTCTCATCAGGCTATCAAACAAATGTATGTGCTTGTTCTGGGATTGGATGTGTTGGGCAATCCCTTTGGATTGATCAGGGGACTTTCCGAGGGAGTGGAGGCCTTCTTTTATGAACCATACCAGGTAATACTGAGCTGTCTTTCTTAAGCGGTGTTTTCTTTTATAAACCATACTTTCTTGAGGTCCTTCACTTTGTGATCTTCCAGCATGTCTTTCAGGATTACAGTATGTTTCAGAGCTGTGTCATGGTAGATTGGACTTTGTTGAGTGGACTCTTCTCATTGGATTTATTGACTCATTCTGTGTCTTGGCTGCCCGTGTGCCGTGGTGTTCCACAGGGGGCCATCCAGGGCCCAGAGGAATTTGTAGAAGGCATGGCACTTGGCGTGAAGGCACTGGTGGGAGGGGCAGTGGGTAAGTTATCCATTAGCTTCTTTCCAATCAAAACGTACAAAGATATCTAAGGGCCGATATCAAGTAATTTTACAATATTTATAAACTCATCTCTGATTTGTACTAGCAGTAACAGAGGAATTGATTTTTCTAGCCAAATATAAAGCAAATTCGATGAACCTAATAAGAACAAGAGTTAATTAGAAACCTCTAGAGGCAATTTTATATTTAGTTTGTATGAAAAAATGATCTTAATGGATTTTTCTAATACGTATTCACTAATACGTGAATATCGTAACATGACTCTGGCTCTAGTCCGTTCATCTTCTCTTGGCTCTTCTTGTCCCCTTGCTCTGTCTGCATTCCCTCCCTCAGGGGGCATTGCTGGTGCAGCCTCTAGGATCACAGGCGCCATGGCTAAGGGGGTAGCTGCCATGACCATGGATGAGGAATACCAACAGAAGCGGCGGGAGGCAATGAACAAGCAGCCCAGCAGCCTTCGAGACGGCCTTGCACGGGGGGGCAAGGGTCTGGTGTCGGTGAGTCTAGCTATGCTGTGCCAGTATGGCCAGGTTCATGAGTGTAATGTGTGGCTTGTATTCTAGTGAAGGATTAGTTTCGACTAGTGTTTACTGCCTGAAGGGGACTGGTCCTAGAACATTCTGTTGCATGTTATCAGGTCCTGTTTTCTTCTCTGCTAGAAGTATATGTTAATTGGCATGTTTTCCTTTTTCTTAGGGCTTTGTAAGCGGTATCACAGGGATCGTTACCAAGCCCATTAAAGGTATCACATGTACACCGGGGTGAATTTCCCTGCAAACAGCTGACCTGGTTCTGTGGTTCAGAGCTCACGGTTGTTTGCATGCATATAGCGTTGCTGTTGTCCTGATGCTCCAGGTTAGCTGTAATGAGGCACGTTGAGCCTGGGTCTGTTCTCTTGTGCAGGTGCACAAAAGGAGGGGGCAGCAGGCTTCTTTAAGGGCATGGGGAAAGGTCTGGTGGGTGCGGTGACTCGACCGACTGGGGGCATCATCGATATGGCCAGCAGTACCTTTCAAGGAATCAAGAGGTATGATCCAAAATGGCTTCTTATTATGTTCTGCTTTCTATTTTTAGCCCAAATGTTTCATTCTTATCTGCTTTTTTGCAAGATCCAGGAAAACAAGGACGAACTGTAAATAATTGTTGAAGTGTTCTCCTAAAATTCTGCTGTCAGGGCAACGGAGACATCTCAGGATGTGGAGAGCTTACGTCCACCTCGCTTCTTTCACGAAGACGGAGTAATACGCCCCTACAGGGAGAGGGAGGGCATAGGCAGCCAGATGTTACAGGTAACATCTCTTCTCTTATGCTCTGTTCTCCCCTTCCCACTAAGGCCTGAGGTGGAAGTTTCACCCCCATGCTACCGTTTCGCCTCACTTTGCATCATCTTGCTGCCCATGGTCACACCACTTTGTGTCTGCTGCTTCAGCCTCTTTCTGTGTGCATGGGCTCTTTAGGATGCTCTGTTTACAGAATATTTCCTCATTGCTAGAAGAACGTAGTTCTACAGATAAATGTGTTTTTGGCTTGTAAACATGAAAGTAATTTCTTTAGGTATTAGTGCCTAAGCTAAGTGGCTAGTAACCATGGGATAAGCAGGTTAATGTTCTCCAAGCGGTGCGTTACACATTTTTAAACACACTCCACTACTTGCCTCCACAGCCATGCATTTAAAAAACATAATGCACTACTTGTCGTGCATAACCCTTGTGTAATCATTGTCTTTAATGATATAGGAGCAGGTTGTGTTAAAAACCGTGTCCCCCCTTTTGTGGCATCACTAACAAACTGTGGAAGTTTCTCAGTTGTGTGGCTGTTTTACCTGCTATTATTAATGGTTCTGCTTTGAAAAACATACTTTTAACCAATGACACATTTGGAAAGTGGCTCATCAGGCTACAAAAAACTGCCCATGTTCACCTCCCAAGGCAAGGCTGAGTGCTGAAAAGATCAGCTTTTCTTTAACAGAACAGTGCTCACGGAGGTGCGCGTCTTCCAAGAAATAGCAGCATCTTTTCCCCGTGGAACTTAGCATTTAGCATGTCAGCACCAACATTCAACAGCTGCGATTCAGACAGTCTGTCGGAAACAAATTGAACAAAAACATAGGTTAACATACTATTCTACATTGTTTCATCTTGTTGTTGCTACATGGTTTATCAGATTGCTTTGAAAAGGTTGCTTTTAAAGATGTTAAAGATGATAAATTGATTTGGCTCTGCAGAGCATGAGAAAAATTAGAGCCTTGAACACTTACAGAAGAAGCTGTCTGGCAACCACATTTTTTAGAAGGAAAGAGTACAAAGTGAAATCTGAAACGAAGGAAAGTGTACCTGGCTGATGAATCAAGTGCAACCTTCAGAGAAGAGCCAAATTTACTGCCTAACTTGCATGTCTAACCTCCAGTTGGCTGTTCTTTTTTCTTATTATGTCCACAGAAAAGAAGGGACTTCACTGAATGGAATAGGACTGACAGTGATGATGATGATGATGATGATGACAGCTAAAATGACATTGCTAAGTGCCAGTAGCACATGTATTAAGTATAGAGTAGCACTCTTTTTATTTTTTTACATTTTAACATGTTATTGTGCTCACTTCTGCAAATTAATTCATACAAATGGTCTCTTTTAAATGAGCTCAGTTCTTACAATGGAAGAAAGGTGGTTCTTGTAAAAACCCTTTTCAGTTGTTTGTATCTTTCTTCCCTGGTTTTATTATTGAATTACAGTGTCCTCATTGTTACAGAACACCTTTGTATTCTCTTCATGGGTAATCACACCTCTCCCCATGTACCAAGGACCTTAAACAAGGATGGGTCAGCTGACATCCCCTTCTTGTCGACAGTTGCAAAAAAGGCTTGTTTCCAACATATAATCACATTTTTGATTTGGTTGTTTATAGTTTGTTGAAACTATAAACTTGAAACTTGTTCAACACAGTTTGAGAGAGTGTACTTTTTCTACAGAGGACCTACTTTTCTCCTATTAACTTCGATTCCCTAACCCTTCTCTTTCACACTCTTGTCATGAGCAGTCCCATGGTAGATGATCCCATCCTTATGTTGTTAGGGTCCGCTTTGCTTATGTCATTCATGCCCTCACACATGTCCACCTCCCAGCTCAATAAAATCATTTTCTGGCATCACCTCTCCATCATTTGTTGTTCTTGCACTTGCTTCCACATGCCTGCTGCAAGCATGTGTCCAACCACAAATATTCTGTGTTATTTGTCATAAGGAGAAATGAGTACATATATTTTTATGCTAATGATTAATGCTGCCATTCTGGCAATTTGACATTCCTGTTTTCTTTTTTGTTAGTTATCTTTTCATAAACATGTTACCAACGATATTAAACTAGACCCACATCTCCATGTGGCCTTTATTTATTTGATATAATTGTATTTTCCTGCATTATTAATTTTCCTGTGTAAGGGATTTTAAAATTTTGTTACTTTGGTAGTACACTGTATAACTACAGGAATGTTTGAAATATACTCTTTGAACAAGTTTTTTATCTAATAGGGCTTCTTACATAAAATACGTTAATGAATGCTTTCTTTGGATATAGTTATGTGTGAGTACTGGGAAATTCTCTAGTGAGCTTCCTTCTACAAGAGCTCAAATCAGCCTTTGCAAGATCTTAAAGGTACAAAGCGAACAGAACTGGAAACTGGTCCCAATGGGCACTTGCAGATCAGATTGAATCATCCTGCCATCATCCATTTACAGGATCCTTAATAGCAACTGTGAGATGAACAGTTCCTTGCCTGATATTCCTTATTTTACTTTATTAGGCTTTCTGGTTGGTATAACTGGGGAGTTTGATCATTACTACACTGGTTATGTTAGCTCAGTGCTCTGCTGTGGTGAAGGTCACTCAGAGTTCTACCAGATAAAATCATTGTGCCTTCAGGTGCTTAGA
This sequence comes from Mormyrus iriodes, assembly GCA_011763525.2. Lineage (NCBI taxonomy): Eukaryota > Metazoa > Chordata > Actinopteri > Osteoglossiformes > Mormyridae > Mormyrus > Mormyrus iriodes. The sequence goes on from JAAGVU020000040.1 coordinate 29,330,699, forward strand.
ACATCAGTTACTTCTTTCCTATTAGTGCTTGTGCAGGACACCATATTGGATAAACCACCTTCTCTGTGATTACTTCAGACCAGAACGCCCAGGGAGATGTTTTTGAACAATCAAGATTTTCAGTCTGGAGTACAAAAGCTTGGTGTTCAGGTCCATGAGAAGGAGGGTGATGATGTGTGGTCTGGTATAAAACACTCACACGTGCACTAGTCACTGAAGAATTGGAGGTAGTTTTTCCTGGGTAGTTAAGTGGTTCCTGAACTTGAGGAAGCAGAGAATGTTGCATGTGAACTTCTAAGGTGAATTTCTTTTTTCTTCTCTCAGAAAATTGAAAATGGACGATTCGCCAAGTACAAATATTTTGCTCATGCCAAGGTGAATGAGTCAGATTTTCTGATGATTACAAAAAGGTAGGAATTTAGTGTATATTTTCACTCCTTTTATGTAAAATGTGATGGTTCAGCCAAATGTTTGCTAATGTTTTACATTTATACCTTCATAATGCAAGGAGAACTTTCAGTACTCCTTCATAATGCGTTCATAGAACATTCATAAGCAGTATGTAAGTATACCTTATAACATCCTAAAAACAAACATTATATAGTAATAAACATCATTTTCATATAATGTTTGTTAATAATGTATGTTAAATCTGTTCAGGTATGTTAGAATGTTTTGGTATACTTACATGATGCTTATGAATGTTCTATGAATGCATTATGAAGGGACAGGTATGTAATATAAAAGTGCTATTAAATGTTTTTTTTCTGTTTATATTGCCATAATTAATTATGTACTTTGTCTTGTCTTTTGCAGCTGTATATTTTTTGTAACAAAGGGAACCTTTGGACAGTTGACCTGCGAGTGGCAGTATTGTTTTGATGAGTTTACAAAAGAGCCAATAATTGTGGAAGGCAGGAGGCTGAGAATTGAAGCGAAGGTATGCAGAAACTAAATTCTGTGTTGATAGAAAACCATTCAGCATGTGAGAAAAAGATCAAGGAAAGACATAATTTTGATACAGTCATGACAGTTCTAAAATGCCCTTTATAAAAATCTAGCAAATGAGTCATATTGGCTGGCCGGCTTTCAAATGTGAGAGGGACATATTTAGCCATTGTTACAGCTGTTTTGTCTTTTGTCTTGTTCTTCAAGTGTTACAAAGGCATGTTCATTGTTGTGATTGAGTGCATTCATCTTGTTGTTATTCATCCACTTCCTCCTTTGCTTTAAACTTTTCCAAGCATTAGGATCTTTTCCAATGCATTGGAACTTCTCCAGTGCCCAAAATAAGCTTGTTTTGAGCTTTTACTGAGAGGTTATGTTTCATCAAGAATCCACTCATTTGTATTTCGTGATTTTTATGATATTCTTAATAAGTCTTTGTTGCCATCAGAGTTCAAAGGCATCACTTCTCTCACTGTCTTGCTTGTTCCAGTGTTCACATCCATAAAAGGTCACAAAAATATCATACTCTGGACAGTTCTGATCTTAGTTCTGAACTATACCTCAATACTTTTGAAGATTTACTCTGCCAATTGCCAGTCTGCAATCATTTTGACTGCTGCCTCTTTTGCTGTTGATGATTGTTCCAAGGAGGAAAAGCTGTCTGCACCCCCTGTGTGTTCACTGCTGCTGATCCTTTGTTCATTGTCTTTGTTTTCTTCATATTTATCTATAGTCCTACGCTTTTACTCTCATCCTTTAACTTTCCTTATGACAATCAGCAGATCTTCACTTTTCAGTGAGTGTGTGGAATCATCAAAATCAAAAAGCATGTCAAAAGTTGACAGTGTTTCTTCCGTCAATCTTGAGTTCACAGTTGTCTTTTTATAGTCTAGCTTCTCTCATTATGTGTCCTGGGTACAAGCTGAATAGGTATGGAGATAACATGCGACCCTGCCTAGCGTCATAGTCCATCCTAACAAATGTATAGTTCCTGTCTGGTGTAGAGATTCTTCATAAGACAATAAAATGCTGTGGTACACGTTGCATTTTCCTCAGGACATTACATACTATGGTTTCACATGGTCAGCATGGCTTTATTGTAATCAGTAAAGCATATGTTCTTCAGGCATTTGTATTGTTATTGCACAGTGTCAGTCCCACAGGGCATCATCTTGCCTCTCATTGTTTTTGCTTTTCCTCTTCCAGGGTAGCTTTGGTTAGACTTTAAAGATTAATTCCAAGCAGGATGATCCCAAAATAATACTTTGATTTCAAATAATAGTAGTTTTGATGGCTTGTTTATATCTTTGTTTGGGCGTGATTTTCAGTGTTACTCTTGCTCTCCTGGTGTTTTGCAGGAGAGAGTCAAGTCTGTGTTTCATGCCAAAGAGTTTGGGAAGATTATAAACTTCAAAACTCCCGAAATTGCCAAGGTACATTCCTATCACACCATATTACTTACAGCATGTACCATAATTTAAGTAATAATTAAGAAATGTAACAATAGCTTTTATTATTTAGATAGTTAAGTGACGATTGTTTGTATTTGTGCTATTTTCATGTATCTTACATGTCGACACGCTTTGTTTCCATCCACAGTGGGTTCTTGCTAAACTGGAAGATGCAAGAGAGACCCTTCCGAAGTAATAAACATGCACCCTAGCTGTCGACACTCTCGCCACCCCGATCCCGTCTCTCAGTGCCTTTTAGTATTTTGTGCTGCATGACACAATGCAAATCATCATTTAGCTCCTTTACAACAGTTGTGTCTTATCTTTTTCTTTTTTTTTTGGTTGGGGGGGTAACCATTTTCCAACTGGCACATGCAGTTGCTAGGCAGAGGGCAAACCTTGAATCGGTCGCTGCCGACCAATCAGAATACACAATGACTGCCAGCAAGGTGTCCTCTAATTTACAATGCACACAGTGTCTTTTCTGTTTCATGTGTGTCGTTTTGTAAGCTGTTTGGGAGTGATTTCTCATATGAATTCCAGTTACTGTTGCTGTGCTGTGTAGTGGGAGTGGCAGGTTCTCACTCTAGCCTGTCTGAATTTGTGATGTGATTTTGATTCTGTCCAAACCCCTTGAGGTTTAGCCGGTTCACTCATTTCATTGCCCTGTCCCATTCTGGCCAAAGGTGCGCTTTCGACGAAAAGGGACAGCTCTGCCTCATCTGCTCAGCATATCTGCTGGTCTGCATGCAGAGGCCGGCCTGTGGTTGATGGGAGCATGTTGTTTTTATAATCTGTCATCTTACATTACAATTATCCCTGTATATTTTATCCAGGGCAGGTCTCCTTATATAATACAAGAATATGTACATAAAATATATCTAAAAAAATATATTGATATGTCAGAGTGGTCTGTGCTCAGTGCACCTGTAAGAAACATCTATAGTCTATATGTTTTTGTATACTGATGTTCGGCGCCTGGGGGAAATTGAGGGTACGAAAAAGTTGCTGCATTCTGGGTCCTGGGGAAGGTGGGGGTAGCTGCTGATGCTGTAACCTTTAAGCCTTGGTTGTATCTCTCTGTTTACTGTCCATGTGAATAACACTCACTGACTGAACGTTCCTTTGCCTTAACTGTTGAGTTAATGAAAACAAGGACGGTACTTCTGTTGGTTCACAGCCATGTTCTTTTTTCCAATAAATTAAGGGTTATGCAACCTAGAATCCCTTTTTTTTGCCTCACTTGAATGCAGAATGTGTGTATTGTTGGTGGTAAGACTCCGCCTTTGAATGGCGAGTAAACAGCCTTTCCACACTGAGGTACCAAAATGGACCCCAGAGGTAGTTAGTCCTCTATGTTCAGTAATGGTGAAGGATGTTGTTTTTCATTAGTTTCCATAGGGCTAGAAGCAGAAGCAAGTACAATTAAGACAGTCAGAATGACGCTTGCCCTTAGGCCTCACATGCTTCCACTATTCATTAAACCAGTGTCTCTATTCCTTATCCTATTGGACGAACAGATCACCCAGAGTATCTGTTTACAGCTCCTTATTACCAAAGCCTCTTCTGTAGGCCATGCCACCTGTCAGTACTAGCCCCAAGACACAATCCACGTTCAGTCTATTTAGACAGAACAGACAGCTGGCCTGAGACATTCTGAATCATCATGTTAGTCACCTCTTGAGATGGTGCATGGATATTTGTTTAGTTTTTTTTTCATTGTCCATTTAGGAGCTGGTTCTTCAACAGGAACACAATCAGCAGTTCCATTGTTTACTCTGTTGTACTTTGTTTTCTCTGTATGAGAAATTAAAGTATAGAGGGCAAGGCCCAGGCATAGTACACGATCTCAGCTCCTGATCAGTACTTTGCCATCAACTCTCTTTACTTTTTAATTTCCCCTGTGATCTTGTACTGGATGAGTGGTTAGAGGATGGACTGATGGATGGATGGATGAAATTTTATATGGCAAAATGCTTAGAGGGTGCAGTATGAATATCAACAATTAAAATTGTTACTGTTGATGTTGAAAATAAAATCCCCCAGCTGTAACTGTGCTGAAACAAATGGTACCAAAAATGTCACTTCATTTTGCAAACCAGATTAATGGCAGCAAATTAAAATTTATGTTGTAAAATGATCTAGATGCATAATCAGGTGATTAAAAAACAAACAAATTACCAAAACATGCTGCAGTTTACAGCACTAGTCAAGTTAAAATAGTTGTTCTCTTCCATTTTTTTGTGGTTAATTCTTGAGAGGAGAGAATTCAGAATAATGCTAATGAGTGTGTACACTAATTAGTAAGGCAAAATGATTCAAACTGGCAATGCTGAGGATTTAAATAAAACTATTTATAATGAACCAAATGTATTCTCAATTTCAATGAGGAAAAGTGTTCTATCTATGAGGGCCATGCATCCATCCATCCATCCGTCCATTTTCTGCTTCTCGTCTGGGGTCGGGTCACGGTGGCAGCAGTCGAAGCAGGGGTGTCCATACCTCCTTCTTGCCAGCAACCACCTTCAGCTTCTCCGGGGGAATACCAAGGCGTTCCCAGGCTAGCCGAGAGGTATAATCTCTCCAGCATGTCTTGGGTTTGCCCTGAGGCTTCCTCCCGGTTTAACCTGCCCAAAACACCTCCCAAGGGAACCATTCAGGAGGCATCCTAGATAGAAGCCCAAACCACATCAACTGGCTCCTTTCGATGCAGAGGAGCAGTGACTCTACTTTGAGCTCCTCCCGAATGGCCAAGCCCCTCACCCTATCTCTAAGGCCTAGCCCAGCCACCACAAACTGCTTGTATCCGCGATCTCATTCTTTCAGTCACTATTCAGAGCTCATGACCATAGGTGAGGGTAGGAACGTAGATCGACTGGTAAATCGAAAGCTTTGCCTTCCATCTCAGCTCCCACTTTGTCACGACAGAACGGTACAGTGTCCGCATTACTGCCAACACTGCACCAATCCGCTTGTTGATCTCCCTCTCCCTACTTCCTTCACTCATGAACAAGACCCCAAGATTCTAAACTCCTTTGCTTGGGGCAGCAACTCATCCCCCACTAGGAGGTAGCAATCCACCTTTTTCCGGTCCAGAACCATGGCCTCAGACTTTGAGGTGCTGATCTGCATCTCAGCGGCCTCATACTCAGCCACAAACAGCCCCAGTGCCTGCTGCAGGTCACAGCCACAACGCCAATAAGACCATGCCATCTGTAATATGAATTTCCTAAACATGAGAGTGACTACAGTAAACTGTTCATAGCATAAAAGAGACAGACATAAATTTAACAATTTATTAAGAATTTCTTGAAGTGTGACATTACATAGGAATGGTACCCAATGTAGAAAAAGTATTTTATTGAAAATTTCCAATAGAATTCATTTCATAATTTAGTTAGAAAATAACTATTTATATTTACAGTATAGTTGCATATTAAAATTTCCCTTTACATTAATTAAATTAAATGATTCTTTGGTACCTGTTAAATGTTTATAATTTCAGGATTCAGACAGGAAGAATAGAACCTGAGATATTAGTGTTTTTTTTCCAACCTAGAAAGTAAACATTTAGCTACATACATGTCTGACATTTCAAGAACTTGTTTATAATGCAGGGTGACATTCAAATAAATAAGTGGTTTATGTTCACTAATCAGTGGGTCAGCCTTTCCCCTGGGAGAAAGTCTGGAACCTACATAAAATATGGATACAGCCACTGCTGTCCAGTGTCTTAGGGAGGATCATAGCAGAGTCCCTGAACAAGCTCACCCACCCAGTATGGAGTTGTCAAGTCTGGTGACAGCTCTCTCCAGAGTATTACACAAAAAGGTCATTGCAAGATCACTAAAGTTCAAGTGCTTTACATGTTTCAACAAATAGTATGGAAATGTCATGCAAACAAACTATGTCAATAGGAAATATAAGCAGAAAAAAAACTAACCTTCAAAGTATCCTTCTAAGGGAAGTTGTCTGTTTTAGTTCTGTTACTGTTTTCCTCACATCCATAAATCACCACTGGCTTAGACTCACACACACTGTAATTGACCCCATCAGGAATCACTGTCCATTGCTTACCTTCAGCTGACTCTTACACCAGTTTCAGGGACTGATTAAATGTCTGAACTAGGAGCTGTTAACCCACACAGCCTATACTCATAGTTGAACTTTTCATTGCTGTGCTTTTCCCTATTCAGCAATAAGCCGAGTTCACACTCCCGCGCTACACCCCTTCTATACCAAGCTGTTGTAACATCAGGTTGTCTCTTCTGCAACTAATTTTATCATCCCTTACTAGCTTGTCTCCTGAAGTGAAACTTTGTCCTCTCTTGTGGCAAAAAGAGGCCTCAGCTATAGTCTGTCCTACACCAGGTTGAAGTCTTTGAGGTTGTTTCTCAGGATGGTGTCCTTGACGGCGGCAAAGACGAAGCGGATGTTCTCCGTGTCGGTGGCACAGGTGAAGTGCGAGTAGAGACTTTTCTCACTCTGTTCCTGATACATCCTCAGAATGAACTCTCTCGCTGCCTTTGCATCACTCTTGGGGCCTGTAAAATAAAATGATTGCATTACAGTGAGGAGTGGGGGGGGCAAAGTACTCCTTCAAATATCAAGACTGAATCTGAATCAATACGGATGTTCCTAGACAGTTCAACCAGATGTTCATGCAAAGTTGCACTGGCACTGAATATAAATTTTTATGAGGTGAATAAATGAATATAAAATCAAAACTGACCAAACATTCGAGCAAAAATATATGTCCTCCTTGGGCCTTACATATTTAACTTCAGTATGCACATGATTGCAGTAACACACAGGTATCTCACCATTGAATTCAGGGTAATAAGTCACTAGGTGTGAGTAGGCAATCTTCTCTTCCAAGATGTCTGTCTTGTTGAGGAAGAGAATGACAGACGACTGCTGGAACCATGGATAGGTTATGATGGTCTTGAAAAGGGCCTTGCTCTCCTCCATTCGGCTCTGCAAATGAGAAGGCAGAGTCAGTCAGGAACAGTCTGTTACCCTCTGAAACACAGAGGAGCAGGAAAAATTCAGGGTATGTTAGCTAGATTATTAGTCAAAAGTATTTTGGATACTTAATGACATTCTGCCACTTTAGATGAAACATCTTAAGCAGGTAAATATTAAATTAAATAATTAATAATATTAGTAAATTCAAAGTAGTACATTTGACTGAACTGTAATAACTTCTTATGTTCCTATTGTTCATTGCAACAGGAATCTGCATTATACCACTCATTTCATGAAAATTAACATGCAGCACAGTATGGCAGTCCATTGGAGGGCACACGCACCATGGGCAGTTTAAAAAAACCAATATATCTAAAGTGTGTTTTTGGACTGGGGGGAGGGGAAAGGGCACACAGATAGAGTGACAACCTGCAAGCTCCACATACACAGAGCACCACGCAATAAAATTTGCATGTTTATTTTACATGGATATGGGTCACAGTCTTAACTTATTTAATTCAAACATAACACGCTGCCATAACACAGAGTGCTCTTTACTCTTCCATAAAACCGTAAAGAGCATGTAAATATCACAAAAGGGATTTCAATGCCAGTTCATGCTAAGTGAAAAAACGCACACTGACTCACAGTACATCTCCACATGATCGTATATCCAAACAAGTTCAAAGCAAATAGGTGAAAAAAGCGCATTTTTTTCACTTATGCAAAGTGAAAATGCCATGCATATTTGCAGCGTAATGCAGGCACATGTGATAATTCATTAAAAATATGTCCTATAGCGATAAGCGGTTACAGAAAATCGATGGATATATGAATATGTCCTATATATAGAGCTGGGTATTCTATACCATAGTAGAGTAGAATAATTTACTTTAAGAGATGAGGAATATACTGGCCCCCCCTGGCACATATCCCAAAGCAGCAGATTAACTGCTGTTGAGTTTGATAGCTGGTGTTTGAAGACCAAAGAAATGATTGTACTGAATTATATGAAAATGTAAGTCCTTAAAAAAAAGAATGTAATAAATGATAATAATATTACTTTTAGTCTAGTACTAATACAGGTATCCATCGACTTATGTCTGGGTTTTGCCCCGGAAGTGATGTAAGTCAATCTGGATGTATCTCGATCATTATAGGTCAAATATACTGTACTACATAAGATACAATATCATGCACATTTAACTAAACCTCTATAGTTGCAGTGCGGTCGGTTTGCTTTGGATCTTGCTGCATGCTGCACATTATGTCTGCTTCAGACATCTCTCAGTAAATTTTATTTAGGCTTACGTTTACATTTACAGCATTTAGCAGACGCTCTTATCCAGAGCGACGTACAGCAGTGCTCAGTAGTCCTCGACTA